>VZTY01002600.1:317959-367533 GCA_013400935.1 Turnix velox | reverse complement strand
CCTGTTGGTATTATCCAGTTGCTTTCAATTTATTCTGCATATTTTGTTGTTGCTGTGATTAATAAATAGTGAAAAATGTAATAATTTGCAAATTGCATTGGCTAAGACTGGCTGTGCAGAGGGGTCCAGAGAACATACCAGGCTCATTTCACCAATTTTTCTTCTTCCTCTGAAGTCCAGGGAGTTCTATGCCCTACCCCACAATCTTTACATCCTCACAGGACTTCTCCAAGAACCCCTGATGCTTATGAAACTTGTGTCAAGGACTGAAGGTGCACCATTACAAAACCAAGCTCTGTTAGGTTTTACTCTATGTCCACTGTGCTCTGAAAATCTTTGTGGCAGTTTTTTTACAATATAAGTAGCAGATTTTAATAAAAAAATTTCTTTCACTGCCTTTTTGAAGAGTCAGTGTCATGTCAGCTCTACAGTTATTAGCATATTTCTCGTTGAAAAATGAATTGATTATATTTTGGGGAAACAGATTAAAATATTCTTATAGAAAATTGAAAATAAGCCATTTTCACATCAGTCTGTATGTGATCCTGTTGCATTCATCTGCTGTTTATCACTTGGAAAAGAAAATGCCACTCTAGTAGTAGAAGCTCTTGTCAATCATTACTTGCATTGCTGGAAAGAACTGAGTCATCTATTTGTTGTAAATGAAAGGAAAAAGAAATGCAATATTCCACTTGGGAAATGGATTGCAGTTAATAATAAGTCAGAAGTGGATCAGTGTTGTTGGAAAATCATTGAGCAAGGATGGCAATTCAACAGCTGCTATCACCAAGTGCAGAAAATCTTGTGTAATAAATAAGTGGAAAAATGCTCTGAGATGGGAATCAACAGTTGTGCAAAACATTTGAGGCTCTGACCTTTATTTATCTGTACATCAGTAAATGCTTTGATGAAACACATGAGTCTGGACAAGTTAGTTACCACTGGGAGTACAGAGTAATGAAATCACAGGCTGAAATCAAGAACAAAGCACTGAGACAGCAACATTTCCATGGATGTTTTTCAAGCAGTGGACACAAAGGGGAAGTAATTAATCATAAGAAAAGAAGTTATAGTCCAAAAAACATTTAGGCTGATGGAATAGTGAATGCAAAGCTTGTAAGAGGAGATGAACCTACATCCTAGAGACTCTTCATCCTGGTTGGAGCTATTCTCTACCCTTCTGAATCACTTCATGTGTGTTTTCTCCTGCACTGTCCCCCATCACTTTGATCTCCAGCCAGCCATTTCCTTCCAATTCAGACAGCATCCCAAGCTTCTAAACTGTGGGTTCATCTTTTGAGTAACCCTTGCAAGGCAAAATGATATGCAGCCAAATGTCTTTAAAAAATCTAGTATTATCTTCAAGACACAAAGTTGAAAGACAGTGAGGGGAAAAAACAAAAACAACAAAACCAACTTTAAGTGTAAGAAAAATGTATTTATAGTGGGTACTTTGTTGTGATTCATGATTTTAGCCAATAGAAGGAATGAAATCCAAATTATTCATATCACATAGGGGTGGAATGTGAGCAGTCAGAAATAAAATAGATATTGTAAGGCACAAGCAACTAGTATACAGTGAATTATGCTGGTTTATATGTATTTGTCTTCCCAATCTCTGTGCCACTGGCAGTTACGTACAGAACTGCCTTGACAAGAACAGGATGGGTTTAAAGTTTTCCATAATTTTAGAATTTGAATTATGTCCTTATAGCAATAGTTTTTGGACATGTTTTTTCCACATTCACTGGGTTTTCTAATTTAAAGATGGTTAGTTTTATGAACAAAATTTGATAGAATTAAACTATAAGACAGCAAGCTGAGAATAATGAAGATCTGCCAGTGTTTGTGCTAATACTGACTTGTTATCCTTTATAGTACTTTTTGAAACTTTCCAATGCAAGATTTTTATAAAGGATAATGTCTTTTTTCCAGAAGTGCTCCACAGTCATATATTCAGCATAGTCAACATTTGCTACTGTGTATTATTGTATTGAGTAAATTTGTTAGAAGTAGTCTCAATGTGTTTATTACTCTTCTGTGGTTACTTTCAGACTCAGATAATTGAAGCAGAATTAGCTAATGTATGCTTATTAATGAGTGCATAGTGTTTATCAAAGAGCAGTGGGAAGAGTTAATTCATGCTTTCTGTACAGGCAATTAAAAGAAGCCATTAGATTATGGTAATCTTTGCTCATGATTTAATATTTTACATCACAAAAGGCTGTGTTTGAGTTAGAATCTGAAGGAAGCCACGTACAGTCTAGGAAAGTGATTATAATTTGCTTTAAAGGTTATATTTTAGGTCTCTATTAGCATAATGTGTCAATAGTAATACGACTTCTTTCTGCCTCCTCACTTTTTTAAAGCTCATTTTATTTTTAGCCTAGTCAATGTGGAGAGTTTTTTTTTCTAATAATGAAGAATGCATTCCTTGAGATATGTGAAGGATGCTTTATACAAAAAAAGAAGAAGAATTTCCTGTATCCAGCATCAGTGACAGTCTGACAGGCTCCAGAACAGCTAGCTCATCCTGCATTAAAAGAGAGTTTCTTTTCATTCTGGATTTTATTCCTCTCAACTTGCACCCACTAACACACACGTATATGAAATTAAAATCTCTAAACGGTGATGTGGTGCAATTAATGCCTCAACAAGTGTTTGATTCATACAGCTTGATATTTGAATAAAAATACTTTCAGAGTGAGTATGTATGTTTTTGGGGTTTGTTTAGTTTTCCATTTAAGCTTTCATCCTATTTTCATGGTTCTCATTTGGAATGACTTCTAAAATACAATCCTAGTTTGGTGTGCACAGAAGGTAAACTCCAACATTACCCAATTTTTGATTGCACTCAACTGAGCTGCAATACCTTTTACCTCCATCTTCTTGATATTCAAGTGTGGTTTTGATTTGTCACTCTAGTTCCAGAATCAAAGAATCATAGAATGGTTTGGGTTGGAAGGGACCCTAAGGATCATCTAGTTCCACCCCTCCTGCCATGGGCAGGGACACCTAGGATTTTATCTTCTGCTAGCTAGCTTGAATACATTCCCATGTTCTAAACATTACCCATATCTATATGAGCAGCTGAAATGTTCAATATTTATTTCCCAATTTGTTATATCTTCTGCTACATTTCATACCTAAAACAAAGCACAAAAACCATCAGTTTGGGCCACATCATCAAGTCTAATACCTCTAATTTGTGGTCCTTTCTGTTTCACTGGCAGAGAATACAGATTGATTTAAGTTACTGTTTCAATCCTTCATCATTCTATCAGTTACTAGGACTCACTGTGTTGTTGTGATAGCAATATTGAAGTCTGAGCTGACACACTCTGAAATACCCTAATGGAAATTAAAAAGAATTTCTATTGAAATATCATCATAGTGACATGTAATTTGAAATTTGTCATCGAGGCTTTTGCAGATCAAACAGGATTTCTTCAAGGAAAATGTCATTGATAACTTTTGAATTTATTCATCTCATCTCAATCCTCAGAAACTGAAAGAATTACTCAAGTCATAACAAAATAAAAAGAAAAAAAGAAGCAGGTCTTTCCTGCAGAAATAGTTCAGGGTGTTTATGTATCTCCAAGAGATTTTGACTGGAAACAGGGATGCTTATTCAGAAGTTACTGCACAAAGGAAATTCATCTTAGTTTAGCATTATATTCTTCATTATGTCTTACTTTTTTAAAGTATTTGTCAAATCTAAAATGTCAGAAGGTAAAAAAGCAAATCAAAATGCAGTTTTCTTGTGATAACCAAACATACCTTCAGAGGAATGTATAATTTGTACAATTTAAAAGAAATGCTTGTGTGGTTTACTGTGTTCTGATCTTCTATAAAGCAATCTTACAGATAAATTCAGGAAAAAGATGATGCAGTTTTAGAGAATTACTTCATAAATTCTCTCAAAAATAATTTGTGATCACTTCTGAACTTCATAATGTTACCTTCAAATGGGTGTGTAAACAGCCCATGTTTTAATTTTATCATCACTTATATGAGGCTACATCTTTTTTGTATGGGTGAATAAATAGAATCTGAAAGAATATGGTATGGGAAATAAATTATTTTTCCAAGTAACCTTTCAAGAATTATAATTATTCTAAATGTTTCTAGCTATATTGTCATGGAACTACTTGGTATCAGCCTTTCTATGACTATGTCAGTGATATTCATCTAATTACAGATAAAAAAACTTGTGGCCCTCATGAATTCCAGTGCAAAAATAACAACTGTATCCCAGATCATTGGAGATGTGACAGCCAAAACGATTGTGGTGATAATTCTGATGAAGAAAATTGTAGTAAGTAACTTTTATCTATGTTATAAAAAGTGGAGTTAATTTAACTTTGTACTTCTGATAAATTATCATGCAATGTCTTCTGATCTGCTGAAAATCAGTTTACTGCAATTGAAAATCTTGCTAATTGATATTCTTGTATTTTACTCATTCTTTTAAGGAGCTTTGATTGCTTGGTATCAGCCTTTAATGCCTGATCTGTGGCTTTTCATTAACCTGATAAATGCAAAATAAATATTACAATTAGTTTTATCTCTGTCAACAAGTGACATGTCACACTTCTTATTTCTAATTAAGAATAATCAGAACTGCTCAGTGATGAAGTGACTTAAAAACATGAAAGTTGGTTGTCTTATGTACTTTGTTTCAAATAAAATTTTCTAATATTTCCAAAATGCTTTTCTCAAGGAGTTTCAGCATTTTTATGGCACAGAAGCTGAAAGATGCTGTCTTTCATGCTTATATAGAAATCTATTAATACTTATTCCCTTCACTGACAGTCTGAGCACTGATGGAAAAGTACTTTTCTGTGTTCATATGTAAATCACAGAAATGTATTCCAGCAGCAGAAGAAATCTGTCTTGCAAACAGAGATTTGAGAAGTTAGCTCATTATGTACACTTTTCCAGCATCAAATCTCTGTTTATAAATAATTTAATAGCAGTATAGAAAATGTATTTACTTCTGTTTTTTCAAATCAATATAGAAACAAGACAAGTGTGTGTTTGCATGTGAATTACTTTTCCCACAAATTATTTTATTTAAATAGTTTATCTTATCTAGAATTTTTAGGGCCTGCAGGCAACTAAAAGAATCAAATGAGCATTTTGCCTTGAAAAAAACCTAGAAACAGTATGTGTATAATCTATGAATCCATATAAATACTAACCTTTGATTTTCTTAAATACATCATTGCTGGAGAGCTAATGCAGTTGCTGTAGATCCACTTTCATTACAATTTTCCTGCAACTCCAGAAGTAAAAGTTGTGCCTACCTGAAAAGTGAAATTTCTTTTCAAGTTTCAAGCAGGGTAATTTTGACTTTTCATGAAGTGGAGAAGGAGATAAGAAAAGGAGCTTTAAAGTTTATTAAAACTATTCCTTTCTTGAATTTTTTGTTTAATTTTTATACATTCAGGTAAAACTGATTTTAAATTTACCTTAAATCTGTTTCACGTACACCTTTTATATGCTCAAGATGTTATTTAAAAGTTTTTCTCAATTGGAAGTCTCAATTTTTGTCTTTGCATTTCTTGATTTCGGTGTATGTTTTCAAAAGCTTCCACTTCCCATAACTAATTACAGGTTCCTTTGGCATTGCTATCGCATTGCTACTGTCCACTCTCAATCTCCTTTCTTTATTCTTCCACAATTTTAGTTGCTGGCATTTACCAGAACTCTTTCCCATTTCTCTGTTGAAAAGGTCTTTCTAATTAATCCATGTCTTGATTTGACATTATTTACATAATGCAATGTCTGCTGTGATGGAAATAATTCCAGTCCTGTTTTCCCAAAAACTGTCAAAGTCTAAATTGAATGTAGCAACTTTCCTAAATTCTCCTCAAACCCTGCTATTTCTCAGTTGTTTAATCAAATGGTCCAAAGTTCAGCCATAAGCTTCATTTTTTTTCCAGTATAGAATCTTTTATAATGGTCCTTATTTTCAGGAAGAAAGCAGGGGGAATCTTCCACATTGGTCCCCTTGCCAGTGTTTTTCATGACAGCAGCAGCCAAAGCACAGAGCTGAGCAGGCATTGAAGTAAATAGGCTGAAACAGCCAATCTCACCTTCTCAGGGTTACTCCCTCACTCCCTGCAGCCTCCTTCTCCTCTTTGCTTTGCCAGTATCTTGAATTAATTTTGTGGCTACTCTTTCCTTTTGTTGTGCCCACCTTAACACCTTCAGGCCTCCCTGTGTTTTGGTTTTTCCCAGGGAGTAGAACGACTTACTTATCAAAGAATGCCCCACTTAATTCTGTAACCATTATTATTTCCTATTCATCTGTATTATCCTGAGATTCTTTTTATCTGACATCTCCTTCCCGTTTCCCTGAAGTTAATTGCAAATTCTATCCCTTTTTTTCTTTTCCCTTCCTTTCCTGTGTTTTCCTCAAAAAACTGACAGTTGTGGGTTGTTTTGTTTTGTTTTTTTTTAATGGAAGATTACTTTCCCTTGGCTTTTCTAACTCAACACTCATTATGCTGAATCTCTTTTTTTCTTTACTTAAGCAGGGGATTATTATTATTATACAATCTCTCATGTTTAATTTCTAGAAAACAGGTTTTACTGAAACTCCAAACTTTAGCCCTAGGATATTCCATTTACCATCTCAGTTTTGTTCCCTAAAAGCTTGGCATAGAAGGAGATGACTCGTAACACACGTGTATGTCAGAAGATTAAGTGGTTTATTGTTGTGTGATGGGAAGTCAAAGATCTGGTTAGTTCTAATTACACTGGATATTGATAACTGCAAAGTGAGTTTCTAGTCTGTGGCTTATACCGTACAAACTCTGTAGTAGCATGCATCTATTAAAAATATTTATATAGTAAACATCACAGAATTTGACAAAATTCAGATGAAACTATTCTCATTGTTTTGCTGTAAATAAATGAAACTTAATTATACAATGTTACAGGGAAAGAAATCCTCCGTGAAAACCAGTCACTCGCAGACTGTGAGGGTTTTTTGACTTTGCAAATAGTCATTCATTGATTGGTGGTTTTTATGTATGACTTGTCTTACAGAAATGCTAATAAACCCAGGGGTTTTATTTTTCTTTATTCAGAGCCTCAAACATGCACTTTGAAAGACTTTCTTTGTGCAAACGGAGACTGTGTTTCAGCAAGATTCTGGTGTGATGGAGACTATGACTGTGCAGATGGCTCAGATGAGGTAAGCTTCTTCCAGGAAATATATTTTCTTAGAAAATTTGTAGTTTTGTGTTGTTGGGGAATGGAGTTTCACACATATAAATATTTTTAAAAGCAGAAATTGGAAATCAACACATGAATTCATGTCTGCAAATATCTTTACTAAATTAAAAATAAACTTATTGCAAGAGAGCATGGAAATAGAACCAAATCACATCAACACTAGTCTGTATCTTTTTGTCCCAGAAATCATCTGATCCTCTTCCCATGTTGGAACTATTTTATCGTGGTTGGAAAACCAAATCATGTCAACACTAGTCTGTATCTTTTTGTTCCAGAAGCATCAGATCCTCTCCCCAACTTAGAACTATTTTATCCTGCTTGGAGAGCCACTGATTCCTTCTACATATAGCAAGGTTTTGGTTTGGGTGGTGGGTGTTTTTGAGAAAACAACATAGACTGTTCTGTAGCAGAAGCTCCCTTGGGATAAGGCTTTGCTTTTTTTCCTCTTCTTTCCTGTCCCTTTTTTCCCTTCTCTCTTCCTGGTGAAGCTCAGGTTCTTCCAACCTACTTAGATGGTACAGGTCACCTTTTATGAATTATATCTATGAACATATTTTGTTTCATGAGGCATTAATGTATTCCAGTGTAGAGTAAAATAAGCTCCAACTTCTGTTATCAGCTCTTTATTTTCTGCTGTTTCTATTAAGCTCTTGATGTTGTGTATATGTTATTTTTATTGTGCCAGAGGTTTTGTGAAACGGGCTGTTCAAGAGATCAATTCCAGTGTTCCAATGGTCAGTGCATATCAGCAAAATGGAAGTGTGATGGTCATGAGGACTGCAAACTTGGGGATGATGAGAAGAATTGTGAACCAGGTATTGTTTTAAATAGCACTGAGAAAGTATTATTTAAAAGCTGAGAAGCAAGGGACAAATCAGAAGGAAATAAGGACAAAATAAATCATCAGAAAGTGAGTCCTTCGGCACTGGAAGTAGGGAAAGATGCAAAGAAATCTGAAATATTTGTGAATGTTTATCATTAGGTCTTCCCACTCATGCTTTGAAAAACCCACTTATGTGCAACTATGCAATCTGAAGCTTGCTGGGGGAATGGTACTTAATTATGTTGAAATATAATTTGATAATGTATACTCAGAATAGAAAATTCTGCTCTGAAAACAGCAGTAATTCTTGGCATGTTACTTATGTGACTCAAGGGGGTTTTTGCCTAGTGCTGTTCATTCAAAGTTTACTAGTCCTCATGCAAATTATTTTTTCTATTATTGTTTTATTTCCTTTTTACTGCCTTGGAAAATGCTGTTGTTTATTTTTGCAGGAATTTTTCTCATTTTTCTTAATGGATGTAACTGATAAAAGCCTGTGATAAAACTTCCCTGATTTACAATGGGACAAAAATATCCACCTACATTTTAAGCAAAACTAATACATGTTAAGCACATATATTTATTATATATAGGTGTCTATTTTAATTGCAATGATGTGTGTTTATTACACCCATGGCTTCTTTTCAATTTGGCATATTGTGAGCACTTACATAACTTTAGCTAAACTCTAAGCCCATTTCAAAGAAGATAATTTTTAAAATATACTAATTCTATGAATATCTATGTATATGTAGTTACCATTTTTACCAAGCATAAGGAAAGCACAAGTTCAGAGATAAAATACAAATAGCCTTTCACCATCATTATATGATTTACTCAAGATGCAATAATTTGATCTTGTCAGTTATTTCTTTGTAGTTTACAAGGTTTTGGAAAGCAGCAGTCAGATACAAATAAATCTTTGGGATGAAAACGTTAAATTATAGAGCAACTTATTTATGAATTGTCTTTTTCTGGATGCTAAAATATGTGTTTGTAACCAGCATCTCCAACCTGCTCTTCAAGTGAGTACGTGTGTGCAAGTGGAGGCTGCATTTCAGCATCTTTGAAATGTAACGGGGAGTACGACTGCGCTGATGGATCTGATGAGGTAGCTGAGAAATTTCAACTGAGTTTTTTTACTTTCCCCCCTACTGTCTGACATGGAATTTGTTAACAGTTTAAGATATGGAAATAATGGAGAGGGAAAATAAGATTTGGTGTGGGTTTTTTTTTCTTTTTCCCCCCTGCTTCAACACTGGCAGATAACTCAACCCCTACTAATTAGACTGCGTTGTGTTCCTTTGCTTTGTATTTTCTTTTTGGAAAAGACCATTTTTTTTTCCCTCAAGTCAAATCCCAAGTGTGACTCTGGCAGAGTTTACATCAGGGTCTGCTCAGTACTGGCAGCATGGACAAGTTTGTGTCATGTTGACTCTGTCTGGATTCTAGACTGACCCACTACAACCCTAGCAGGGACCTCATCGCACCCTCTCTGGGTCCTCATGCCATGCTCTTCCTACATGTTGCATTGTTGATGCAGTTTTCTAACTGCCTTCCTGAGCAACTTGAAGTAAAAAAATAGCTATTTGTTAGAGCTGTAAATGTTCCCGTTAGAATATGAATGATGCCTTAGCTGAAGGCAACCCACTCTGGAGGTTTCTAGTCCTGATCAATATGGATATGAACCAGTTTGTGTAAATGAGTTCATGTCCATTCTTGTTTCTTCAGGGCAGTTGACTTCAGAAATCTAAATATAATTGTTTCTATTGATAATACTAAGCAAAGTAAGTAACATAACCTGGGGTAACAATTTCACTTGGACTTTAACATACACCTTCATTGTCAGACACAACTTGGTTGCATTAAACCCTTTGGCAGTGAAAAACAGTGATGGTAAATTCTGTTAGGCTTGTATTTAGTATGGAGTTGCTTTGCTCACTCATTAATGCTTAGCTGCTGTCTGTATTCACACAGATGGATTGTGTAACAGAATGCAAGGATGATCAGTTTAGATGCAAAAATAAGGCCTACTGTATCCCTGTCAGATGGCTTTGTGATGGAATCCATGACTGTGTGGATGGCAGTGATGAAGACAACTGTGACCAAGGCAAGAGATGACTTTTCTTTTTAAGAATGACCTTATTGTATGAATATATTTGAATATATACATGTTGTCAGTTCACAGTACCCTCATGGAAAGAAAGCTCTGTGGCTTCTTTCAACAAAGACCCTCCAGCATCTTCACAAATGACTTTCAGGACAAAGCAAAACTTACATTATTTATAACACAGCTCATTGTTCCTTCTTTGTTTTTCTATCCCCAAGTACCAGAAGGTTTTATTATTACTGGAAGTATACCCAGTCTCATTAGAGACATCAGTAATAAGTCCATTTATGGTTTTACAGGCAACAGTAAATTACAAAGCCATGCACTCTAATAAAAAATTGCTAAATAAGTAATCTTGTGGCCCCAGTTTTCTGTTGATTTCCTTGGAGATGAAATGTTGCAACCAACCAGGTCCCATAAAACCACATTTTGAGTTCTCACTCTCCTTAGAGAGCAGAACTATGCACATAAACTGAGTCTCATGGAGCTAAACAGTGTGATCAGACTTTCATGCTTATGATTAGGCTTCTAACTCTGTGTTTTAGAAACACATCTGTGAACTAATTCTCATAGCTTCTGTTGATTATTTTTAAATTGGACATTGCTTCAGCTACCAGACTGTAGCAATGTAACTGCACAAAATTCTTAGTAAGTGCAGTAGTTCAGATTTGTCATTTTTGTGACATTCACTGAACTTTTCTCTCAAATTGAAGATTTTTTTTTTTAAACAAAGTTATACAGAGCATCTTGTTTTTTCCAGATTTTTCTTTTCTTTAAAGGAGTACTTTTCTGTGTGTTGTCTACAGTCACACAATGTGTATAACTTAAAAAGCATAATGCAGTACATAGTGAGTAATAACAATCAGAGATTAAGTAAGCAATTAAGGAATGGACTAGATGATCTTTCCAGGTCCCTTCCAATCCCTAAGATTCTGTAAATAAAATAGCACTCCTTTATTTTGTCTTAATTCCCTTTAATAGTAATTAATGCTAGTAAAAAGTTTTATGGGATGAATAAGTTTGTAGGTGAAACAAAAGGGAAGCATGTTCCAGAGCTTTTTGTACACAAAGAGGAAAAAAAAAATCTGTTTGGAAGTGGAATAGGACTCTTTAATAGGGTACAGGATGGCGGGACTAGGAGTAATGAATGCAAAATGGAAGAGGGGAGATTTAGGCTGGATTTAAGAAAGAAGTTCTTTACTGTGAGGATGGTGAGACACTGGAAGAGGTTGCCCAGAGAGGCTGTGGATGCCTCCTCCCTGGAGGTGTTTAAGGCCAGGCTGGATGAGGCATTGAGCAACCTGATCTAGTGGGAGGGGTCCCTGCCCATGGCAGGGGGTTGGAACTGGATCATCTTTAAGGTCCCTTCCAACACAAATTGTTCTATGATAAGTGTTGAAGAAGGGATTGCTTTAAGATGGAGATAACAAAGCTTTGAACTACTTTTAAAATATCTGGACTCTATCTCTTTAAAAAACAATGACATATAACTAGAAACAGGCTTATTTCTTCTTAAGCCTACATTATTCTTTGGATCACATAATGGGGCTTGTATGAACTGCAAATTGCTTATAATGCAATAAGAAGTCTCTTGCCTAGTTGGTTATCACTATAATACTTTGTATTTATGTCACAATTATGATTTCTGTCTATTCTATAACAGAATTATGACAGGCAGAGCAATCACATGAAACAAATGCCAGTTTGTCACTGATAACTAATTTTTTCCTCTCTGGAAATACAGCAAACACAAATGGAGTTTTATCCATGGCATTCTAAAATGATCTCCATAATATTTATCTCTAGTTCACTGTGCATGTTTGTAAGTCTAGCTCTTTACAGTCTTATTATGCAGCTAGAATTATAGTTTTATTGTGATTACACACACAATTATTTATGTTTATGTCTTTTACCATGAGGAATACTTGAATTTGTGTGTTTTTCCTTGGGTGACAGTTAAGATTATTTCTGTTGATGTTCATAAGTTATGTTTGCAATGGGAGTGAATTGTATTTGGTAACATAGCATGAGAGTTCTGCACATTTTACATGGTGGGTGTTTCATGCAAATTGGTTTCCTGGGGAAAAAAATTAAGCCATTCTGAATCCTTCATAGCGAAAGAAAGCCTTCTGTTGACTTCAATGAGGTGTGAACAGGGCACTGAATGAATAAATTAAAAGCCACTAGAGCCTGATCTGTCTATTAGCATGGGAGTAACACACTGGGGTATGCAATAGTGATTGATTTGGTGTTATCATATGAAATTTCCATGTTTCGTTCTCTTAATGTAACACTGCTTTATTTCTTTTTATACTCCACTCCTCTCAGGAAGCTGAGAATCCATTTATCATAAAAATGAGTTGCAGAAAATGAATTCCAAGAAATTTCCATGACTTTGGTCATTGGCAATGCTAAAATTTAGTCAAAATTTTGAGTCAGAATGACTTCTTACTGCTGCACATACTAAAACTGAATCCACCTTGAACCAATTCTTAATGCTTGAAACATTTGTCTTTCTCCCTCCCTTCCATTTGGTTGGATGATTCAGAGTTCAGTCAATCCCAAAAGTTAGATGGAAGAGGTTATTCTTGGTGCCTTCTGTGTTCCTAATAAGAAATGTCAGAAGTTAGAAAGAGGAAGAGGCTGTTAGAGGTCACCATGTCTTATCTTCTCAGTGACAACACGGTTAGATCTGTCCTAATTACAGAGATTAGTGTTGATGGGGATGTTACAAACATGGACAAGGCTATTACTCTCCAGTAGAAGAAACAGGTGCCACCTCATGGCTGAGAGACTGCTGTCTTTTTGTCTCTTCTGGACACCCTGTGTGGGAGTAGGTGTAGGTGGAGGACCAGAGTATGGTGTCAAACAAACCTGGACTCAAGTGACATTTCACAAGTCAGTCTGATGGCCATATTGTCTTCAGGTTTGTACCATTTTCTGCTGGCTCAAGTTACATATCTAGCCAGGGTTTTTTTCTGACAGGCAGCATCACCAAGGAAGTTGCAGGCAAAAAGGTAGTTGCAGCATTTCCTGGTTAAGTGCAAAAGAGTCTTTCATTGATAACTGCCCTTTCTGGTCAGGCCAAATAGGGAATTCCTAGCTAAAAGTTATGAAAAGAAAATGAATCATACAATGGTTTGTGTTGGAAGGGACCTTAAAGATCATCCAGTTCCAACCCTCCTGCCATGGGCAGAGACACTTCCCACTAGACCAAGCTTCTCAGTGCCTCATCCAGTGGCCTTAGACACCTCAAGGGAAGGGGGTATCCATAACCTCTGGACAATCTGTTCCAGTGTTTCACCACTCTCACAGTAAAGAATTTCTTCCTTCTATCCAGCCTAAATCTCCCCTCTTCCAATTTGCATCTGTTACTCCTAGTCCTGCCATGCTGTTCCTTATTAAAAAGTCCTACCCCAGCCTTTCTGTAGGCCTCCTTCAGGTATTGAGAAGCTATTTATGAGGTTCCCCCCTGAGCCTTCTCTTCTCCAAGTTGAACAACCCCAGTTCCTTCAGCCTGTCCTTATAAGCTCATATAAAAGAGCTTTTCACTTTCATGAAGGGGAAAATAATGGAGCTCTGGATGCCTGTGTCTTAATAATCACAGACTGTCAGGGATTGGAAGGGACCTGGAGAGATCATCCAGTCACACCCCCCTCCTGGAGCAGGAAAACCCAGCTTGGGACACCCAGGAAGGTGTTCAGGTGGGGTTCAAATGTTTCCAGAGAAGGTGACAAAAAGATGTATGGTCAAGAAGGAGACTTTTCTTCCTCTACAAATCCTTTCTTTTGGAATTTTTAAGATTTACTTATGCTACCTTTATTTTGTGCTAAGAAGTTGTGCTGGTTTTATCAACAATTGAGAAGTTATTTTGTCTTTCTGTGTTCCTGAATTTTTCTTTTTCTGCTGTCTCAAACTCTTTCCAGGAGGAAATATATGTAGAGCTGATGAGTTTCTATGCAACAATTCCCTCTGCAAGCTGCATTTTTGGGTTTGTGATGGTGAGGATGACTGTGGAGATAACTCTGATGAAGTTGCAGAAATGTGTGGTATGTCATTACATTTTTTCATGTTTTTTCATGTAGTAAAGCAAGAAATAATATAATAACATAGTATTTAGGGACATAAGCATGTAAGTTTTCTTTATTTCACTTTTAGCAGATTAGTTTGAAATGTGAGATATAGTTTTCTGGTTATTGTTGTAATATAAAAATAAGGTATTTGTGAGATATGCACAGATGGGTTGAAGTGGCTTCTACATTGAAATATTGATCATTATTAAGCTTCTGACTTCCTTTGTTTTATTTCTGCTGTATTTAGTGAATCTCAGCGAGTAATTACCCTTATCACACTAAGTGATTTCATTTTGTAAATTAAGAACTTCTACTCTAAACATTGTTGAAGTGTTATTCCACCAGGCAAATGAAGTTAAAATCAAGTACAATTGTATTTTTATGCCTATTTATTGCTTTGATAAGGAGACAGTAAAGAACATTCGAGAATACTAGCTTGGTAATAGCATATTTTTAAATTTAATTATTTTTTTTTCACATTATATGTATCCAGTAAAGTTTCCATGCCCTCCAACAAGGCCTTATAGATGCCGAAACAACAGGGTCTGTCTGCGACCCGAGCAGATCTGCAATGAGGTTGATGACTGTGGTGATAACTCGGATGAAGATCACTGTGGTAGGTGATGTTCCCTTTCATGGCATTCAAATCAAAGAAAGCAACTTGGCAAAACTTTGTAACAAAGGTCTGCCTGTCCTTCAGTAAGAGGTTAGTAGATCAGAATTTTGAAATTGGAAGAAATGAAGCTTGAAATGTTTTCCGGTTCCTTAATGCTTCATGGTCATTCCCATTTGTATGTGTCTAAACTAATCTAAGAATCTTAAAGGCTGATTTGTTTCTCTCTTATTAATTTGTAATTATATAGATAAGATCACATATAAAGTGAGACCATGTAAAAAAGATGAGTTTGCTTGTAATGACAAGAGATGTATTCCAATGGAGCTGCAGTGCGATTGGTTTGATGACTGTGGAGATGGTTCAGATGAGCAAGACTGCAAAATAAGTGAGTTTATCTGACAAGATAAGTTTTTGTGACTGTAGCAGAAGAGAAATAATTATCTGTCACTTTCATCCATGCAAAACACAGTAGTTTTGGTATTTTTAACTTCTTTTAAGGAGTTAATTCTGCTTGACATTCCATGGGGGAGGCAAATTTTCTATCAGTTGATGTTGCAGTAGTTTTTTGGAGTAAGTCATGAATTTTTTAAGTACTTCAGCTCTGAGTTTATTCTATTTTATTTCACATTTACAACAGGATACATTTTAGTATTCTTCATGTGAAATGATCTGAATACTGTCAATTTATATGCATCTGTAGGTAAATACTCTAACATCATATAGATGTCTAAAGTTTACCTGATACTCTTTTATTGGGAAGATAAATTTATTACTTGCTGTTCCTTAGATCTTTTTAACAGTTTAAACAAATCTATCAGTGTATTTTTTTAGACATTTTGTTTATGTTTAGGTGTTGCTGAATATACATGTGAGGATAATGTGAATCCTTGTGGAGATGATGCATACTGTAATCAAACAAAGACATCTTTACTGTGTCAGTGCAAACCTGGATTTCAGAGGAACAAGAGGAACAGACAATGTGAAGGTACAGAACTTTCCATCATCTCTTGCAGTTAAAGTATTTAAAATTAACTGCACTGGCAGTTTTCGGTGCTGGAGAGGGAGATTTCACTTCACATATTTTTCCAGAGTGAAAACTCATTCATATTTATGAGAATAAGAAATCAAGAGAAGAAAATTGAGAGGATTTAGAGGATGTAGCTTTGTGCATTTTAGCTGGAGAGGTTATAAAAAATTAACTTTGGTTGTGCATGTCAAAAGATTCAGATCAGATCTTAAAGTATTTTATCATTTAAGGTGTAAATGATCTAGTAGATTATTTAACTGAGCAACTGGGACTGATGTTTGAATTGAGATGTGAGTATATTTTGAGATGCTTAAAATAATAAAAATGCATAAAATGAAATCAAAATTAAAATAAACAGATGTAGAGGAAAAAATCCTTAGGAAATATAATCTTAATATACATAATGTCATGCTGGTCAGAAAAAAAGAGACTTAACTCTTAAGGAGTGAGTTGATGAGAAGGGTAAGACAAATCTACCATCCCAAAGAGTAAGTTGTGAATTAATTTTCTTACTGTTGAGCAGTAACTTACAGAAAAAGTAGAGACCACAATAGGTCTTTCAAAGTGAATATAGACTTGCATTTAAAAACTTAATTGTTTGGCTCTCAAGAAAAAGCTGGAGTCAGGAGCTTTGCCAGGAGGGAATAATCATATGGATTTGACTATATTTATATAGGAGATAAATGTACCAGAAATCTTCACTCTAAAAGTTGATTTGAAGCTGTTATGATAACAGATTGGTATAGGGAGGATGAAGAGATAAGATAAAAAATCTTTGAGACACGTTAGTTGCAGTGGAAACAGCATTAGTGATAATTGCAGGAGGGTTCTTTTTACTGTTGCAAGATTACCAATGCTTACAACTTTTTTTTTTAAATTCATGTGCTTTGTTCTGTGATTTTTTTTGAACATGTTAAATGATGCTATGTTATCCTGTAGGTGAATAAATTACAGTTCTTTTTGTCATAGATATCAATGAATGTATGGTATTTGGTGCCTGCTCCCAACACTGCAATAATATAAAGGGTTCATACAAATGTGCATGTGAAAAAAATTACAAGGAAAGGAATAACAGTTGCATAGCAAAAGGTAAGACGATAAAAATCAAAATAGAGGGGTAATAGTGAATGATTTGTTATGTATATGATTAGTAGCACTAATGTGTTGCATATGCAATTTATCTTTAAGTAAATATTTCTTGAATAGAGTATAGAAATTATTCTCAAAAACACTCAGGGTTACCTTTCAGTAAGCAGTAATATCTTATCACTTCCACATAAGTGAACATCCTTAATATAAAAGTCTATTTCTAATTCCATATTCCTCTGTTTACAGAAAGATACACCTAAATAAAAACAGAGATTATACATTGACAAGCTTGACAGCATTCTGGGGAGGCTCTAGAAGTGTGGGAGAAGCATAATCTCACACAGCAATTTGTTTTAGAACATGAGGAATAAACTGAGTAGTGTTTGGAATTAATGTGTTTTACCCTGCTTTGTTGAGAATATTAGAGTAGCCATTTAAGTGGAGTTTTTTCTAAGTATAAACACCTGAGAACATGCTCCTGATATAAATCAACTACCTAGATCATGGTCCAGTTAAGACAAAGGCACCCACAGATGCTATTTTTGCCTTTCCTAAGGTCAAAGGTATTGCACAGAATTGAGGTAGTAAATTATCTGTGATTTTCTTAAAAAATATTTAATTATTTTCTCTTTTAAGAAACATTTTCTTCAAACATTTTAGAAATGGAACTAGCAAAAACACACCTGCCTCAGTAAAGTTTGATAATCAGCACTGAAGCACTAGATCCTAGGAACTGATTATGAAGATTTGCATTTATTGCCCGGAGTGAGTTTTTGCAGTGTTCAACAGTGAGAAGATAATTCTAACAGAAGAAATTACATCAGATAGACACCTAAAAACTTCTTGAGTGAAACTCACTGATTTTGCATTAGTTGACGTTTACCTATTTCTGTTTCATTATAATAATCCCTAGGCTCTGAAGATCAAGTTCTCTATGTTGCTAATGACACTGACATCCTGGGTTTTGCATATCCATTCAACTACAGTGATGCTCATCAGCAAATATCACATATTGAACACAATTCAAGGATAACTGGGATGGATGCATATTTTCAAGGGGACATGATTGTTTGGAGCACTCAGTTTAATCCNGATGCTCATCAGCAAATATCACATATTGAACACAATTCAAGGATAACTGGGATGGATGCATATTTTCAAGGGGACATGATTGTTTGGAGCACTCAGTTTAATCCAGGAGGGATTTTCTACAGAAAACTTCATGACAGAGAGAGAAGACAAAGTAGCAGTGGCTTGATAGTAAGTGATGAAAATCAAAGATGACACGATACAAATGTCTTTCCATTTGCTTCTCTATTCTGCTTGTCTGTAATAACATCAGCTGATTTAGTAGACTAAAATGTCAACCTGAGAATTATTTTATTAAAATCATAGAATGGTTTGGGCTGAAAGGGACCTTCATGATAATCTAGTTCCAATCCCCCTGCCATGGGCAGGGACACCTCCCACTAGACAAGGTTTCTCAATGCCTCATCCAGCCTGGCCTTAAACACTTCCAGGGAGGGGGCATCCACAACCTCTATGGGCAACCTGTTCCAGTGTTTCATCACTCTCACAGTAGAGACCATCTTTCTTCTCTTCAGCCTAAATCTCCCCTCTTCTATTACTCCTAGTCTTGCCATCTTATATCCTGTTAAAAAAGTCCCACCCCAGCCTTTCTGAAGCCCCCTTTAGGTATTGAGAAGCTACTCTGAGGACCCCCCTGAGCCTTCTCTTCTCCAAGCTGAACAACCCCAACTCCTTCAGCCTGTCTTCATAAGGGAGGTTCTCCAGCCCTTTCATCATCTTCATGGCCCTCCTTTGGACCTGCTCCAATGGATCAATGTCCTTCTTATGCTGAGGGCTCCAGAAAATGTTATATATATGTCTCCTAATGTCTATCCATTCAAGACTGACAAACTCGAGTCTCTAAGAAAAAATAATTACAGTATTTTTAAAAATAGATTTTGCAGAGGAATAACTAATGTATTAGAGACTTGGAAGGAGTGTATATACCATGAGGATTTTAGTTTTTAAGAGAGAAAAGTGACCATTTGTTTACATGTAACAGATGCTTTCTTTTTTCACCATGTCTTTTCTTCAAGGACAATCTCTGAATGTGTCTTGGACACATTTAATTTAGATTTATGGAACATCTGCTCCTCATTGTGCTAAACTATTGAAAATATTTTTCCAGCATTATCTCATTAATACTCAAATATTATTGCATTATATAACTGATGAGTAGGTTAATTGGTTTTACAGTCTTACTTTAATATAGTCACTTAAGTCTGGCTTTGAAAAGCTTGAGAATTCCTTAAATTTCACCTAAGTTTTTTAATGGCTAAGTTTTCAATGGTTACATTATAACTTTTATATCCAGACTTTGATATGTAAATCAGGACAGTAAGCCCGAACAAAATCACCTGCATTTTCAGGTAATGACATTAATGCAAAAATCCATCTCAACTGAAATCGCTCCATGGAATTAGCATATCAAGAGCCTTCCTCAGAGAATAGCTTTAAGTATCTCTTGCATTTTTCTGTGAAAAGAGGTTTAAGCTTGATACAAATTGAAGCATTAAAGGAAATGGTAAATATCAGCTCTTCAGAGTTTATTGGCAGATGCAGAAGCGAACTGCATCCTAATCAGGTTAAGATGGTGTAAGTGAATTGGTGACAACTGGTAGAGATGTTTACTGGCATAATCCTTGGGGAGAAATGCATAAGTTATCCAAGGTGAATATTCAACATGGGAGGACTTGTCTTTTGAAGTCAAGGGTGTTTTTAATGGAAGAGGCCACAAAACAGAACAGTGGAATATTTTTACCATATAATAGGAAGAAAAACAGATCTTTTGATAGATGAGTTTCTAATTCTTTTCACAGTGAGGGTGATGCAACACTGGCACAGGCTGCCCAGGGAGGTTGTGGAGTCTCCTTCTCTGAAGACATTCAAAACCCACCTGGACATGTACCTGATCTGGGTGTTCCTGCTCCAGCAGGGGGATTGGACTAAGTGATCTCTTGAGGTCCCTTCCAATCCCTGATATTCTGTGATAATAACAGTTAATAATTGCTTTATTTTATTCAACTGCAATGCTATACCAAAACCATCTGTAAAGTAAATACAGAAAATATTTGGTATTCCTGCTTTAAAATGCTAAGTAATGCATTGTATCTTGCTGCATGTGTTTGATGTTGTCTCCAGCCAGAACTCAACTTCAGAGACTGAAAATTTTTCTGTAATTTACCATAATGGTTTCCAAATCCATGTGATTACTACAGCTTCTTCTTGTTGTTTTTTTAATTTGTGGGGCTTTTTTTTATAATAGGCAGTAGTTCTGACCACAGGTCTTTAAGCTGATGTGGACTGTAGATATGCAGAGTTGCCATGCTCTAAAAGGGGACTAAAATAGAGTCATAGAATGCAATGAGCTGGAAGGGACCTTCAAAGGGCACCCCCTTGTATTAAGCATGGACATTCTCCACTAGATAGGATGCTCAAAGCCTCAGCAAGCCTGGCCTTGAATGTCTCCAGTGTTGTGGCCCCCACCACCTCTCTGAGCAACTTGTTCCAGTGCTTTCCAACGTTTTAAACAAAAATTGTCCAAAGAAATCAGTTTGATATGACCTTCATGGGCATGATTCTCGTTTAAGTGTCTGTCACCAAAACCATGAGAGAAATAGCTCTAGAGCCATTACCATATCAAAGATAACTGCAGAAAATATGAATGTGATTTTGTTCCTGTATTTTCATCCTGATTTTGTGTGCAAAATCATTCTTTAAACTTAATATAATCCAAATAAGTTATTAAGTAAAAGCTCTTTTTCCTAGACAGTATGAGAAGATGTGTTAGAAATCAGAAATATGATGTAGCTGGGCTGTAGCTTAATGAGGATAACTGAGAATTACATCAGATAGTGGGGTTTATTCTCTTTTTTTTAATCTCTTCCACCAGGTGGCTGCTTTCTGTTTCTTGTGGTTGTCTCCTTGTTCATTTGAGCTTTAGCATGTATCCCAACGTATGGTTGGGAAGGATTAGTATTAGTAAGCACTAGACATTCTAGAATGTTTTTAGGACATTCTTTTTGAATTACAATATTTTGGTTTCATATCAAATGGTCCACACTTTTTCTTAATGTGGAAGCCTTAAACCTGAGGACAAAATTTTGGACCATTGACTTGCTTTTCTGCATTAATAGAACTGTTAGCAGATCCCTCCCTTAGGGCTCATCACTCATAGCTGGAATTTATATCATTCCACTGCAGTGTTTTTTAATATTTCACCGTATTAAAGGTCAAAGTTATTTAACTGTAAAAAGTTACATAAAACCTTGGTTATGCTACTACTGTCAAAGACCATTTCCATAAATCTGACTTTCACACCTGTTTCTTTTTAGTGTCCAGAATTCAAAAGACCTCGTGGTATTGCTGTTGACTGGGTTGCTGGAAATATTTACTGGACTGATCATTCCAGAATGCATTGGTTCAGCTACTATACAACTCACTGGACTAGTCTGAGGTACTCCATCAATGTAGGTCAACTGAAGGGACCAAACTGTACCAGACTCCTTACAAGCATGGCAGGAGAACCATATGCAATTGCTGTGAATCCTAAAAAGGGGTATGTACTTTTTAACATTACTCACTTTTGGTAATTAATAAAAAGATACGTAACAGAGAAATAAAATTATATGTACAGATGTCTGAACTTTTCTAAGCAATTTACTGAACATTCCTGCTCAATTTACCTGTGTGTAAATCAGGATCAGTTAATTTCCATCTCTCATCTTGGACAGTTTAATGAGGATTTAATATCAGTCCCCTATTTTCAGATTCTGTACAGGCATCCATCTTGGATTTTTATGTTTAATATTTTAGGATGATGTATTGGACTGTTATTGGGGATCGCTCTCACATAGAGGAATCATCTATGGATGGTACTCTGAGAAGGATATTGGTTCAAAAGAATTTACAAAGACCTACAGGTATGCAATTTACCCAGTTTTCCTAATTTAATGGCACTTGCTAACTCAGGGTAGGTCTGTTGAATTCCAGTTCCTCAGTTTGCAGAAAATGTTATGTGTATTTAAAAATATGTAGTCATGTTTTTCACCTGCAGTGACTAGTCAGAATTCTTAGTTCTGTTTTGAAAAGATGTGCCTTAACGTGACAAACTTTTGTAAAAAAGCTTAACATGATGATGTTACAAAGCAGCCCCAAAAGAGTGTTACATAATCAGTTAAAATATGATTTCTCCAATAGCACTGAACAAACAAAATCAATTAAGGGAAAACCAGTTAGAAGATGTGTTTTTAAGAATGCATTTGAAATCTCACAGCCTATTGTAGTTACTTTCCTGAGCACCCTGCAAAACAGTATAAAACACAACTTTAATATTCAAAGAATCAACAACTTAATTATCTCAGTATTTTACAGAACTATTTTGAAGCTTGGCAGTACATATTAAGTTCTTTTGAATTACCATTAAGACTCCTTTGGCAGGATAAAAGTAATTTCTGTGACAAAGGGAATGATAAATCCAAAATGAAATGTGTCTCTCTCAAATAGCAGCCTCCTGCCTCGAAACCACAAATGATTTGTTCATGATCCATTTTCTCATGCAATATTTGATGTTTCTTCAGGCTTACAATGACAATTTGTTATTACTGCATTGCAAATTAGAGGTTGTCCAACTTTGGTACGTGTATCTATTGAAACATGGGCTTCTTTCAAGATTTGAATGTCTAAGCATCTCAGATGCTGCCATAGTAATAGCAACAAGTAATATTTTAAGAGAGTATTAAGTCCTAAACTAGGATGATTTATGGCATTACATCTCTAAATTACACTTATGCCTTAAAGGATACAGTCTCTCATTGAGAATGAAAGGATTGTTTCAACTAGTTTTTCCTAAATGACACTTTGCTTCTGTTGTTTAGAGGAAGTTTAAGATTTTTCTAAGTGTCTGTGTTCCACTGCTCTTAAATTTATTACTAAACATATTTTTGTTATTTCAAGTAAGAGAGTGAGTGTTTCGAGCATTTGGGCTTCACAGGATTTATCTAAAAATGACTATCAAGGGAGTCCTATATGTAAAAACTGAAAACAGGCACTTTTTTACACAGTGATATCTCTGGTACTTTGAAAGATAGATTGAGAGTATTATTTATTTATTGTTTGAAGTTCAAATATTCTCACTAACATGCAAAGAATAATTTAAAAGTGCAACTGTGGACTGCTTGTGAAATATTCCCCCTCACAGGTACCATGTATCAAACAGAGTAGACACATTGTGATTATCTTTTACCAGAAATTATTCTCTTTAGCTGAATGCCTGGATATCAGTCTTTCTTTTTATTGGAGTTTCAAATGTAAACATATTTCACTGGTCTGTGCAGCAGAGTTCCTCCACTTCCTCTCATCTATCTGTAGCTGATTAATTTATGACCTTAAGTGGAGAATTTTTGCTGTTATGTATAATTTCTTTTGATGTATTTTTTCTGGCTTACCTACTTACATAAATAGGGAGGAAAATAGTTTTCCCCTTTCTTATTAAAAATACAGCACAACTTCAAAAGCTTGGAGTGAAGTTATTTTATGGTTCAAATATTTTTTCAGGCTGAAGCTTTTGACATGACCTAAAATGGCACATTAATGATTTAATCATCCTGTATTAAGCATGGACTGTTTGATTTAACTAGTTACTGCCCAGAGGCTGGATAGTTGCAGTGTTACCTGTCTCTTATTCTCATTCATGCTCCCTGTCTCTCTTTTTCTTTCTTTTAATTTATACATATATATAGACATCTGCCAGTATTTGCTGACTTAAACATTGTTTAAGTCATGTAACAGTAATAAATATAATCTGACCTTCAATTCTGTAACAAATACTCCACCTAAACTATTGGTGACAAAAAAAAGGATGGCAATGTTATGCTTGTGGAAACAGGATAGATTAGGAAAACTTGATGAAATTTGAATGCTTCTTTTTTTTTTAACACATTGCCACACTAGTGCTACTGCTTAGGAATCTATTGACATCATAGATTTGTTGTTAGTAGTCCAAATTGCAGGGTTAGAGTCTGTATTTAATTCCCATCTGGTGTATGCATCCCTGCCTACTATGGATAATAGATTTGAGAAGCTGTTGACCTTGGAAGAGTAAGTTAAGGAAAGTGAAAAACTCCCTTTTCAAGGGGGAGATTTAAATAGGTGTTATTCTCATGGTTTTCCAGTGATGATTTTGTGTTGTCACCCTATTTTATGTTCATGACAATACAAATTATATTAAAGTGTCCAGTTACATAAAAGCATAATATTTTCTTCAGGTTTTATATACCTCTTGAACTTTATTTTCTTTGTAGGTCTCGTAGTTGATCAGTTCAGTCAGCGTTTGTTCTGGGCTGATTTTGAATTATCTGTCATTGGCAGCGTTCTTTTTGATGGATCTGGTGCAGTTGTGTCTGTGAGCACCAAACAAGGTATGGAGTGCTTCTCTATAACCCCACTTCTCTTTTATTTTATATAGGTGTAGTTTTACTGCTCACAGAAACTATATAAGCAAAAAACAGTCATATCAATTGCTTTTGATAGGTAACGCTTCAGATATCTAAAGAGGGAGATACTTAAGGTAATTTTGAGATAATCTGATAAAGTCCTCAAACCAGGACAAGTCTCTTTAGGGGAACAAAGATATAGTGTTATATGTAAATCTCCAGGACCATTAGAATCATAGAATAGTTTGGGTTGGAAGAGACTTTGAAGATCATCTAGTTCCAACCCCCCTGCCATAGGCAGGGACACCTCCCACTAGACCAGGCTGCTCAGTGCCTTGTCCAGCCTGTCCTTAAACACCTCTGGGGATGAGGATCCACAGCCTCTCTGGGCAACCTCTTCCAGTGTTTCATTATCCTCACTGTAAAGAATTTCTTTCTTATATGTAGCCTGAATCTCCCCCCTTCCAATTTACATCCATTATTCCTAGTCCTTCCATCACATATCCTTTTAAAAAGTCCCACCCCTGCCTTTCTGTAGGCCCCCTTCAGGTATTGAGAAACTACTCTGAGGACTTAAATAGCAACAAGAGAACTCGGACTAGCTAGAAATTAGAGAAATCCTGTAGTTTATAGAACAATTGACCTGAATCAGGTTTGGAAAAACAATGGATTTGGTTTTCAAGGCAATAAGTAATCATGGAATTCTGCTAACAGAATGTGAATGAGGAAAGTTAACCTTAAAAAATATTCTGGTTAAAAAAACTGTTTTTATAGAATTGTGCATTGTCTGTTTAGCAAATTGATAATATATTCTATTTATGACATTTGAATCAATGCAGGAAACATGAAAAAAAAATAACTTGAAAGGTGACTTTGAGGTGGGATTTATTAGTGGGCACTTGGTAGTGAAGTTTCACCAGGGTGATGTTACATGCAGTGCTACTGAGTTTTAACCAGTGATCTGGGATCCAATTTTTAGGGAGCTGGAGGATAATAGGAAAAATCTCCTAGAATATAAATTGAGCAGAATCAGATTTAAATAATCTTTCTGGTTTAACAGTATTTAATTTCACAATGTGGATCAACATACATGGAAGTAGACACCTCTAGAAAGATCACTTTGAGTGTAGGCATCTGACTACAACCTCCTATAACACTTGACCAAACCATGCAGGTACCTTAGAAGCCAGTAAGTCCTCCTCATAGTTACTTGGACCACCTTTGGTTCATGGTATCTCATGGTGACTATGTTGTCATCTATCATAATGTACATATTCAGCACTTATTCAGGTTCTTTTGGCTGCAGTGGATTCTGCCTGAGTCTTCTGGATTTGTTTTAATTTGCCTCAATAGTAATTTGTATATTAAGAATAAACCTGAAGTTATTCATAAGGAAAAGAAGAGGGCAGAACCTCACTACAGACATACAAGGTGATGCCTTTGGAAACTATTTTATAGCACAGAAATCTATATTATACTGTACTAAATTAGTTGTTCATAAAAGGCAAAGTGGAATCTGAAGATTTTTAAACTTCTGTATTAAATTTCCATATTTGATGCTGAAATAGAAGAATAATAATTCAATCCCACCTTTTGTTTCCCCTTAACAGTCCTATTATGGAAAGAGTTCCTTTTAAAAAGGTGCTTTTGAACAAAGCAGTCGGTGTGGGTACAAAACAAACTGAATAATAATAGCTTCAGATGATAAGTGCATTAATGCAATTAAAGTTATTATCAAACAGAAATTGGTCCTTATTTGAATATAAGTGTTTATTAGCATTCATTGTTCATTTTTATTTAAGGTTTACTGCATCCACATAGAATCGATGTGTTTGAGGATTACATCTATGGAGCAGGACCGAAAAATGGTGCATTTAGAGTACACAAATTTGGCAGGAGCCTTGTAGAATATCTAAGTGTGGATGTTGATAAAGCAAAAAGTGCCTTGATTTTTCACCGCTACAAACAAATGGACTGTGAGTAAGCATAATTACTTGAAACTCAATACTGAGTGAATTCACCTCAGGGGGGAGAAAAATATGTAACTAACATCTGCAAATATAAACCAGAGCCTGATTGTAGAACCTGAAAATAGATTTAGTCATATTTCTTTAATTTAGGTTTTGTTAATGGGTTTTCTATCCTTTGAAAGGACATTGGACAAATGCATGTCTTGTTTACGCCTGTTGTGTAAAAAAACTATAATACAAATGTCTCCAGGCAGACCAGATGAAGGGTTTTTCTGTATATTGCTAAGTCTTTTTTCTTAATTGGAATAAAATCTATCCTTGTGTGATTCTTTTACTGCCATTTGTGGTCACTGACTTCAGGTTTTTTGTATCCTGGAAACTGCAGTGTATATGAATTTTTATATCTTGATTGTTTATTTTTTGTTTCCCTGGCTCTTGAGCATGGTTTAAATAAAAAAGAAAAAAAAATAAATATTTTAAAAATTTCTTGATCTTTTTAAACAGTGCCTAATCCATGTTTGGACCTGACATGTGAATTCATTTGTTTGCTCAACCCTTCTGGTGCAGCCTGTGCTTGTCCAGAAGGAAAATCGTTGGTGAATGGAACCTGCATTGATCAGAGCCTCTTAGGTAAGTATTGAAAGCTGCAGGAGAACAAAATAATGAACAACTCATCAGGTTTTGGGTTTTTTTTCATAGCAAAAGACCAAGCTCACTGCAAGTTTTGTAGTGTTATTCAATACATTACTTATCTGGAATGGAAACAAAATCTGAAGCAAAATCTCTGATTAGAAAAAAAAAAGAAGAAAAACTGTTAAAATTCATCGGAATGATAAATGAGCTTTCAGCTGAACTGACACAAGATGATATTTAAAAAGGAAAGTGTGTATTTTTTACCACAGTACATTTGAAAAGCTCCAAAATGTTTTGGATTCCAAATTCAGCACTGGCTGTTCAGGAGGGGAAAAGACCACCAAGAAACAGCTCTGCTTAGACTGCAGGAATGATCAAAAGATACTGACTACGTGGCTCATAATAATGACTCTGAAGTAATTGGCACAAAAAATGTGAAATATTTTTGCCTTAAATTGTATCTTTTAGTAGCACCTATAACAACTAAAATTAAGACCCAGAAAACTTGACTTTCATTGCAGAAGAACTCCTATTATCTGCTCTCTTTTAGATGAGAAAAGAAAAACTTCCATAGAAGATTATTATTGAAAATCAAGTATTACTGTGAAACTATTGCTAGTTTAATTGAGGCCATGCTTGCAGTGGTCAGATTCATGGAATAAATTCTTAACTATCTTGCATTTTGAAAGATGCTAGAAAGTGTGTTTGAAGACAGAATGTATAAGGATGTTTTTTTGGTTTGTTTCCAGGCTCAGAAGTGTAAGTAATACATGTTTTTGGTGAGATCCTCAGTACTTCAAATGCTCAATTTAACAATAAAATTAATTTTCCTGAAATGCCAGCATTCTGCAGAGAAAATCTCACCCATTTATAATGCTTAGTCCTTTAATATTAGATTAACACAGCTGTGGTTTCTGATGTGATATTAATAACAGTATCCTGTCTAGCAGCTTTATTGTGGTACCCCCCTGGCTGAATACCCATCAGTGTGTATTTGCATAATTATACAACTCTAAATTAGTTTATATGTGTTTTGCAACAATTTTCACTGTCAGGGGAGAAGGGATGTCACTTAAGTAGAGGTATTAGAGAACAGGAATAGAATAGAAAACTGTAAAAGGTTTCTAACTCTAGAGACAAATCAGTCTAAACACCCTTTGGTCTTCACAGTGCATCCACCTTCCCTACCCCTGCACATGTCATCCCTGATGGATTTTCTGCTGATTCAGGGCCACCTAAAAATTCTTTTAAATGACCAATAGTTACTACTTGGGTCTCAAAGAAAAGGACACATAAAAGAATATTGGTTTTTACTGCTGACTGGTAGTAATTTAATTTCTGTAAAGTTTTGGTGGTGGGGAAAAGGTTATGCTGCAGTGGAGTGTTCAGAAAGGTATGTTTTTATTACAGAAAGATCTGAAGAGTCTTTTAAATTATTTCTCTACCTGCTGTAATTTTTTATGGACAGAAAATGCTTAGAGAAGCATTTTTAAGATGTTGATAATTTAAAATATCTTCCCAGAACTTCAGTGTCTGTGATGCCTTTTGGAGGGCTTCTGAATTATTGTCTTTTTGAATTTTCTGGTTACATTTGTACTTCAGATAATGTCTGATAATGGGGTGGTTTTTAACAAAAGAAAATGGTGGAAATTCTTGAAATTCTGTCCAATATTACTACTGGCTTGATCCATTGAGTGGTTTTTTATTTGTTAGTCCTACGTGAGGAATTGAAGGCTGAATCCAGACTGTTTCAGACAGCTGTTTCACCAACATCTCTCACAACTAATAAGAAACAGCTTTTGGATTTGTTTTTTTTTTTCAAGCCAGAGTTACTACAACATATGTGTGCTGTATAATTCACAGAGTTTTTGTAACAAAATGAAAGTGAGCTCCCATGTGTTCTTTGGTTAAACTTCAATCTCATTTCTCCCTGGATGATCAGGATTGACACTTCTTTCTGTGTTTTAGTTTTTGATTACAACAGGCCTGACTTTTTCAGTTTAGAAACTACCCTTAAGTTTTCAAATGGGTTGAGTCCAGCTTCATTTCCCCAAGGGAACACAGCATTTGTATCCATTAGATTTACTGTGTCCAGTTGTCTTTAACACAATGAAGCTGAAAATGTACCAAGAGGATGGAAATACAGGCTTGGGTTGGAGGAGAACTGTGAGAATGAGCTGAGGATGGCACAAGTTGTTGCTAAGCACAGCTCTGAGGAATAAAACCCACAAAGTTTCTTTAATTCAGACAAGGTATTCGGTGATTTCACCTCATTAATGTTTATAAATATGTAAAGGGTGAATGTAAGGAGGATGGATCCAGGCTCTTCTCAGTGGCCTCCAATGACAGGACAAGGGGCAATGGGTGCAAGCTGGAACACAGGGGGTTCCAGAGAAATATAAGAAAAAACTTTGTCAGGGTGATGGTGACAGAACAGTGTCCCAGGCTGCCCAGGGATGGTGTGGATTCTCCTTTTCTGGAGACATTCAAAACCCATCTGGATGCCTTCCTGTGTGACCTGGTCTATGTGTTCCTGCTCTGGAAGGGGCATGGTATTAGATGACCTCATGATGTCCATTCCAATCTCCAATATTCTGTGATTCTGTAAAAAGTCTGAGAAGTATAAAGACTCAGATGTGACATTGCTTCAGAACAGACATGAAACATGCATTTATCATGGTGTTTCCTTCAGCACATTTCTGTGGGGAGTTGCTCACTTCACACACAGATTGCAGGTGGGTGAAGTGCTCTAGCTGGAGATGTAGAGGTTTATCATCTTTTTCACCCACAAGGTCTGCCTCAGGGAAATGCACTAGAGAAAGCTGTGTCACTTCAATCTGTGCTACCTTCCTGATTGCTGTCCTGCTTTCAGTGTTTTTAGCTATCAAACAGAACCAGAGCCAAATACAGGAAGCTATGCTGTCAGATATTTCTCACCCTTAGCCCTTCTTTTCCATGTGTAATTGTGTAACAAACAGATTTTTAGATCTATGAAAAGAATTGTGAAGAGGAAACCAAAGAAAAGGGTCTGTCTTGGAGCATTCAGGCAAAATATGTGGATCACAACTTGTTCTGATAAATTCCAGCTGATGGAAAACTATCAGATAGTAACACCCTCACCTGGAGAGGGATGAGAAGATTTATAAAACCTTACTGCAAGGTGAGAGCTCTGCCCCCTCTGTCTGAAATAGGTGCATTCAGCAAAACCTTTATCCTGATGAGGTGATGTTTTCCACTCTGGGGAGGGAAACCCTTCTTGCCCTGAGGAATGTAGCTCATGAACCTTGTGCTCTGTAGCATCATCTTTCTCTTTAATTCCCTTGTCCTGAAATCAGTGGGTATTTCAAAGAGAAAAAATAGCAGGAAGTAAGATGCTTTTTTACTCAGGAAGGAAAAGATATTTATAGAAATAGCAATAAAAGATATGTGTATACAAGTATGAGGCAGGGGAGAGGGATAGTATAAAAAGAAATTGAATTATGGAAGGAAAAAATACCAGTTAAGTTCACAAAGCTTTTCTTTGCTGCATTTTCAGTGTTTCTTCTGTGTAAGACTTTCCTTGTACTTGCAGTTAAAGGAAAGAGTCGAAGATGGAGCAAATAAGCCACAAATCCATGTTAGTGTTGAACAATGATTTCAGGAAGAAAAACTACAAATCAAATTTATTAGAGCTATATTAAGACTGAAAGAGGAAAAATCAAGGCAGCAGAAGACTAAATAAACGGGCCAGGAGAGAATAGCTCACATTCCATGACCCCAAACCCTCTCATGTTAGGTCTATGAGCTAGACTAGGAGTAGAATAACAAGTGAAATTATTCTGCCATTTCAGACATGGAAAAAAAAGCAGCTGGGAGGTCTTTTAGTCCAGGTTCCAGCAAGCTCAGACCAGTATTGAATTGGTGTCAGACAGTAACTTTTCTGCTTTTCAGTTTTTGGGTGTTTTTTGTCCTGAACTTTGTTCCAATAGTGGGATCTTACTAGAGCTGTTCCCAGCTTTATTCAGTGATTCAAATAAAGAGTATTCAGCTTTTTGTGTCAATTCTTCTGTGTTTCTCCCCTGCATCCTTTATCTTCCTGTCTTCTCCTGTGGGACCATTCAGGTCCTGTCTTCTTCACAAAGGCCTCTGATCCCCTTTTATATTCAGCTGATGTGAATCAGCAAGAGTAATTTGGTTCTTGTATTTACCTTCAGACAACAAAGCAGCAGCATTAGACTCTGTATATTGTTAAAATCTAACATAGTCTTTTAAAGCTGGTCATCCTTTTACACCTTTCAGATCTATTTCTTGGCTTCTTTGAAGCCCAAAATTGTTGTACTAACTTTTCTGGTTTGTGTTTTGTTTAAAATTTGGGTTGAAGCTGTTGAATTTGAAGTGTTGAGAGCAAAATCATTAGGGAATTTTAATAATCTATGGTATTACAAAATATTAAAAATTTTAGATTTTCCAGGAACCTTCTCAGGTGCCCCTTGCACAAATTTATGACATAGGTTGCATTTTATGAAGTGAAAGCCATGGGTGTCCTGATATTTGAGAGATTATTGGATTAGAATATCATTACTGCAGGCAATTTTTGGTTCTGTATGTTTTCCAGAAAACATGAGGACATGTATGAAGTGGGCAGTGTCCCTGCCTATGGCAGAAGGATTGGAACTAAATGATCTTTAAAGTCCCTTCCAACCCAAACTATTTTATGTTTCTGTGCATTTCATGGTGTGTACAGGGTAATTTTCAAGTTTGTAGTTGATTATTGTAGCTCTAAATCTGCTTTTTGATGCTGCATTTTTCTCTTGAAATCATAGTACGTCTTAATTTCTATTTCTTAAAAAAACATATCTTAATTCTGTGGAATTGCTCTTCTAGAGAAATATATTTTTAATTTTCTAGAAGAAAGGTTTGTTCAAAGAAGCATTTGTCTGCACTTTAGTTTTATTTATTCAGTTCTGCTCTATAAACTCATGACTAATGATAAGTAAAACAGATAAGCAAGACAAAAGTAGACCTTATCACCAGTAAGTTTTGCTACATTATCCATTTCAACATCTTCTGTAGTGAGTAAATGAAGAGTGGTTCGTGGAACATCAAAGAATTTAATGATATATAAATAAAACACTGAGGCATCTTCAAATTGACAAGGTAGCTTTGTTACATCAGATGTATGTATGCAGGGTGGATAACAAAAAATTGGTCTCACACACTATTTCATATTTTTAATGTAAAATATGAAATAATGAAGTGCCACTCAGTCCCACCACAGGAGTTGAAATGCCTTTGTCTATCAATGCTTGACCTTTTTATCAGGGAGCATGGCAATAGTACAAGGGGTAATAGTTTTAAACTGAAAGAGGGGAGATTTAGTTTAGGTATAGGGAATAAATTGTTTACTGTGAAGGTGATGAGACCCTAGACCAGGTTGTCCAGAGAATCTGTGGCTGCCCCATCCCTGCAGGTGTTCAAGGTTAGGCTGGACACAGCTTTGAGCAACCTATGCTTGTGGGAAGTGGGACTAGATAATCTTGAAAGGTCCTTTCCAAATCTGATATTTTATGGAATGGAAACCTTGTCTCCATTAGTTATTAAACTGGGACAAATTGATTCAGTGTTAGTGGTACCCCTCTTGTTAAAAGCCACATAGGTTCAATGCTGGATTATTTAAGCAGCAGTCTGGCTTCACAGGATTTGTTTTGCTACGAGAGAAATGAAAGATTATATTGCTGAAAGCATGTTTGGGGCTGGAAAGGTCTTGTCTCTTTCTTTAGGATTACAATTATTTGGATGTTGAGCATTGTATGACTGCTACTCTGTAATTAATTTCTTATTGGTATCATTGAATGATTTTACATCTTCCCTGAAATGAATAGAGATTTGTTTTTTCACAGTGTTTCCAAGACAGGCACAATACTCAATTGCAAAAAAGCTCTCTAGAAAAAAATTTAGCTGGCCTGATCAGAATTTGTCATCTTGTATCTTACTGCTAAGACAGTGGCACTGTTGGCATAAGCACTGGGTGAATGCAGAGCAGCAGACAGTGTCTCTTCTCAGTGACTTCACAGACTGAAAAGAATAAATCAGGAAAAACATAGTTTAGGAGCAGCAAGTCAGTATGCAAACAGCTATTTCTGAGGAGGATTTAAAGGCTGAATAATCTCCTTTTCATTATTTTGGTTAGGGTTTGGTTAGTAGAGAGTGTGGAAGGGACATCTGAAAAATCAAACAAGAAAAGGCTTGAAGTCACCAGGGAAATATTCTGAAACTTCTCAGGTGAAACCAACATACATTTTTTTTTCACTGCTTAAATGAAATAGGAATGAGAGTTTCAAGCAAGAAGCTATGTTCTCATTGCTAACTATCCTCTGAAGATCAGGGGATGAAGCTCAACTGCAGAGCAGATAGCAGGTGATGAGCTCACAGTCAAGCAAAGCCCCCACCACCCCTGCAGCTCTCAGTGAGGGCTTATGGTCTTCTAAGTGTGTTGGGGTTTTTTTTCTGGTACTGTAGAAACAGATGTGATAGTTTACTTTCTCCATTTTGAGAAGTAAAATTTTCTACCTCTCATCAATGGAGATCTGTGGCTCTGTTTAAGATTCAGAGATTCTGTTTTGCCAGTTATCTGCAATGAGGTTATTTAGAAGAATTCTGTGTGTGCTCCCTCTGCAGACAATGCCTGTAAATTAAGCTGTGAAAATGGAGGGAAGTGCATTATAAATGAGAAGGGGGATCCTCGGTGTCACTGCTGGCCCAGTTACTCTGGTGAAAGGTGTGAAATGAACCATTGCTACAACTACTGCCAGAATGGAGGAACCTGTGGAGCCTCTCTCCTTGGTAAGCATCTTTGTCTTCTACTTGCCTTGATTTAAATGTTTGTATTGTCCAGAAGAAGGCCATGAAGATAATGGAGCACCTCCCTTCTGAGGACAGGCTGAAGGAGTTGGGGTTGTTCAGCCTGAAGAAGAGAAGCCTCAGGGGGGGATCTTGTAGTAGCTTCTCTATACCTGAAGGGGGCTACAGAAAGGCTGGGGGAGAACTTTTTAATAGGACACAGGATGGCAGGACTAGGAGTGATGGATGCAAATTGGAAGAGGGGAGATTTAGGCTGGATGTAAGGAAGAAGTTCTTTACTGTGAAGGTGGTGAGACACTGGAACAGGTGGCCCAGAGAGGTTGTGGATGTCCCCTCCCTGAAGGTGTTTAAGACCAGGCTGGATGAGGCACTGAGCAACCTGGTCTAGTGGGAGGTGTTCCTGCCTATGGCAGGGGGGTGGAACTAGATAATCTCCAAGGTCCCTCCCAACCCAAACCATTTTATATTTCTTTTCTCTTTATAACTTCTTTGCATTGTCTGCACTTAAATAATATGCAATATATCAGCATGTACCATATGGACCCATTATACTTTTTCATCCACGTGTCTTGGTGTTTTAGCTGAATGGAGCTGCATCTCCAGAAAAGGAACATTTAAGTAAATGTTAAACACGAATGCATACATCAAGGTGCAGAAATGGAACTGTAAAGCATAAGATCCAGTCAAACCACATCAGGTACATCACACACCCTGCACTCTTTATCTCAGTTCTCCCTCTGAAGTTTTTACAGGCATGCACAGAGTTATTTCCTTAAATTACCACCTTATGTGACCTCTCTCTTTTACCTTTGTCATACCTCAATTCACAAAATAGACTTTTTTACTCGACTAATCCTCAGGAGGATTTGGTTGATCAGTGCTCGGATTTTTTTTTTTTTCTCCCTGGAGGAATTTGAAATCACATCCCTTATCTTCAGGGAGATTATCCTAACCGTCAGAACAGAGGCATTTGGCAGTTGATCTTTGTCCCTACCGTGTAGGTTGTTGTAGCTTTTGTTAAAGCAGTTAGTGTTTGAACTAGAGAGGGAAAGTATGATAAGAAGTAGTAGGGAATTTAGTAATTATGTGAGAAAGAAGTTGAATCCCATTTTCTGCTCCGAGATGGATTTAGATGTTTGATTCAAAGTAGAACAGCTGGAGAAGCCTTTGCTGCTTCATCTCAGCTTTTGAAGATGGTGTGAATCCTTTTCTCCTATGTAATGAAATGACCAACATCCTGATCTCTGTGAGAAAGGTCCAGGCACATTATTTTGAATTTAACACAAACTGCCTTTAACTCAGGATTATGTATCTTAGACTCTGTGATGGAGTGGCCTTAGGTCTCAGTGTTTTTCTCAGCACACCTTAGTAATTAGCTTGTATAGTTTAGTAATTTAGCTTCACTTGTTGGCTTCTCTGGAGCCTCCTCTTATTTATTGAGATCCAAGTGGATGCCAACGCAGTTACCTGTTGTGAACCAGAACAGAGGATTTTTCTGTTGTGAGTGCTTGAGGGTTAATGATGTTGGTGATGGGTAGCATCACTAATAACAACTAAATATTACAAAATGAGAATTACTTGCACTCGAAGTTACACTTGAAACTGCCTCTAACTGCTGATGGAACTGCTGGCACAAATGATAAGCAGAGATTTTTATCAATGCAGTGGGATCAATATATGCTTAGTGAGAACACACAAGTGAATGAAAGGAAGTCGTGGCTGATTTCCATGATGTGCAGAACTTCTTCTCATCTGAGCAGATGATGTTTGTTCCCACATGGTCACATGTCTGGCATTTAATTGATACTTTTATGGGGTTAAAAGGCTTTATAAGATTAACAACTTGGCTCCAAGAACTCAGCTCAGCTTTGAATCCTACAGAGACCCCAAGGCTTTATTTAATCTTCTTTTTCTGGCAGTAGCCAAAGGGTTTGCTCACCTCCAGCAGCTCATGTTTTCTTTCCCAGGCAGCTCACACTTGCTGTGCTATTGCCTGGATTTTAATTTTTTAAAATTTTTTGCCTGCTAAATCCAGCCTCTGAAATCCCTCAGCCATGCTGAAATAATTAGTGTAGTAAGTTTAATCACCTATGAGCAAAGGAGGGATATGAACAGATTTTACATTATGCTTCTGCTAAATTGTTCATTGCGGCCCCAGCTCCTACAGAATACCTGGAGATGCAGGCACAGCTTTATTCCTGTTTGGTCCCAACCAGAATAATATGTCATCACCAAAAATGCCTCAGGAGAACAAGCTTGGATGTCACCACAGTCCACATCTCTGCTCAGTTGCCTGATTTTTGAGAATACAAACCTTTAACTGCAATTAAATTTGACTGTACCACACTTGATCGAAGTTTGCCAAGCCTTTATGAGCTGAGATTAACACAAAGCTGGTTCTGATGACTCTTTCTGCACTAATAGGATTGATATGAATACTTTTCTGCTATGCTATGTCCACCTTACCAGTTTTACCAAGTTTTCATACTCGTATTTCAAGTTGACCCAATTTCCTACCCGATATTTCCAAAGGCAGGGGAAGGACTTTTTAATATGATATCGGATGGGAGGACTAGAAACAATGGATGTAAATTGGAAGGGGGTAGATTTAGACTTGACATAAGAAAGAAATTCTTTACAGTGAGGGTGGTGAAGCACTGGAACGGGTTGCCCAGAGAGGTTGTGGATCCCCACACTCTGGAGGGGTTCAAGACCAGGCTGGACATGGCACGGAGCAGCCTGGTCTAGTGGGAGGGGTCCCTGCCTATGGCAGAGGGGTTGGAACTCAATGATCTTGAAGGTCCCTTTCAACCCAAAGTATTCTATGATTCTATGATTCATGAGTGTGGGCATGCCTTGAAGTCCATGATGTAACTTTTTTGTGCTGGAGACATAGACAAAATGCCAAATATCTTTCAAAATCAATGTGTCCCCATTCAGTATTCCAGATAAAATTTTCAAATTGATCCACATCTCATTTTTCTTGCATGCCTAGCCCCTGGACCCTGTAAATATTCTATTAAGAAGAAATGTCTCTTTTTTATCAGACTGTATTTCTTATCTATATCAGGCTATAAATTGTGTGCTTCTGTAACAAACTAGCATGTCACTGAGGTGTCCCCTTATCCTACTTTAATCTAGTCCATGATATACTAAAGGAGGAAGCTAAACTGAATACCTCAAAACTTTTGAAAACAGTAATTAAGTTGTCAAAGTTTAATTCCTTGAGTGGTTTGGCAACAACTGTTTCCACTTTCCAGTCCATTACACCAAGGGTACAGAGCATGTCAGGCAGTCAGTGCATCACTGAGGACACGAGTAGTTTTGCAGGCTGAGCACAGTGTTCCCAGTATAGGCTGGAGTGTGAAATCCAGAGCAGCATTCATGCATTTCTTTCCCCTTGGCTCAAACTTGGAGGCATAGTTTATCTGCTTTGTCAGGTTCACATCAGTGTTGTCTGTGTACATGTCACTTTATTCTTGCACTTTGAGAATGAAAAAAAGTTGCTCAGTTTTTCATTCAGGAGTGTAGAATATTTATAATGTAAAATCATACCAAATGGACCTGTCTATTAGCAATGGAGGTGTGCCATGCTTTTTAGGTGCGTTTGCTTAGTTTTTGTTTTTCTTTTTTTCTGTTTGTTCTTTGGTAGAGAATTCTCTCACATTTCTGGAAAACATGGTATTGTTGCTCTAAAATAAATCCAGCTCAATATCATTCTGATTTTCTCCTATGATTTTCCCTATTGCACTACTGCTGTGTGTGTATCTCACCCCTCATACTACTATGCTTACAACCCATTCCTCAAAAAGCAATGTTTGTACTTTAGATGATTGTACAATTGACCTAGCAAACAGCCCTTCAAAAGTGATTCAATAAAGATGCATCTATTTTCTCAGGGTTTTTTTTTTAATGCACTTTTATTCACAATGATGAAGGGTTTTTTTATTGCCCAACTGTATTGTTTTCAAGTGCCAATCCAGATCTTATAAATGACCTGTTATAATTTGTGCCTGTTTGACCTTGTCTTTCTTAGAAGCTCTGATTGCCCTTATCTATTCTTGTATATTATGCAACTCAATCAGCTCTGATGTAGATAATGAGTGTTATTCCACCGTTGTACCCTTTGGAAAGTTTTGGGACTGCTGGAAACTTTAGCATCACAGGGAGATGAGCTTCTGCAGAGCTCCTTGTCAAGGAATTTCCTTATTGTTGGTTTCTGGCTCAAAAGCCAAGGAAGAGATAACCTGAAAGCAAACCTTTCATCATATTCTGAATTTAATACCATATGAAATACTCCTCTGGTGAATGTGTGTGTTCTAGGCAATGTGTAAACCCCATTCTTTTTTGCTGCCTAATATATAATAGCAATGTAATAACCAATTAAGTAAATTGCAGAGTATTACTCATTTTTTAAAACACGATTGTGCTAAATCTTTACTGGATGTGGTAAGTTGTAGAACCTCATTATCTGCACACAAATGTTAATTTGTTCAACAAATCCCACTGGCAATTCGGGGATTATTCACTGTTGGTTTACTTACTGCTAAGCCTTTTGGCAAATTCCTATGTGAACATTATACAGCTAGAGATTGGGGCTGCTTTAATTAAAATTTATAAGTTTATGACAGTTGTATTGAACTACAATAATTGAATGAAGAAAATGTCATCAGTTAATTAAAAATACACATCTGAGACATGTAATTAAAAGTTTGGGCATAATAACGAAGTAAGAAAAAGTGACATGAATTTGGAAAATTCTTTTTATCATAGAAATGGACCTCATAACTTCCTGTGTCCTATGTTGCTATCAAGTATTCACTTTTAATTTTGTCATTTCTCTGCAAATATTTTGAAAAATAGATAAGAATTTTATGTTTGTTTCAAAATTTATCAGTTCTAGAGTCCACTTAAAGACTCAAAAGGCTACTTACACTGTTCTCTCCAGATAGTAAGACTTTCAAATACATTTTTTCCACAACATATTTTTTTTTAAATTGTTTTATATGTCTTGCTGGACACATTTCAATGTGTTCTCAGCAATTTATTTCTTTAGGATTTTTATTTGCAATTATTTTTAATGCTTTCATTGATACAGATACTTGCATACGTATAAACATATATATATGTGTATAGTGAGAAACTCAATGTCTCCAGGAGTTAAATCAGAGAAAATAAAGTGGGTGCACTTTGATTGCAGACCACTGAGAGTGAAGAAATCTTGAACAACAGCAAAAAGGAAGTGTGCTTCTTGCTCTCTAGTTGTGGAACATTCACATATGAGATGCTGAATGTGTGCTGCCACTTGGTTTCATTTATGTGTGGAGAAAAATGTTCTTTGTCAAGGAGGACAGAGAAATTTATGATTTTACAGGGGTTGTTTCTTTAGGGAATAGACTAAAGAAAGGGGATTAGGCAAGCTGGGGTGATAATCTCTAATAGGAGTAGAAGCAAGTCAGTATTCCCATACAGTAAATCCAGCTCAGGAATGCATTGAAGAAAAGCTCAAAATAGGGAAGTTCTTGTTTTCTTTCTAATTTAGTGCATTTTTTGCATAAATTAAAGGAAAAAGGTAGTTATCTGAATTTGATTCAGTTGGTATTCCATAAACTACTTTTCTTATAAATGTTTGCTGTGATGTGTTTTGAATGCTCCTGTGGAGGGTAGGAATTAAGAGGCAATTTTACTTCTGTCTCTAATCCTGAAATTTCACACCAATGGAAAATTCTTCTCTGTGCTCAAGATCACACTACAGTGCTTGGCATCTATCAGATGTGACATTTTAGTTAACATGACTATTTCCTTTGTAAACATGAATTAATGTCTTCATTTAATGATACAAAAACTTCTGGAATTGTTTGGCATTGCTTAGTACTGTGGTTTTATTAAACTGCTCTTGGAACCAGTTTGTTTCAGAAATTATTTATGAGAATAAAATGTCATTATTAGTATTATTTTAGATGGCAACGGTCTGTGTATAAATAGGCAATGAACTATTAATGCTACTGAAAGTCATGTTAAATTGAGTGACAAAAATGGGGTTTAGACTGTAGTGTATTAAATTTTCATACAGCTGTCAAGAGTTTGGCATATTTATCAGCCTACATTAGCAAAAAATAGAGTAATCTTTTCTACAAACCAGGGAGATATCCATGCCCCTTCATCTTGGAAAAAAATAGAGGAGTATTAATAATAAAAACTTATTTCAGGCCTCCAGATCTATGTTCTATCACAAGTTTATTTTAACTTTTTCTATTGAAACACTGATTAAGATGAAGGATGATGTGAAACCTCCTGGCTTGGGGGGAGAAATGTAGCTACAAGTGTATACATGGGGAAAAACAAAAAGGAGTCTGTGCTGACATCTCAGTTCAACATCTTTGATTTAATGTTTGGATCACAGGGGACAGATATGAATAACCAGGCTGATGCATATTAAACTAGTTGGAGCTATTTTTAAGTCAATGGGTGTATTCCTGGTGTACTCATTAGAGGAAGAGACTAACTGATCTAAAGGCCTTTAGGATGACTTGCAGAACACTTCAAACTGGCATAGCTAAAAACACAAAAGATAGGAAAGAATTAAGTGAAGGATTTCATGTAAGAGGAATAAGAAGTAAAATGATGAGAGAAGAATAAATAATTCCAATGAACTAGAGAGCTTTGAAAAAATTAAGGGGCGCTTAACTTGCATTGGACAACTCTGTAAGGAAAATTATATTAAATTACTACATGGTATTGAAATAAATGCAGACCAGAAGAAATTCAAATTATGGGGTTTATGGAATATTTATCTCAATCTATTTTTAATCTACATTTCTGTGGCCAATTATATTGATGTGCCCATTCGGTTTGGTTCTTGCATCTTAATTCCTGTTTACCATTTATGTAAAGTATGTGTTTTACTGTTTTTCTGTAGCTTATTTGTGAAGCATTTCTTTTATTCTGCCTGATAACTACTTACTCTCTGAATATTGCTAGCCCATGCATGGCCCAAGGATATGCTATTGTGGGGCTTTAATCAATAGGGATGTGCTGTAGAATAGAATGTTATAATCATCTTGGTTGGAAGGAGCCTTTCAGATCCAACCAATGACCCAGCACTGCCAAGTCCTCAAGTCTTAATTAATCTTAATATCTTTCTTCACTCATCTTGGATGCCAGGAAAAGTGCTAAACTCTCTTTTCCCTAAGTTTCAAAAAACACCCCTAAAATCAGAATGAAAGCAAAGGGAGTGAGAGGGGAATAGTTTTGCAAGAGTTGGCTAGTTGGACACATCAGGGCATTTACTTGAAGAGAAGATTAAAAAAGAGATAAAAAAACAAAGTCATGAGATAGAAAAACATTTCTGGGATCTAGAGGTTTGGTTTAAATAAGATAAGCCTTAAGAAAAAAAGTGGAAGCATTTAATAAAACAGTGGGATTGTAACAAAGCTATAAATCCTTTAGACGTGAGATTTAGATAAGGAAGAAAATTGGAAAAATTAAAATGGGCAAGAATCACAGGAGGAAAATGCATCAATGTTTAAACACTATTTTAAAAAACTTTAAAAAGGAATTGTAGACTAAGAGTTCATTTTATGCAAATGTTCATCCCTAGATGCTTTCTACTTTTCAAACACTGAATATGGACCTGTCAGGTCTGATGCAAGGCAACATTTATTTTGGTTTAGTGTTTATTACATGAGAATAGTGGGATAACAAAGAAGGTCTAGATATTTGTGTTATGGTTAAACAAAACACAAACTTTGTGTAAAGTTTGGCTATTTGTGCATTTGTAAATATTTTTATATTCTTGTGTTTGTAATACAAAGTTTAGTAGGTTTGAGAAAAATGGAGTATTTTTTGAAGAGGAGTTGGTATAGATTATACAAACATTGGCGTAAGAATTCTTAATAGGGTCCAGAATGGCAGGATTAGGAGGAATGGATGCAAATTGGAAGAGGGGAGATTTAGGCTGGAGGGAAGAAAGAAGTTCTTTACTGTGAGGGTGGTGAGACACTGGAAGAGGTTGCATGGGGAGGTTGTGGAAGCCCCCTCTCTGGAGGTGTTTAAGGCCAGGCTGGATGGGGCATTGAGCAACCTGGTCTAGTGGGAGGTGTCCCTGCCCATGGCAGGGGGGTTGGAACTCGATGATCTTGAAGGTCCCTTCCAACCCAAACCATTCTACAATTCTATGGTTAATCTTCAGCCTCTGGAGAAATGCAGCCTGGCATGATGGTCTGAAGAGTGTAAACATTAAATTCTTTCTTAAGATCATCTTTTAAAATAATTTCCTAATAAAGAATTAATTACTGTGTATGTACAAGTGTCAAATGCTTAGATGCAGGTTTTGAGGTATCTGCATTTGGTAGTTCTATTTATTTTATGGAAGTTCTCATTTCAAGCAGTGTTGGCAAAGGTGCGTTTTAGTGTCCAGAGAAATCTAGTTGGGCTCTTGCATGACAACTTGTTACTGTTGCAGGCCTGTCAATCTTTAAATGGCTGATTTTTATTTTAATATTTTTATGATCGAATAGTTTTCTTTCTTTTGAATAGGGAGGCCTACCTGCAACTGTGCACTGGGCTTTACAGGACCCAACTGCAACCAGACAGTCTGCCACCATTTCTGCCACAATGGAGGAACCTGCAGTGTCACTGCTGGCAATCAACCCTTTTGCAGCTGCTTGGCTGAGTATACAGGAGACAGATGTCAGTATTGTAAGTAATCTTCACCAACTCTTCCATCTTGCTGTCTAATACTCTTAAGTCTGGGTTTATAATGGAAGCATAACATATAATCATAGAATGGTTTGGGTTGGAAGGGACTGTAAAGATCATCTAGTTCCAACCCCCCTGCAATGGACAGGAGCACATCCCACAAAAACATTAAGCCTTACTATCTGTACAGTCAGTCCAACTTTTTGGGTTTTGTTTCCAATGACCTTCTCAAATTATTTTGTGCCAGTTGGGCTCTAATAAATCCTGCTGGATTGGAGGATAAAGGGAACTGGCTATGTTCTGTGTGGTTAGTAATTCCTACACAGGTTCAATCCCTGCAAAACCCTGTGCTTCTCCTTTCCTTTAATTCCAAAAATCCTAAAAAAAATCTGTTGAAATCTGGACAGAAATTTACTTTGCCTTGGGATGCCAGAACTTCCTTGAATGGCTCCCATCCCTGGTTATGGAAGTAGCTTCTGCCTCAAATCTCAGCCAGTGTCACTCTTGTCACTTCTCTATTGAGCAGAGGAAAATAAAGCTTCTAATAATTTTAATAATTCAAACATGATTTGTCTGTGAGGCATCTTGCTAAACTTGGCTCCAAAATTATTCATGGAGAGAATGGAATCTGATATTTGAATGTATTTTTGCAATCTCCATCTATCATGTTTTGGTGAAGGAAGAGCTTTTTTAGCAATTTTTGTTTAGAATTTTGATGAATAAATGCATATGATGGAGTCATGTTTCTTCAACATGATGACTCACTAGTGGCCTTAAGCTAAACCAGGTTATTTTTCTAAGAGCAGAATTCTTTTTTAATTTCTCTTTCTCCTCCTGCTTTGCTTTGATTTTAACACTCTAAAATAGGGGACTGTTATAGAATAGAGCATTGAGTGGAAACTCATCCTCTCTTTTGTACATAATTCAGTGAATTTGCTGAGGGAGGCTGGATGTAGGGAAGGGAAAATGGAAGAGAAATTAGCTGTTATAAAGGTCTGCTTTAGAATTATCTACAAGATGCAAAAAAAGTATTTAGTTTTAGTTAAAGGTCTGTCAAACAAGGGAAGGGTTAGTGTGTTTCTTAAATGGGATTTGTGCTCAAGCAAACTGAATGTATTTCCACTTGGGAGACTACAAAATAAATTGAAACCTTTGAATGGGAAACCAGCAGTAATTGTGATTCTCTCCCACTTAGTATTAAACAAACTGCATGGATCCACAAATAACTATCTGCAAACACAATTGGGTATTTGAAAACAGCATAGTACATAAATCATGCACAGACAGACACACAGATTAAGAAAAAATATTTACTTGAGGCTTACCCAAAACCCAAACAAATTGTTTCTAGTTGAATGCTTCTGCAAACACTTTTTTTTCCTTTTTTTTTCTTTTTAAAGAATTAATTTAAATGTAAATTTAAAGGTACTTTTTAAACAGTGCTTATTATCAGATTTGGATTGTCTGCTGACACTTTGGAAAAATGCCACAACACAGAGAATTGAACACATTATGAAACACAAAATAAAATGAAGGTTTTGTTTTATTTAAACCCTAATATTTTTAGGAAAAAGAATCTCTTCTGTGGCCAGTAACAGTTTTACTTAATAATGTATACTTAATAATGTATATACAAATTCATATCTATAATTTTTTTCTTTATTCTCAAATATGTATGGGTTTTTTCTTTATTAATTGCATTCATTTTGTCTGTGTGTTGGAATATATGAATAAAGCACATTTGCAAAGACTGGTTGTCTCTAAGATAACTTTTTCAGTCTTTCTATGAAATGATTGAAACTAGTTTGCATGCAAGGGATGATACAAGCATAGGTATTTTACTTATGCTCCCAAGCTGAAAATATTATTAGTGTTCTTTATGGCAGTGGGGCCAGCTTATTTTCCTCAGACTTATCATCTCCCAATTACCCAGTGCAGGGTTTCTCCTGTGATTAGTTCACATAAGGGCTAATAAACAAAATATGAGCTTCATTTCAAGGCACTGGCACTACTGAAATAAATTTAAGTGATTGAGTTTACATAGAATTCTACTAACACTGAGCATATTATTATAAACACATGTATTTGATGTATTTGGATATAGCTCACTATTTGAAATTCCTGGAATAAGATGAACAGACTAGTTAAAGTTCATTTCTTGTATCATTTAAGGCTCAAACAGCCTAAAAAATAGAAAATGTGTTCATGCAGTTATAATCATTCAGAGTGAATGCAATGATCTCACAAGCTGTTACTCTCCTTGAAAGTGAAATTTCTTTCTTTAGGGGGAAAAAAAGAGCTATTTTTGTGACATTTCATTCCAAATGAAGCTTCCACATGTTAGATTCTAGCAAAGGATTAAAGTGTTTGTCACTACAATCAATACTAAAACCCAATACTTGTTTGGTTCTGTTAAGAGCTTCAACTTTCTATGCCTAGGTTTTGAGTTGGTGGTTTTTTTGTTTTAATGTACATGGTAATGTTTCCCCCTTTTAATGTTGGTTGTTTTTTTTTTTCATAAGATTTCTCTCAATATTAGATTTGAAGCTGCAGGGTTTTTTGTTCAAAATGCAGCCCCCCTGCTGCAAATTACCATTCTGTACCTTGGATTGGGGAATGGAAAACAATGAACTACAGAATTCACTACAGAAAATCTCAGTCCTGCTGACATACAAGCAGTTAGATAATACAATTTTACAAAGTCTGTAGTACTTAATGTTTTTGTATAGAACTCATGGATTATGTTTTTATGTTTCATTATTATTAGAACTTCGTGTCATTTTAACGTATGGATAAATGAAAAAATGAAAATAGGACTTAATTATTTCAAAATACTGTTTCCATTCCACTTTAATGCAATGCTGTTAATTCTAATGGGAATGTATCAAAAGATTTTTATTCAGCCAATGTCCCATTAAATACATTAACTGCTTTTCTCATCAGCAGTCTTTATATTCTGTGGTATGGTGCCATAAATGGTTAGACACCTAAAAGGAAAAAATTCTCTTATGAGTTTAGCCTTTTATTTCACTTCTCAAGAGTACATCATTGTTATGTTATGTATCACTTTGTGCCATATTCTTGATAGTTGTAGTTGCCAGTGAGCCACCAGCTTCATTTGTCATTTTTTTTTTCATTATAGTACCTTTTAAAACATAGAAAAAGAAGGTAATATTTTTATATGCACTTTCTTAATCTCCTAATTATTAACTTCCATGTTGCTTGCAGATGTTTGCCACCATTATTGTGTGAATTCTGAATCATGTACTATTTCTGATGATGGAAGTGTAGAATGTGTCTGTCCAGTACGATTTGAAGGTTTAAAATGTGAAGTGGACAAGTGTATCAGATGCCATGGGGGACACTGTATCATAAACAAGGACAGTAATGACATAGTGTGCAAGTAAGTGTGTGTGGCCAGTGACTTTGTTCAAAATCATAGAATGGTTTGGGTTGGAAGGGACCTTCAAGATCTTCTAGTTCCAGTCCCCCTGCCATGAGGAGGGACATCTCCCATTGGATCACACATTAAATAGCCACGATATCACACTGTCTTTTAAATATCTTGGACAGTGCTCAGCCTTGAGAAAGTCACATTAGAATAGTTCTTTCCTGTGGCTCCTTCTTTTCAAATCAATTTCTGGAGCACCCCTCACAGGAGTGAGCATAATGTAGCTGGAGACTGAATGTGTCTTCACTTGGAAAAATTGGAATATTTATGAAAATTAACAGTCCAGTTTTTCCATGTTTCTGAACCATTTTCATTCTTCAATGTCTGTGAATGTGATAGAGACATTTTATGCTGATGTAAGCAAATTTAATATGATGTGGTGCTACATTGCCCAGTCATTATTTTGCCTGATAATTTATTGTCACGAAAGGTAAAATTAAAACTATTTTGTTGTAACAAGCACTGCCTGTGCAAGCTTTTCAAAGTGGAAATCTGGAATTCTTGCAATAAGTAGATCTTATAATAAAATAAACATTTTTAAGTGTCATAGAATCATAGGCAGATAATTCTGAGGGAATTAACTGGATTTAACAAATTCTCTATTGCTATTTGTGTTTCTTTTTAACCACGGCAGTTGCACTAATGGAAAGATTGCCTCTACCTGCCAGTTATGTGATGGCTACTGTTACAATGGTGGCACTTGTCAGCTGGACCCAGAAACAAATATACCTGTCTGCCTGTGAGTATTCTCCATTCTAGAGATGATTAAAAGAGCTGTGTGCCAACAACTAACAAAATTATTGTGCATGTCTCTATATTTTTGATCTGTGTAGGACATACAATGTGCTGGTTGCTGTTGTAGCTTAGTTTTTCTAGTTGTTTCCATAGCCTGATGCTTTGTCTATCTCTTTGTAGTATGTGCATTAAAATATATATATATTGGGGATATGTAAGTACAAAGATACATCTTTTGTGGCTTTAAATAGTTTCAGACTAGATCTAAAGCCTCTTGGATATTTGTTCTGGAATGGGATCTAGAGGCACAGGATAGTTCCCTTCCCTCCTTCCCAAAGATGGATTAAGGCTTTTCTCTTACAAAGATGGGCAGTACATTCCTGTGGGAACCCAATGGCTAGAAAACAGGAAGAATAATGTATCATGGGTGTTATGGGTCTGAGGATATATTTCTGTATCTCTTGTTTTTTCCCTGACCTTCACATTGTCCCCAGTAGCTTGTTTGTTCTGAGGCTGGAGATGTGGAATGCAGTTCTGCATGGAAGATCTTATTCAGCTGAAAATGCTTTAGGTGCCTGTGTCTCTCTAATTATTCTTATGATCCAACCCTTTTTACCTTTTATTTTTATTCACTTAAATATCATTAGTTGAGGACTAGAGAGACTATTAAATCCCAGCAAGTTAATATCATGGCTATAACATATAAGACCCAAATATGATGACTAAGTCTGGTGATTCATTTGCTTTAACACCTACGGTAGTTATTTAGGAAGTTTATTTTTCCTTTCTTCTTCTTCATAAAACTGACTTCTTTTCCAAAATCCTGTGGGACACCATAGCATCTCAAGGAATAAAACCCAAGTTTCCTTCTTTAATTTGTGTGTGGATTTATAAAACAGAAATGCAGCATAACACTATTAACAGCATTAAAAAAAGGGTCATAAACATTTTATGGCCATTACAGTCTGGATCAATCAATACAAATGTGTGTAGTTTGATAACAATACATCATTAAAGATGTTAGAATCCTGAACCCAACAGTTAGTGTAAGCCCATTGTTTTGAAAGTGTTTGGCTCTGATGAGGTGACTTTTCAGTATGATCCCACTGGACTTTCCATGAAATGGGCATTAATTTTGTAACCTGTGGGTGTGTGCCAATGTGTGTGTGGGTGTCTTGCCATCATTATATTTAATACTTGTAAAATCTGTTTAGCAAAAGGCAGAATATTTACAGAGGTCTATTTTACTGAAATTCTGCAGATGCTCTGTGGGGTTTAAAAGTCAGCGCTGTGACCAGAAAGTGAACCCTTGTGATTACTACTGTCAGAATGAGGGAATTTGCACTTTAACCACGTTTAATGAACCAAGATGCAAGTAGGTTTAACCTTCCACTTAATGCCACACATTCTGTGACATCATTTCAGGCCACAGTTCATTGGTTCAAGTCATGCACATTCACATACATTTCACGGTATATATTCAATCTGGGGGCTGGTTTCTATAATACACACCCTTTGATAGTCGTGCTCATGGGTGTATTTAAACATACTTTTGGAGTACCTGTATGGTTGGAGGAAGAAATAAAAACAAGTGAATTGAATTGGTTTTAATTGTTCACATTTTGAGATTAATTCTACAAAGTGTAAAGACTGGCAAACAGTGATGTTGTTCTGTAGTCCAGGCCTGACTTCCTATTTCTTATCTGCACAGAGAAAGGAATAGAAAATCTGTTTAGCTACCACTATTTAGGTACCACTCTGGGAGTTAACTTTGTATTCCCAAGCCTCATTGTTAACTTCATAGAAATGATGCTGTAAAATAGAAATGATTAAAGGTGGAAGCTACATCATAACTTTGACTTCTCCACTGATTACAAACAATATGGATAAATCAGGCACATTTGCACGCTGAATTTCTCCTAAAGGAGAAATCCTCATCAGGGAAGGAAACAACCTTAGTCTTTGAAAATACTGTGGGCAGACCTCCCAAGGGAGAGATGAAATACCAGTCAGATCAACACAGCTTTGCTCTACAGTTGTGATGCATAAGTCAGAAATGAAATCATGCACCAAAGATCTAGAATTGGGATGCAACATGAGTAACTTGAATCTGAACTCATCCATACCTGTGATTTATGGAAGCATAATATGCTGTGGGGATGTGATGTAGTTGTTGGGTGGGTAGCAATGGCAGTGATGAGATATATTGAATAATATTCTAATTTTTGTTTTAAATTCTATCACAATTCCTTTATCAGAGTTCTCAAGCAATCAAACTCTACAGCTTGAGCTATCATAAATCCACTGGAAATAAGATTACTGTTCTGACTACCACATCCTAAACTTTGAAGAGCAGGGATTGGGTCTATTAAACAGCATTTCTTTGGGACATAGTTCCTTGGAATAATTTGTATGTCTGTGTCTCATACTTGAGTTTTCAGAATAATGGTGCCCTAAGAGGAACTTGTTGCTGCCTGTGAGATTGTGTATTTCAGGTGTCATTCCTCCTTTTATTCTAAATTGCTCTCTAGAGGGTAACAGTGCAGAATTTCTCGTGGAACTTTCTAGTAGTCTGAGAATACAGCATTGAGACTAGCTTCTGTGTTTCACCTTATCTTGCACTATTCTTAAGAGGATTTTAACCATTTAAACTTTCAAAGTTTTTTTAGAAATTTATTTAATGATGGGTTTTTAGAGAAAAATATGTAAAATAGGTGTGTGTGTGTGTGTGTGTGTGTGTGTGTGTGTGTGTGTGTG
>VZTY01002600.1:274050-317815 GCA_013400935.1 Turnix velox | reverse complement strand
GTGTGTGTGTGTGGGTGTGTGTGTGTGTGTGTGTAGTTTTAACATGACATTTTATAGCCAGTAAGGATTAGTTTCTGTTTCAGCTGGAGTGAAAGTCATTCCATACTGACAGTAGGATTTTGGTGATGTTAATTGAATTAGGAACATCCTCAGCAGTGCTGATATGAATTTTTATGGCACTGCCTATTCTCATCATCTTTTGATCAGAGCTAACTGTATTTACTGTCAAAATGAGAAAAAGTATTAAAACCAATGATTTTTAATCCTGTTAAGATCTCTTCCTTAGTCTTTGAACTGATAATGTGAATTTTAACCTTTGAGAGCTTCTGTGTGAGGCCAGATGCCAACAATGACAAAAATTCAGGCAAGGAGGAAGAAAAATGTATTGTAGGATCTACAGGTCCAGCCTTCCTTTCTGCCTCCTTTTCTAACTGTATAATTGAAACAAGTTTTAAAAGAATTGAAAGAATAGAGAGAAGAGGAACTGTTCTGAAAAGCTGCTGCCCAGTACATCCAGCCTGATTGTTGGGTTAGCGTGGCCCTGACTGTCCATGTCTAGAAATTGAGTCAGTCTTCTAAATTGTTTCTTTACAAAGCCAAGGTATCTTAGAGGAAGAGAAGCAAAGAGCTGTTTGATGGAGTGGAAGACAGTTACAGTGAGGGAGAGGAAGTGTAACTACATGTGTCTCAGTTCTTTTTGCCAACCTCAGTTCAAGCTCCAGTTGTTCCCATTATCTTGTGTCTTCCTGGCATCAAATTAGTTCTTGACTGGAGCTTGTTTATAATTACACCAAGCTGATACAGACAAGTGGAGAGCATCAGGAAGGGATGAAGTAATCCCATGCTTCACAAGAGTCATTGTCTCAAAGGTTTTCTCTGCAAATTCTGTTCCAATGTCAGGCAAATTATTTATCCCTCCAACCTGTATGTGTGGCCATGACACCTGTCATGTGGATATGACAACTGTCTTTAGTATCTAAGGATTAACATTTTTCTTAACCAGACTCTTAATTCATGGCTGGCTAATTTTTAGAAGAAATAGGTAATGTCTGGGTTTATTGTCATTCAGCAGAAACTCTTCTCTCTCTCACAGCTGTATCAGTTGAGAAGGCAAATTTTACACATAATCAAGCCCTTATTGTTCAGTAGAGACAACAGAGAATAAGATTTATCTGTTCTAAAAGGTAATCCTAAAGCCATAATGATAAAGAGAACTTATAAGCCTGTGAGAACACCCTCTCCTTTTAACAAGCTGTATTAGAAGAGTACTTTTTAGTTTTCTCTTCCTATCTGAAGGTATTTTTAAAACTTTAATGCACTAAATATTAGATGCACATTGGAAAAGAGAAGTGATGGTTTTTGCTTTAGTGGTTTAGGAATGAATTAAGGCCTGCATCTATGCTACCAAAAAAAGGAAGCTTTTCTGAAGTTGATCTCCAGTTTCAATGCATGTTCTGTCAGTTTTTAAAAGGTACAGAATATACTGTGATTTTTTTCCCTTTGGATATAATGTCTTAGGTAATTTAGATTATTCATTGTTAGCATAATTTTTATGCATATAAAGAATGTTTTTTCCTTCCCCTGCCCCCATTATTGTCCTTCTTGGTTGTGAGAGAATTTAGTTTCAGGATGTTTAAATGTAAGATTCTGAAAAATATACCACTGAGGGTGTCCTTTAAAGTATTACTTTATATATTGTTGCTGTCTATTTGGCATTCACATACTAAGATTTTTGAGGGTTTCTTTTGTACCACTCACTAATAGATTGGGGAACTGTGATGTGTGTAATTTCAGAAGCATCTGAGAGATGTCTGAATTGCTCCAGTAACTTCCCAAATCCATTGCAAACAGTGAACAGAAGGTAGAAGGTGGTACAGGATGTAATATTGATCAAAATTTGTGTAAGGTTTTTACTGTTTCTCTGTTATTAAGGTTCTTAAGGTTAGTAAGGTTCTTTGTAAATTTGTGAGTGTTTCTCTGAGTAAAACTCTATAATATCTGCTTCTTTTTTGAAGATTTGCTAGGTTTATTGTGAGGAATAGCTTAGTGATTTGGTTTAGTACCAGGATTTTCTCATTTTCTCATCCAGCAGAGTTTGGGGAGTAAAGGGGATTATTTTGTTTTCCATCTTTCAGTGCAATTTATTAGAGATTGCAAGTAACTATAATCCAGATATTCTCTTCTCTCATCCTACAACTAATTTCAATACTAATGATAAGACCTGTTTCAGTCAAGTTGTGATGTGTATTTAAAATAGCGACTCTGACTTTCATCAGGTTTTACTATAGATTGCTATAAATTCTGTGAGTAAAAAGAGAATCCAAGTTAGAAAATTAGCCTTTATAATGAAGAAATATAATTTACAGTTAAGAAACACTTTGAATTCCCCTTTCACCTCTATTTTGTAATGAATCTGTTACACAGATTCTGTAGTAGTTCTTGACTAGCCTTTCACTGCTGCTGTTATGTCATTTTTTTTTTTTGGTACACACTGGTATGTTGAGTTGGAAAGCAGCTGCCTACAAAAGCACTTTTAACTGCATGTTATGCCTGTTATATTTTTATGACAGTGCCTGTGGCACCAAAAAAAAAAAAAAGATTAAAAAAAATAAGAGAAATAAAACAAAATCACCCACTGCCACCAAATTAGCCTTTTTACTGGGTTTTTCTGTTTGTTCAGACATTACAGTCAAATGGTTCATTTTGGTCAAGTGGCCATATAATTAAGTTTGGAGTGTTTCAGTGCACTGACCTGTAGGGGTTATGCAAAAATAGAGGAGATGTTTTTCCCTCATGAATAGATTCTGTAGCAGCAGAGCCATCAATCTCTGAAATGTAAATGTTTTGATCCTAACTATTCCTCATCACAAATGGGGCACTTGTATAAATTCAACCTGCAAAATTTCAATTTGAGCTTTTTAAAACATCTCTCCTCTGATACTGTTTCCTTGAAATAAATAAATCCTGTAAGATCAGTAAGCTCTTACCAAATCTAAAAGAGAGAGCACTGTAGCATGAATGACCTTGGCAGCAGAACATGCTTAACATTTATTTATTATGTTTTCTTTCAGTTTTTATATTGACATTATCTGGAATACTGTTGCTTTTTTCTCTTTTCACCCACTCTGGGAATTGAAGATGTGCACTTTAAGATGTTCTCTATCATGCTTTGTGCCACTCAGCTGGCTCCATCCTGCCCTTCACTGTCAGATTTCCCATCTGTTTCCATCTGTATTTGTTTGTGTGCAGCTCAGATTAGACCTTATCACTGTTCTTGATAATAATGTCTGCAGTGAAACCAGTGGTTTCATGTAGTTCCACTTCCTTAATGCCTTTAAGTTTGTCCCAACTGCAAATGTCCACCCTCTGAACAATGCCACAAAACAACTGGTACCAGATAACTTGAAAAGTACAAAATACTGTGCTTCTGATTGAACCACAGTTTTTTTCCCATGCTAAGCACCCTGATTTTTTAAATGTCCTAGTATCATGAAATGCTGTTATTAAAGACAGTATCTGAAGACAACTGAACCACCTTAAGACCAGCTCATTTCCCTTGTCCAAGTCCCTTCACCATCTTTACTTATGTGCCTGCTCGTGGCTAATTTTCAATTTTCTGTGTCAAATTCCCTTGCAGACAACATACCTTTCCTCTGGGCTTTATTTCTTTACCCATTCTGTCTGCCCAAGACAAGTCTTTAGGAGGTTGCTGGACCATGAAAGGGCAATCATTTCCCCTCTGAGTACTGAAGGAAATGTCTGCCATCCTGTCAGCTTCTGTCCCTTTGGGGACAGAGACAGGTTTTGCTTCTTCACCAACTGTTGCTGTAATATTTTGAAGAGCATAATTGTACATTACACACAATTTCTCCATAAGCTTCTACTTGTGTACTCCACTAGATTCTTTTGCTGTCTTACATACTTCAAACTCTCTTAAAGCAGATTTATATTAATGATTCTGTTATGCAGCAGAAGCATTTGAAATGTTCAGTGTAAAGAAAACATATTTCTAACTCCTAAAGGAATTTCCTTTTCAATAGTATACTATTAAATGAAAATTTCCCCTCAAAACAAGCTTTAATCACATGAGCTGAATCTCCAGCAGCGATGATGCAAAACTTTCAGTAGGAAATATAAAGAGTGTATTTTATATGTCATGTGCAAACAATCTGGTTCCCAGCAGAATATCCTAAGTACAAAGATTTATGTTGTTTCTTTACAAGAGTGAAGGTACTTTTTTAGCAGACAGATGTTGTATAATGATCTTCTATAAAAACAAGGTCCTTGAATAGAGTCTGAGCAAGGTAGGCTGTCACTGCAATCATTTCCATTTCATGAAATTGCTAAAAAGAGATATTTGAGAAAATATACAGGAATGGATGCATCTTTTAAAGGATTTAAATGTGTTCAGTGTGACTTAGAACATGCTGAAGTGATGACAAGCGGCAGTAGAAATGTCAGTTGGGTTCAGGTTTTAGAAGTATCATCATAAACCATGATGTGTGTAATCTGTTAGTAATTAGGGACTCCTTTGCAGTAAGGAAATTTGTGTATTTTCCATGTTTATCTAAATAGATTCATTTCAGTAAACATGAGGAGCTTCAGAATTATAATGCATTTTATCTGTTGTGTGGGAATTTTTTAGTCAGCTATCAATTAATAAGCATGTTTTTAAAGACCAGTTGTGCCTTATCTCTATAGAGTGGGAGATAAGCCCCTTAATAGCATATCCTACCAAAGCAGAATTAATTTCCAGAAAAAGTTCAAGCTTAATATGAAACCCAGTAAAGATATTTATCTGAGTGTTGGCTTGGGTAGAAATAGGCCAGGAGAGAAAATACCTGTTCTTCTGCAGTACTCACCAAAGACAGAAGAGAGTCAAATGCATCACCAGAAAAGCAGACCAGGGTTCTCCTGTAAGAATGCCACAGTGTTTGGAACACTTTGTACCTTTGCAAACCTTTTTGTGTTATAATGTCAGTTATTAACTTTATCTGTTTCTAAACTCCAGAATTTCTTAAATACTTAGAAAAGCATCAGGTGCTGGTAGTTCTCAGAACTGCATGCAAGGTGTTGCTTTATGCATTTTTCTAACAACAGCCCACATTGAAATTCATAAATAATTCAGAGATACTTAGAAAAATATGATTCATTGCACATTATGCAACAGAGACAGATGAAAAGGGACTTATTTCCTGCCATTTCCACAAGGAGAGTCTGAGGTTCTGTGGTAGACTTCAATTATATTTACAGCAGCAGGATGAATAAGCGATTGAATTGCATTCAGGTATTTGTTTCCATTTTTGATGGATCTGCTGAGTCTGCACACGTGGACTCCTCATGCTTGCTGGTATGCATGGAGAGCATTCTGAATCCCAATTGAAGAAATATTTGCATATTGATATTCACAGAAGGAAATTGCAGCAGAATAGCTTTGTGCTCACCCAGGCACCTGGCTCATAAAGTGGATATTCTGAATATAACGAGTATTCAGGGCCCTCTGAAGCCACTGGATGCTCCTCTCCCTTCAGGGCTGTTCTTTATGCTTTAGCTCTCATATCTGCTTATACATACACACATATAAATATGTTTATATGAATAAATATATAGCACAAATTTGGGGGGAAAAAATGCAGAATTTTCAGGAAACTGTTTGAAACCTGAAAGCAAAGGAGAAATTTAGTTAATTTGTGAGTATTTGTCAAAGATAGGTCTTTGTTCATGTGAATGAATAGTTACTGCAAGAAATATTTTGTAGTAAATTTTGAATTATCCAGGGCAATGGGGGACAGCAGAACTGGGGGAGGCAACAACTGAGGTGGATCATGGAGCTCAAGGGATGCACATAGAGGTTTTGTCCAGTCAGATGCCTTGTGGGGTAGGGATGTGGCTGTTGAAACTTCTAGATGAAAGCTGATCCCAAACCAATGTGATGCAAGTAAAGTGTCTTAGCAAATAACCCCTGCTGGTCCAAGTTGGCTAGACCTGAATCCACTTCAAGTTTTCCTTCATTACTGCATTGTAGGCAATAGTTGGGTTGATAGTTGGATGCTAATAAAATGTTGATCGTGCTTTGTTTATTATTCAAGATGTCTAGAATGAAGATGTTGGTGATAATAACAGGAATTGAAGATATAAAGCTGTAGTTTTAAACTAAAGACTTCCTCAGAATGTTTTGAGTGCCGTGATTGAATTACTTCTGACTTCTTCCATGAAGCTTATTATTTATTTTGAAAAAAATCAATGTTGCCATTTGTGTTGCTCTTGACAAGATGCTGGTGGTCTCTTTTTAGTAGCTTAGTGTGTTAACAGCTGACATCTATTAATTTTACCATCTTAATTGGCTCCTTTTAGATGTTCAGCCAACTGGTCAGGCACACAGTGTGAGAGGCCAGCTCCCAAAAGCAGCAAGTCTGACAATATCAGTACAAGTAAGTACTTCAAATAATGGCTACCTCTTGTCAAATTTGGCTCAGTTTAGAAATTTTAACCTGGTCATATTTTAGAATGTTATGAAATGTGCTGGTTACCTGTATTAAAAAATAAAAGGAAGCATCGATATCTCTTGGCTTTCTGGTTGACACTTGGTGTTTCATGAGATGATTGGGATATAAGCCATATGTTATACATTCACTGCCTCAAGGACTAGCCTTCATTTTTGCTGCTAAAGCAAGTGCTACTAAAGCTTGCTATCAAGCAAGTGCTTTGTGCTATCAGCTCTGTGCAGAGAACTAACACAAGACCTCTGACCATTTAATTCCTACTGAAAGAATCAAAAATAGATTTGGAAGTGGTGCATAACTTTTGCCTTGGCTGTCTGACTAGCTTTGAATTTTACCTGCTGTGAAAATCATCCTGGAAGTAAGAGTAGCTCCTGGTTTGGCTTGTTTTTGTTTTTTTAAAAAAAACTCCATGTCTACAAGTATAAAAGGATGATACTGCTACACTGCTGGCAGTTTAAATTGGAGAAGGTTGCCTGCAGTGCATTGAGGATGGTGATGGTGCATTTTGTACATCTCTCTCACATTCAGCCCAACTGGAGCAGTAAAACAGAGCCCACTCTCCAGGTCAACTTGATGCTTTTAGTGATCCACACAAGAGAAATAACTATTACAAGCTGGAAACAGGCAAAAAAGCAGACAGAAACTTGATGAGTATTTCATGTCGAGAGAATACTTCCCACAATTTAGGACATGGGTGTTTGTCTTGTGCCTGACAAAATTTTCATCCCAAGTGGAATATATGGTTATTTTTCAAACTGTGTCTTAAAATAGTTTCATTGTAATGTCCTTTAGATTGTCATGAGCTGAAGTGAACTCAGGATCCTTCAAGCATTTATTCTGGAGTACTTTGTTTAAGGCCTCTGACAACCTGATTTGGCTTTCAGTAAGCCTTCAAGCAGAATTCAAGGCATCTTTTTCAGTTCTTTTGGTTTTAATTAGTCAATAAATCAAAATTTATTCAATGAAACAGCCAGCAGCATTTTTGTTTTCCACCAGATTAAAAGAGACACGCATCACCCCACAGGGGTTTTATACTAGAGCCCTGTAGTTTATAAAGACCATTTTTTGTATAAAAAAAAAATCTTGTTGTAGGTATTTATTTCCAGATGCTTACACAAAGGCTTAGAAACTATTAAAAGAATACAATATATTTTTGCAGGTAGTCTCATTTCAGGGAAGTTATCTGCCAAAATGTTAAGCCCATTTTCCTCTTCTTCATTCCCTCCTCTCCTGTACCATCACTGAGCTCTGTTTTTCTGCTACATTAAGCATTATTGTAGTTTTCTTGATTGCCTATAACAACATAACAAAATTATTTGCTCTTGAGTACAATGCAGTAAAATGCAGGGATGCATCAACCATCTAGAAATGAATATTGCTTACTACTTTTTATTTTTCCCCATATAGGAGTAATAAAAACATAGAAATGCTAATAACAGAATTCCTCAATCAGAACCATGTCTACTGGATATTTTAAATTAATAATTGGGTGACTTAAGCTTCTGAAGATGATTGTGGGAGTGAAAATCAGTGGTTGTATCTCTCCAGTCCAAATCGTTCACAATTCCGTACGTCTTTGTAGGATATAACTGCAAATTGGGGCAGGGAATTAGCCCAAAGTATTGGTATCCAGAAGGAGGAAAGTCCTGGTTTGTTGATAAAAGTACCCTGTTATCTGTAATGATATTTTTTTTTATTGTTCAACGTTAAAATCTCAAATCAGTGAAGCTCATCACATGAAATTCCATCTGTTGGTGGAGGAAATAATTCTCTTTAAATTAATTAACAGTTTTACTGCTGTGAAGAAATCATTGGCTGTAGCTGTGAGTATTCAATGGTGTTTCCTTTCCCTGTTTCAGGAAGCATTGCAATCATTGTTCCTCTTGTTTTACTGGTGACTTTAATCACTACTCTGGTAATTGGACTATTCCTTTGCAAAAGGAAAAGAAGGTAAGTAATATTATATTGATGGATGTAGTGAAAAAATAAATATGAAAAACTTTAATAAATGTGTGTCTTTTTTATATAAAAGATTCAGTTTATTTAAGCAGATACTAGAAAAATCAAAAAATTTTCTAAGGTAGTTTCATCTTGGTTCTTGGTGGAGTAATCATGTCTGCTGCTTATGTTATTACATATACATCAGAAAAGAAAATGGAGTTATTTTCTTACCCAATTTGCTCAATCCTGCCAAGGCAAGTGTTAATAATTTTATCCAGACACTTTGTAAACTGAATTAATGCATTTCATTGGAGCTAAGTAATTAGTAGTGTTCATGTCTGTAAATACTTTCAGGTTGAGCCTGTGCAGAGTTTCCAGTTTACAGCTGCAATTCAATTTATTTACTTTGCTGTAATTTATATAAAATTGAGAAGAACTAAGCAAAAATCAAAACAGTGATCACTGTAGAGTCCTAAACCTTGTTATCATTGCTGAATTTCTGTAGTATCTCACATAGGAAGGCAGATTCCAGCAATATCTAGTGAATATTTTGTTGTCTTGAATGCAGTTTATAATGAAGTTGGGCAGTGAAGCAGCAATTTTGACTTTGGCCATTTCTTCCAAGGCCTTGATGGGTGGCAGTAGAATTAAGGGTGTTCCTACTCTGTGCAGACACCTGAGAGAGCTGCTACCTTTCTTCTGTTCAGAGAAATGATTAAGTGATAGTGACAATTCAGATTTAACAAGAAAATATTTCAGATAATAAGGATGTGACCAATGGACTATTTCTAGAATAAAAGAGTATTTTAAGTACTGTCATCTAGTATCATGCCTAGCATTCTATTGCAAGCTGTGGTGCTACCTAGTAAGCATTCATTTTTAAATCCTTTTTGAAAAGATTACAAGATAAATACAATCCCCAACCATATTGTTAATAACTTCAGTGTTTCCAGGCTCCATGGATGTTATTCCATGTTTCTGTACCTAAAGAACTAATGAGCCAAATTTAGCCAAATTTCAAAAACCACTTTCTGATCTCTTAATTTTTCAAGTGGAACAAGTTCTTAAGAATAACTGGTTAAATAATAGATGTTCAATAAAGAGAACTTACCTCAATAAAGAACTTCCTTGCCCGAAATTTATACATTTTCAAATATAATAGATTGAGGATTTTTTTAATCTCTTCGAAGACTAACAGGTATTAAATTAGTTTTAGGTTTCAACATGTATATACTACAGATAAGTGCTTATTTTACAAAATAGTTTTTCTGTGCAATTTCTGGACCTTTTAGTATGCTGGATTTCAGACCATAACTGCATTTTCTCAGTCAAACTGGAGGACTTGACTATTATCATCTTGATTGTGACCTCCCTATTATTCTCTTGCAATTCTAGAGAACATACTGGATTGGAAAAAACATACCCTCTTGATGTTATTTCAATTGCTTAGCTTAAGATCACCTCCTTACCTTAAAGAAATTAGTTTAGAAACTAAAACAATTCAACTCAGTAACTTAACTGGTATCTAATTCAAGGTTAAAAATAAGACTCAGTATTTTATTGAAGTTTGGAGAAATTGAGGTTGAACTTCACCTTTTCAATAACCACTGGCAGGGACTACAAACTGCAAGTATGAGAAGTTCATACAATTTTAATGCATTGTAATGAAACCATTTGCTTGTCTTTAGATTACAGGTGACTTTAGGTGACAGATTTCAAATGGAAGTGAAATGAATAAGCAAGGGAACACGACTCCATCTCCATTACTACAGGGAATCTGCAATGAATTTGGAAGTCTTTGCTTGGGAAGCAAAGGAAATTTGGAAAAATTTAGGGCAAAGTGAGGGTTACAGAGAGCAATTGAGCACTTTCTTTGTATTCTTATCACTACAGACAAACAGAAAAACAATAAAAGCTACTTCCAGATTGTGTGACATCTACCTGTAGACTCAGATTGCATGTGATTTGGAAAATGCAAAGGTTTTCTGATTGTTTCTTGGGGAAAAGCTTTTTCATCCTGTTTGTCTTAATGATTGAAGAAAAGTAAAATAAAATTTGTACTCTTAAAGGATAAAACATCCAATAAATTATTGGTCAAGTCATCAGGTTCTTCTTTTTTTTTTATGTCTTTCTGCATTATAGGACAAAAACTATCAGAAGACAACCCATTATAAATGGAGGAATCAATGTAGAAATTGGCAATCCGTCATATAACATGTATGAGGTGGGCCATGATCATCATGGTGAAGGTGGTCTTTTAGCCACAGATTTTACTGTAAATGCAGAAAAGGTAATTTTTTTCCTAATGGCAAATTCACTATCTCTTTCTTTCTCTTTTGGCTTTGAATGTATAGTGAATGGAAGCCTCAAAGAATGAAGTTTAGATTTAGCTACATAAGAAATATAAAGGCAGGTCAGATTTCATGAGAAGAAATTTCAGGTATATGTTAACAGCTGTTTGCAGTTTGATGCTTGCTGCTGGACATTATTCCTAGTGCTTGATTTTTACCAAAGCACAGTTAGAAGTAATGAGTTTTCTGTCATAGATAAATCTGCCTAAGTTGCCAATTCATAACCTTTTTAGTCTGGTTTCAAATATTAAATGGAAATAAAGCATCACAGAGTTTACCTGTTGAAGTTTGAAAGACTGAGCAATCTGATCTCGTGGGAGGTGGAACTAGATGATCCTTAAGGTCCCTTCCAACCCAAATCATTCTATGATTATATTCATACATTTGCGGCAAACTTATTTCATATATGAAGAACTGCAAAAGCATAAAGAATTCAGCATGCTGGCTGCCTAGATAGATTAAATGTTTACTCAGAGCCAGTAAGTATTATCATTTTCTTGTAAGAGATGCTGTCACTCCTGCAGCACCACTCTTCAGTGATTGAACTCCCTGAGTGATGTGACACGGGATGAGCAGGGGTAATGCTGCGATATCTTTCCTAGAGCTCTGTAATCAGACAGACAGCAAAGGGCAGCCATCAGCCTCTGGCATTTCTGACAAAGCAATAAGGGGATTACTGTTAGCTCTGGGAATGACATTGCTGAATCACAGAGTCAGGGGGCTTGAATACAAGAGGTAAGCTGAAAATAGAGTTACTCACTGGAGGAAGAGGAACTGAGCCAACGCTTATTGTGAAGCCTGGATCTAATCCTTAATGGAAAATGGCTTTAAAATGCTCAATTTTATTCTCTTATTGAATATGAGAATTTTTCATGCTGATGAATACCAGTAAGTAGTTACTTTTTTTTTTTTTTTAATTCTAGATCACTCTAAAGCAATGTTTTTAATTGGTGCACTGTTTATTTAGCAGTGTTGATAGAGCATATTCCACATGTACTTATTAGCACAGGAACTAAAACTTTCTGTTCACACAGGCCAGATACATAGGGGGAGGGCCCACTGCATTCAAGCTTCCCCACACAGCTCCATCAATCTACCTAAACTCTGACTTGAAAGGACCACTATCAACAGGGGTGAGAAATGATGATTCAAATCCATTTCATTCCACCACAGCCCCTTTCTAAAGAAAGTCTGTCTGTCATTTTAGAATAGAGGCATTTTCTCTTTGTTTTTTAGTTTGTTTTTCTTTTTTCCGTGGCAAGAAGAATAACAGTAAGCCATAAATTTGGAATTAAAGGGTCCTCTATGCACACAAATTTTTATCTGTGTACCCTGCATTGTAACACTGCAAATTTGTGGCTGCCAAGGAATGAAAAAAGAATAAGCAACATCTTGCTGTTCCATTTAAATTTAGTATGGCATTAACAGCCATGTATCTTAAAATATTTGCAATTTGTGTGCAATCACAGGCATTTAGTGAAGGTTTTCAAACTGGAAGAGGTTCTCAAGTAAATGAAAACAAGTGCTATTACTCGGTATGCACTAAATTGGTACAAATTAAAATGGACATTAAATTTATTAGACACTAGAATAGACAATTTCCTTTTATATTAGCAATACAATCACTGATTGTTCATCTCTCTAATCAATGTTTATCATGAAGTATTGACTTAACACATAAGAATTTGACTGCAATTTAGCATGTCTGCTAAAATTTAACTTTGAAGTATTAAAAGGGGACATGAATAAGACATTAGTTTTCCCATGCCTCTGTATATTCATCTTTTGTGCCATTGGCATTCTTGCATGATTGTAACGTGTTGTTTTTGGAAGTTTAAGAGTTTGTATAGGGTTTGATATTTCTGGTGGTGCATAAAAAACCATGGGTGATGAAAGTGAGACTGTATGCCCATGTCTAACATGAATTCTTTCTGTTATCCAAATCACTCCAGTTACTTTCTGTCCCTCACTATACCACATCATGCCATCAGAATACAAAGAGGTACCATGACACAGACCATACTGTTATATATAATTTTAATTACTCCATCAGGCACTATATAGATGCCAAGTTTCTCTGTTCTGCTGTGATTATCATCCTAAAGGCACAAAGTATAAAGGGATTATTGGAGATGTTTACATATAAAGCTTTTATAATGCTTTCTCCTTAGCATGAGTGAGTTTTTCCTGTGTTGTACATTGTGCTTTTTTGTCAGACTCAGTAGATTCCTCATATGTTGAAGTAGCTTGCAGAATTAAAAATGGATTTGGCCTATGCTGAAATAGCCCTCATTCAATAGTTTGGGGTTTTATTTTCTTAATTATTGTCCAAACAACCAAAACTGTTGAGAAAAAAAACTTCTCAATCTGTAACTACAATGATATATTAACATTTCTGCTGGTTTATTATTAAAGTTTAATTTACATAATGCAAGTATTGAATTTTTGGTCAAATCATGTTGTATATTTGGGCCACAGAATTCGAAAACATGGTCAGCTATTGATGGGATGCTGATGTCTTAGAACAGGTAATACACAGAAACTGTTGGTTGCAGTTTTCTACTATTAAACTTGTCACATGGTCTCACAGTGCACCTTCTCTATAAACTTCTTCATATCTATTCTGAAGTCTCCCAGTGTAATAAGGTGGACAGTCAACTTTAGAGACGTTTTTTTCAAGCTTGATTTTTTTTTTTATTAATTTTGGTCATTGTTTGTATTGTTTTAATATCATAACTGCATGTCATGTCCTTGATTATTTCATGAGCATGTCATGAATTAAATAATAAACTCATTATGAGGTTTGCAGAAGTCCAGGTTCCTAAATATGTCCAATTGTATTTTATGTCTATTTGTTCTTGCTTTAACAAAACCATTTCCATTTCCATAAATGTTTATTTTGGTTTGTTTCCAACTGATCTAATATGTGTTTAATTTCTCTGCAGACAACAAATTACTCCAATCCAGTATATGCAAAGTTATACATGGATGGACAAAACTGTCGAAACTCCTTAGCAAGTGTTGATGAAAGAAGAGAACTCCTTCCAAAGAAAATAGATATTGGGATAAGGGAGACTATGGCATAATCTGCTGTAACCTTTTATACTCTGTATAAATGTATAAAATATAAGGATTACTTTTCTATGTACCAACAGTATTATAATTGTTTTGGCATCAGCATTACCTCTGTTTTTTGTTCATTTGATTGTTTTCTGGGTTTTTCTTTTGCTGATGACTTTTGACTGACCATTTGTAAGGTATTTTTATGAAAAAGAAACTGCACTACGGTACAATTTACAATGCTGCTGAAATAACACACCTTTAAATTTGTTAAAATTGCAAACAACGTATTCGTTTGTAGCGTGAAAATGAGCAATCTATTTTCTATGAACTCTTTTTGGTTCTACTTAATCAATGAAGATGGTATCTGCACTTTTTCATTCTGTAGTCTGGAAGCTGTAGTACAGTGTGTAATTTTGTTTATTTTAAATGGTGAAAGAATGATTGAATGGTCTACTCTCTTCTTTGTGCCCATTAGAATTTCTCTTCAGATCCTGATGAAGCTCTAACTTTTCACAAACCAACATAACTTGCTTTTAAATTAGCTTTAGGTTGCCAAGAAGTAAACAAAGACTATAGAAATGAAACATCTAATGATCTGCATGAACACAATGATTATGTTTCCGAAATTCAGTGACTGTACATGATATACTAAACATATATACCATGTAAACAAGCTTTGTATTTATTAAAACCTTATAGAACATACAAAAGATATATCCTGGAAGCTGGAAACTTACTTGCTGTGGGACAAAGCATCTGAACTCCAACAGTCCTGTAGGACAGTAGCCACCCTAGAGCACAAGAGGGCATTGCCTACACATGCATTATATGTTTATTCACCTCATCACATGCATTACTTATGGATTAATAATTCCCCAACAAATACCAAGTAGTAGGGAAAAAAAGCCCAAACCCCAAACCTGAAGCACACACAGATAATCACAGCATTCAATTTTGACCTTCACCAATAGCAATTTGCATCTGTTCAGATATAAAAGTATATGAAATACAGCAGTTTCTTTAAATGAATATAAACTGTGCTATTGCTAAAGTAAGACATAAACAAATTCAATATTAATGAAACCTTTCCTGAGTTTCAGTAATCTGGGTCAAATATCAAAATCCAATAATTAAAATTAAAAAGCATCATTTTTGCTTTCCAGCACTTGCTCTGACCTGGTCTCTTTTCTGTTGTTGCTAAGTGGAAAACAAAAGCAAATCTGACTCACCTTTTTAATTTTGATGAAAATAAAGGATACATTTTCTTTCAGGTTTGAACTGAATCGAAATATTTTATACATAACTCTAAAGGCACAAGAGACTTATTCACACCTATACTGTGGAGGACTCTTCCTTCCTCTGCTAGACATGACTGACTTTTAGCTATCATAATATATTAACCTAACAGATTAAATATGTTTGTGGTTGCTCTTTCTTCCCTTTGTACAAGCATTACAAAAAAAAGAAAAATAACTGCTGTTTTATAAAGAGATTTTTGTTGTACTATTGTGCATGCATACTACCTATTTCTAAACTTTGCCATACTGGGGCCTTTATAAAACTCTTGATTTCTGTAATACTAGTGCAATTTTGCTTGAACAATGTTATGCATATCATAAACTTTTTCAGGTTCTTGTTTAAGTACATTTTTTTAAATTGAACAGTATTTTTCATTTTGGTTATAATAGTCATTTTGCCTATGTTTCTACAATGAAGTGTTAAATACTTTATAAAACAAAATTGTTGACTGATTTATTTAAATGAAAATCTACATACTTAATTCAGTGTGGTGACTAATTTTTAAACACAAAATGAAAACTTAAGAAGAGCAAATTGAAGGGAAACAACATTACTCTGTACAAATGGCTAGATTTCTTTTCTTAATGACTATTTTTTTTTGTTTTTATACAATTTCTATTTCAATATTTTAGCAGCTCTGCACGTTTGCATACCCTAAGTTTATTTTGTCAGTAGAATTTTAAGCCAATTTTATTTTCTCTGCATGTACTTTATTAAATAGTTTCATGCCATAAAGCTATGGTTCCACAGGTTCTGCCTTTATTCCACTGACATCATCAGAGATGGATCTGGCCCTCAATTTTTGCATAATTACAGTTACTGTAAGTAGTTAAAGTCTTCAGAAATATTACTCTTTCTTTTTTGGCAGAGAATTTCATATCTTTAATACTTGGGTAGAACTAACTTCTAACTAGGGACTATATAAGCAACATGAGTTTGAAATTGAACTTGTAAACAAATCTGATTAAATCTATTGTCATGTCTCATATTCTTTTCAGTGAGACATTTTGATTTACACTTGTTTAAAAGTAAGCTAACTTTTTTAGAAAATCAAATTTCTTTATTCTCTTAAGATATTATATTACATGAGAATCTACTCCTAAGTTTATCAGCAAACTTTTAATGGAAATACTGATTTCTATTGCTGCAATGCCTTAAAGATATTTAAATTACACTTCAGTGTGATAATCCCTGATGTTTTTATTTTGTTTCTTTTTGTTGTTTTTTTTTTTTGCCAAGGTTCCTCTTAGGAATTGTTTCTCACAGTCTTTGTATCCCCAGGCTCTGTAGCTGTGCGAGACACACAAGGAGCTGGAGGGTGAAAGATTGAGAACCTGAACAAAAACCTATTTGTGCATCCTCGTAAGTTCAGTGAAATAGTTTGGAGCAGCAAATTCTGTAGATTTTTATAAGCAACAAGAAAAATTTTTATCTTTCTTCATTTCCATAGCTGCCTTACTGTTATTAAATCCATAGGTTCTTGTGTGTTTTAAGTTCACATAAGATAAGGAGGAAAAATTTTGAATAAAAGTATCTGTATCACTGATTAAAACATTTGTCTCTTCAGGACAGAGTTGTAAGGCTTTTTGTGGTTGCTTTCTTGAAGATAGTAATGACATTTCATGTAAAATACTAGTACTGTACCTTTTCCTGAATTCATTAGGGTAAATTTTTTTCTTACACAGAACTAAAGATTATTCTTAGTGGTGTGAAGCTGTTTGTAAGTTCCATAGACATCAGCTATTAAATTAATTCAGGGAAATTTAACTTCTAACAAAATCTAACCCTGAAATAGACTATTCATTTGCTTTTTAATCTCAGGTTAAGGAGTGGTTTCCTGGGTGACTGTGGTACAGCTCTGTGTCTTTTTACCATCATTAACCCATTTTCATTCAACAGAAAACCAACCAACCAAACTAATAACCCCCAAAAAACATGTAAGCTCAAAGAGATTAATTGCTCCACCATGAACTAGGTTCTTAAATTCTTTGCTGAGTGGAGGAGCTTTATGCAAAGTATATGAGGGGGGAAAAAAACTACTTTTTGTTGTGTCTAATAGATTTTTAACTGGTCTTTCATTTCCAAGATGGTCGTGGGGTTTGATTTTGCAGAGGGAAAGCTTTGTACTGAAAGGCTTTTAAAACTTCTACCCAACTACATCATTGAGAGAGGATCCTCATGTAACAGTAATTAATTTTATCAAGCTGCTATTGACTAGAAATCAGTGTGCCCAAGGATAAGATAGAATGCTGTGTAAACACATTGCAGAAAATTTGTTTTGTGTAAAAGTGAAAAATATCTCAGAATCAAGTGGATCTTCTGCATCCTTTTTGGAGGATGAGGAGAGATGGTAAAGGGAAGATCTAAGAGGCCTTAAAAATAGAGGTATTTTTGCTGTGGAACAAGCAGATGAATAGTAAATCTCTCTCTAGCCCTGAGCATCTCTGCAAAGATTTTGAGGCACTTGAAATTTTTCATGTCTTAGATGGGCAGAAGTATGCTGGATGGTGGGAGGGGTAATTTGTCATCCTAGTTCTCTAATTTATCATGTTTACCATCTCCTATGAGAAATATAGATCTGATTAAAATAAAAGGTTCTAATTTAGTGTGCATGTTGTAAAATAACAAGAGGGGCAAAGAAGCTTGATACTTCCTTATGCCAACTGCACATCACTTAGTAGGTGTGACTCTTGTGACCTCTGACAATGGTCTTCAAAGAAGAACATGAATAGAGGGAGCTCTCTGCTGGACTTAAGGGGATGTTGAATAAGTTATTCCTGGAAAGAAGATAATGATACTGCTACCAAACCTAATAATGATCCATTTTTTTCTTTAAAAAGTTATTTATAAATATCAATATTTATTTTTAAATAGCAATATTTGTACATATATACAATATATAGTATCTGAACTGAAGTGTAGCTATTCTAAGCAAAAAATCATTTTCACAGGTGAGTAGAAAGAAGGTCTGAACCCTCCATGGAAACTCAAGTGAGACATTAATTTAGGATTGCTGTTATGTTCTTCAGAAGTGAGTGTTCAACCCAGAATGAGGAAAAAAAAAAAAAACCCAAGGATTATATAAGCTGGTCATTGAATTTTTCTGAATCTTAAATCTTGAATGTTACAAGAGTTGGCTCCTCAAAAGATTTCAGAAAAAAAACGTTGGACAGCCAGAGAGTTTCACACTTGAGCTTTGTGTCAGCAATGCCTGAGCAGCAGCCTTGTGTCATGTAAGTAGAAATATGATCATTTGTTAGAGAGAAACAGATTAAGGAAAACACATGGAGATCCACAGAAGCCCTGACTGAAGGGATCATCATGGGTAGCTCAAGGCTGGGGAGGGATTCCCTTTGAGCCTTGGGAATGGGTTTCCACCTCCATGAGCAGCCTGGAAGTGCTGATGTCTAAGTCTGGTGACCTTTGTGTGTGGGCCACATTCTAAGCTCTATAACAGACCAATACCTAAATCAGGGCAGGAGCCTGAATGATCTTGCTTAGTCCAAAGTGCAGAAGACAATGTTAAGATACAAACTCATTGCACTGATGACTTTTAGGTTTGGGCATGAGTGGTGGTTAATCCCAGTCCTGTTAGATAGACAGGAGTGAGCCTGAGTGTGAAAGCAGTCACTACTGATGGGGAAGTCATAGCATGTCAGATGGAGCCTTGCCTTCTGTCTCAGACCTTGTGTCCTACTGGTGTTCATTACCATACACTGCCTTTCTTTCATGATGTTCATAGAGAACGCTGTCTGTAGATCTGGCTGAGAAGCTGCAGTGTGTATGGCCAGCTCAGAGACCTGTTCCCTGCATTATTGACTGTATCAGACTTGAGCAAAACCTGTTGGTTCCTGTGATGGTTAGAGCAGCTGTTTGAGAAAGACTTAGATGTGAGCATATGGATACCCTTCCTGCAGTGTGTGCACATAGACATCCTGCCAGCATGAGGCTACATAAAGGCAACACATCTTACAGAAGAGCAGTGCCAGGTAAGTGACCTTTCTTTCTGGAGAGAAATTATGTTGTTGTTCAGACACAATAAGTATGTCCCATCCTGCATTTTGCTGCAGCAAGTCTCTGAAGTGGTTTTCTGCCTGTATGTCTGAGGGGATCTTGGTAATTTAATGGAGAGAGTTTCTGTGAAATACCACAGTGATTGTTGAATTGTGTCTGAGAGCAGCATGCTGCTAAATCAGTTTAGGTGTCCTCTAAGGTTGGCAAAAGGCATTAGACGGGTCAAAGGTGGCCTGTTTTACTGGGATACATGCCTGCTGGTGACTTATGTGAGTTCTGAAACACTGGTTTCTTATGTTGACAAGTGTGAAGCACGGAGAATAGACCTTTTCTGGAATTAGACAATGCAACTGTGAACTTAAAATAGGAAAACCCCACACCTCATAATAAAAAAGAACATTTATCTATTTGTTTGGAAGGCCAGATCCTGTTAAGGGCTCTGATGGTAATTGGATAGCTGACATCCTTGTCCAGGATTTACTGTTGTATAACTAGCAAACCTCTTCTCCTGAAGGACCTGTCTCTCATGTCCTACAGGAATTTGATAAGTATTTTGGAAAGCCTGAGAAAAGCCTGGAGGGAGGAGCTCAAAATCAATTTGGCCAACAGAAATTCCTGTAAGAGGTGCCTCTTGTGCATCAGCTTAAAGTTTTACGTCTCCAAGCATATCTGTGTATCCTGACATCTCTCTTGTCCTCCTACACCACCTGAAAATGTGAAGTGTGTATAACCTGCCCTTGTAAACGTGTAGGGTTGTAAATGCTCTACTTTAAAAGTCTGATTGTATTTGCTGCTTTTCATAGTAGAAGTGTAGCATCCTGGCAGTTTTAAGATGGCCAGTGCATCCTCCACTGATCAGAGCCCATTTGTTGAAAAGCCATAATGTACCAGTTATTATACTGCTGTGAGGGTGGTGAGACACTGGCACAGGTTGCCCAGAGAAGCTGTGGCTGCCCCATCCCTGGAGGGGGGGTTCAAGGCCAGCCTGGATGGGGCTTGGAGAAACCTGGGCTGGTCCCTGCCCAGGGTAGGGTGGTTGGAACTGGATAATCTTTAAGGTCCTTTCCTACCTCAACTATCCTATGGCTTTATGTAAATACTCTATGTCCTTACTTGGGGGAGTCACAATATTCCAACTATAAATTCTTGATAGCAATTTTAACTTTTTATGTGATAAGGCTGCACCAGAAGCTTTGTACACCATGATCAGAATCTCTGTGCAGTAAAAGCCAAGCTGCATGTGAGCTCCCCAAATCTGATGTGCCACCTCTGCTTCCTTAGGCTGGGTATCCCGTGGCCTTTTGGTGGCCTTTCAACTGTCTGTATTGAGCTGTGATGGTTTAAAATATCCTTATCTACTCTGTAGGGTTTTGTAGTTCAATAGACAGTCTGAAAATAGTTCTGGCATAAAGAGACAGTGACCTTCTTCAGGTTTTGTCAGTGCCTGCATGATTGGGTTCATGAGTTGTTACTGCTCTGATGCGTCTTATCTGACACTTTTAGAAGATGTTAAGCCTTTGTGGAAGACATGTGATGATTTTCTGCATACATTTAGCTTTTCTAATCAGCTTGAAATTCCTAAAGTCTTAATAGTTCATTGCCCTAAAGAGTATTTTAATGTAAATCATTCTGCAATTGTAGCTTTAATTCATCTTTTTCAGTTTATTTCCTTCATTGCAGAATCAGATATCTTTTTTCCCCCATTCTTAATGAACATGAATAAAATAAAGCATAATAAAAAGCCTAATTTGAGATAGCTACTATATCTACCACTGGAGTTGTGTCTGGCAGTATCAGGTTGTCCTTTTTTTCTGCTTGAAATTAAAACATTCATGTAGCTTTTGGTGATAGGTGCTAAAACATCTTTATAAATATTTGAAAAGATGCTGCTCAATGAACTGTGCAAGACAGGAGGCTGACCTCGCACAGCTAATTAATTATCACAATCAGAGGAACTCCAGACAAAGTACCCTCTCCAGCAATTTGAAAGCTAATTAACATTCAAGTCTTGCAAAAGTCACTTGACTCCCAATTACAATTAAATATGCAAGGTCACTGGGACACAGCGAGTGGAAGAGCTGAAAGAAATCCCTCAGTGCTGTGGTGACAGTTAAAAAGTAATGTCAGGCACAGAAGGATTGGGCAAGAACTGGAGACTCTATGTCACCATGTGGCCCTGCTTCTGTAGACCAGCAAAATAGTGGATTTTTTTCCAAAACTGAATCACACTGGAAGGTTAGAGGTGTCCATAGACCTAATTGAAATATTTTCTACCTAATTTTAAGAGTATCTGTAGAACTGCCCTCATAACACATTGTTTAAGTGTTAAAGAATTGAACAGCATCTCTCATCACTGAATAATCCTAAAAAATAACTTGGATAATCCTAATAAATAATTTCTCACAGGACCCCTGTGGAACCCATTGTTTAGGCATAACAAAACTAGAACAAATTGTTGCTTTCAAAGGACCATGATCAGTAGGACAACCCCCTTTTTTCAAGCTAAGTTCATACATCCATTGGCATTTGCATCTACTGCTGTAAGTATTTTAAGCTGTGAACAGCATTTCAATATTTGAAAATAACATTCATTTTTATATTTAATAAAATAGAATTGGTTAAAATATGTTTTTAGAAAAATGAGTTTTTAATGAAGGAATAAAAAAACTTGGGTTACCAGGCACATTAATGCTAAATGAAATAGTCACTGTAATGATAATGGGATGAAAAGACACCAATTATGTTGTCTGTTTAATTATCCATATCCAAGAAGTACAATGTAACAGCCTGAAACTTGTCACCTATCACTGTATTTCATCCTGGTTTTGTGGACATTATTATGATCAGAATAATTGTTACAGATACCAATGAGAAGAGTGTTGAGGTCAGTCACCCCACTCATGGTGTCACTCCAGGGTGTTTACCTTCTATCCCATCAGCCAGAAGCAAGCAAGCAACCTGTGAAAGCTGAAATTCTATTAAGATGCTGCCTCAGGAATGTTTATTTGTCCAGCATGATGTAAAATATGCAAGCTGACTGAAGAGGACATCTCATACTGAGATGTGCTCAGGGGCTCTCCAAAGGGAAGGAAGTAGGAAGGGAGCATTACCCTTCACTGGGACAAGGAGCAGTTAATTGGTCCACTAGGAAAGGAGATGGCTCTCTTGACCTAATAAAGCAACAGTTGTGTCTCAGAGGAAGTGAAATGATGAGCTTCTTAATTAAGAACACCTCCTCCACAGTCTTCTAATGGCAAGTTGCAGAGAGTGAGATTAAATCTGGGACGAGCCTTTTGGGGATGTGCAAAATGTGCTGGGCTACATGAGCTACTGTGCACTGAGAAGGGACTGTCTGCAAAGATGGGCAAAAAGATGGAGACTCCAGGAGGTGCATGGAAACCTTCATGCAGGTTATGTAAAATTAAAAAAAAGAAAATTTCAAAGGAAAAAAACTGTGACTGATTTGGTTTTGGTTTTCATTTACAACTAGATGATATGATTCGAATGTTGATAATGTGAAGAAATACTTTTGTGTAAATTCTCCTTTTGCTGACTGGAGCTTTGCAGAAGGTCAAAATATAAGATAACAACCAGGCACTCCACAAATGGAGTTGTGATAAAACCATGACTAATAACTGAGAAGCCTTGGCTTCTCAGAATGTTGTTGAGGGAAATCCACAAAACATCCAAATAAACGTCCACTGGTGACACAAAAGCCCTGTGAAGAGATTCAACACACACATGAGGAGAGGATGAAGTCTCCTGCTCTTCATTAGCAGTTCATAAGGTTTCACCAGTGGAACAGAAGACACTGAGGAATGCACTTGAATTTTAAGACTTTCAGAGTCTTCCATGGCAGTGATTTTGTCAGTTTCCACGCAAGAATCACCTTAGGATGTAATGATGGAATTGCTACACAAGAAGAGCTGAGTTCAGATTTAGGTGTCCCAGATTCTACTGCTTGTATATAAAAAAATAAGAGTATTCCAGTGCAGCAAGTGAAAATAGACTTGTACCTAAGTGATTACTTTTTTACTGGCCAATTTTGTCTGACTATCTGATATTTCAAGTTCCTTGAATGGTTTGATCCAGAAAAGGAGTCTAGCCAGGAAATCGCATTATACATTAAAAGAACCAGGTGAGATACTTTTAGTTCTTATTTTCATCTATTTTAGAAACTGCCTATGTTTACCCGAAGTCTGTAGGACTTAGTGACTACTGATATCTCATTTGCAAAATTATTTTCAGCCCTTTCTGATACTCTCAAGTACTCAAATTTCTTTCTTTTCTGAGGATTATTGTCTTCCTTCTCTCTAGGAAGAAGTTCACTTGCAGGTTAAAAAAGAAAGAAAACAAAAAAACCCAAAATAGATCAGGGCAATTAAGTGGATTTTGTTCAGCAAAGATTTTTACCCTCACAATCAAATTACCAAGAGTCATTGATGCAATCTCCATCACCAGACACCTTTGAATTAAAACAAAATGTTTTTTCTGACCAGGTAATTCTGTAATTCAGCCAAGATTTAATTCAAGTTGGTGTTCTGTTATATATGGGTTCAGTCTAAAATTCTGTGACATTCAGACCATGGAACTATGATTTGTGGGCTTGTTAGGAATGCAATTAATCAGTGGTTGAGAACTTCTTGTGTAGTGCAACTTTCACTACAAGCTTCCCCCCCCAAGCACCTGTGAGGTTTGTTTTCATGCTTTATTTTAAAACTGCCATTTCATTTTCTAGTATGAAAACCCCAATGATAAGCTGCAAGTCGCATATTTCACATGTGGAACAGGCTGCACTTAATGAGCATGACGTTATTCAGCTGTATTTAAATGCAGGGCCACAGGTATGTGTGTGATTAAGGTGTCTGATGATACTCAGAGCATCAGTAAGAAAGCAATGATGTGCTCCATTTGTCATTACCAAATGAGCAAGTCCATGAACAGTTTAGCACTAGTGACTGACCGTAAGAACTGCCACTGCAGGTGAGGTGGCTGCAGAAAACCTTTGGGCAGTGAAGTGATGGGCGTGGCTACAGCAGAAGGTAGATATCCAAGTCCCAACTAGCTTCCAGTCCATGCACTTTGTGTTGAAATCCATAGGTTTCCCCTTCAGCTAACGCCTATTCTGCTACAATCAAGCAAAAAACTTAAAAAAGGAAAGGAATAATTGAAGTTGGATGGATGAGGCACTGAGCAACCTGGTCTAGTGGGAGGTGTCCCTGTCCATGGCAGGAGTTTGGAACTAGATGATCTTCAAGGTCCCTTCCAAACCAAACCATTCTATGATTCTATGAAGTTCAACCAATGCCTGTGTACCTTGTTAGAGATTCACAGTCAGGGATTGCTGAGGAGGAGGAATCTGTAGTTTGTGCAGAGCAATCTGGGGTTACTGGTGGTAGAAAGTCAACCAATAACCCAGGAGATTGTTGCACCACTGATCAGTGCTTGAGGATATTATATTTAGGAATTTGCTGGATGCTGTTAACCTGTAGCTTAAAAAAATAGCATTGAATTTGTACAATGAAAGAGAAGTATTTGTATTACTACTTCTATATGCCAAATAATCACTAATTTTCCCATGGATTCAGAGACTCGGGGCATAAGGCAGATGGAATAAAGATCTGTTTAACCATGTGATAATTTTACAAATAGTTAATCTCTTGTCATGTTCCTCAGTCTTCTACGTGAGGTGATTTGTGTTCTCTGTTGTTAATGTTTTTGGGGTTTGTTCCACAACTCCCTCCCAGCTTTCAAGTAGATTCACTTCCTGCTAAAAAAGAGAGTTGAGAAAAGCAGGCAAGGGAAGTGAATGTGGGTGTGGAGAGCCATCACAGGAGTTCCTAACCACATACATCCTTCCTGAAGGAGAGGGAGAAAAAGCTTAGTCTAACTGTTGTAATTGTATAAAGCATTAGTTCTGTTCTGTGCAATGGAAACTTCACATCCTTTTTCTCTCCAGCTAATTTCAGGGGCCCTTAACTTGCACTCCAGTCCACTCCTCTCCCTCTTCACCTCACTCACTGTTTCCTGGCCCCAAGGAATTGAAATTCTCCCATTCCTCATCCTGATGGCTCTCACATTCTCTCTTCTACTTCCTGCTGACCTCCTTTGGGGATAAAGCACTCAAGTGATAAAGGAAAGCTGGACCCACCAGGTCACATCCCTCCTGAGGGACAGGCTGCTTGTGTGCTTTCTGCACAGATACCTACTTGCTTTGAGGCAAGCAAGGCATCATGATACCCTTATAAAATACTGGAGAGGCTGAGAAGTTGCATCTCCAAAGAATACACAGGACTATGATAATAGCTTATGATAATAGAAGCCCCTTACACCATGGTTTTCATTGCTATGACTTCATAGAAATTGTTTGTTTCCATTAAAAATGTTGTTTGACCTAACCTATTGTAGCCTTGCAAAGCAAAGTGCTCAATTATCCTGCTTTTTCTCCTGTAATTTCAGCTTTCAATGCTTTTAAGCCTTCTCCATGCCAAACTGGGGGACCTCAGCAGTGGTCATCACCGAGATGGACCTGCTTCACCCAGTACTGCTCATGGTGGTGCAGCTCTGCTTTGCATTTGAGTGTGGAAACACACTTCTGTAAGTATTTCTTATATCACCACAAGACATGACAGCACTTGATTTTTTAGAAGTTTTTATTAATTTTGGAATATTTGGGGCTCTTGTGCCACAGAAGCATACAGATGACTTGTAAATCCAGGCATGTGGGCATGAAACACAATTTCTGGGTTTTATAGCTTGGTCTCAGGTAATTAAATTTCTAATAGGAAATGAATATATACATAACTTGCTCTTTATGAGGACTCTGAATTGCAGGTTTGCCAGGAATGGAGCAGTTATTATGATCTAAGTAACATGTATTCAGTGCACATAACACAGCTGTTCGTGGTGCTTTCCTTAGACTATGGCAAAGAAAAATCCCACCCGTGGGGCTAAACAGCTTTGCTCATGAAATATTGGAAGTGTGGAATTTGAATCTAATCTACTTAACTATTTTATCAACATGCTTTCAGCTGATTAAATCAGCTTCTTTATGCTCTAGGATTTTAAATCATGTCTCTGGATGTTTCGGGTGTGAGCTTGAAGTTCACCAGCGAATGTGTGTGAGAAAGTACAGTGAAAATTAGAGACTACTCAAAATTCTGTGTATCAAACCCACCTTATCATAGATGGGTTTTTTTTTTAGATCCATTGTGCAGTCAGGGCACAATATTGTTATGTTTTTTTTTCTTCTGAACCAAGTTTACTGCTGAAGGTAGCAGCATGGTTCCCACTAAAACATAAATCTGAAACCTTTGTAAGAACATATATTGCTAGAGAGCATTCAAGTGAAAAAAAATGAAAAATCATATATTTTGAAGTGCTGGTAGTACCCTACTGCCCTATGGTTTGCTGTTACATGTGTGCATCCTGTTTGTATTCATTTTTAAACAGCAATAATAATAATGCCAGTGTGATGAACATTTTTTGGGTACTGTTGATGGGTCTCTAGATAGGAAATGATACAGGTTTTCTGTCACCCTGTCACTGATAACCCTTTCTCCACAAGGTCTGGAACTGTATCCTTTCTCCAATACACCTTAGGATTCTGTAATTTAACCCTGCAAGTAACAGTTTGACAATTTTCTGGTCACATGGGATCTTTTTGTGCATTCATGGGGGCTTTTTTATATCCTGTACTTAGTATTACCGAAGAGCAGAGACTGCCAATATCCCACAGGCTGATCTTGATGAGGAACTCTCTTCATACATACACCAAAATTTTACATGAAGTGATTTCAAACTGATTCACATCATCTCTACTTTCCCATCTTTTTAATTCTGAATGGTTTCTATTCACGAAAATACATTCAAATTCACTAGGAAAACCTATTAATTGGAAGTGGATGCTTAGATTTAACCAAGATTAGAATATATAGCGTGCATCTCTCATAAGAAAGAACAAAAAAAATAGTTCTTAGGAGACAGAGAGAATTTAATTAACTTGTTACATCACTTACTGCCATATTCATGAATCCAAATTCAATTCTCTTTGACATATCTTTTAAAAAATCCATTGTTATGAAAAGGAAAATGCAGCTTTGTTACTGAAGTTCACTTTGAGTTGCTGCTTTTCTCTTCTGCTATTAAGTTCAGTACAGATTTGATAGAGAGCCTTGCTTGGTTCCTGAGCCAGGAGAACATGAGCTGTGAGCTGAAAGCTCCAAAAGGTCATTAAAACTATGTCCATCCTTTCCATCCATTCTTCCCCCTTGTTCCTCCTGGCACAACCAGATGGGTTTTATCCTCCATCAGATCTTATATATATAAGATTTTAGATATATTACCCATACATAAATTATAATGAGTTTTGATGAGCCCTATATCCAGCAACTTCTTGTCTTTGCTGTGAATCCTCTGACACCAGTATGCAGATTACATTGCAATGTATTATGCTATATCCTGTTATACTATATTTTCTAATTCTGTATTATTTTCTGGTTTTAGCTGATATTTTTGGGTAGAATTTCTCTGATGTAATTTACTTGCACCATCTACCATGCTGCTGCAACTGGAAAACTTGGTGCTGTCACTTAAGAGAGTAAGAAAATGCACAAGAAAAATTTTGCCCTTTTTCATCTGGACATTTTTGCCTAGAGAGGGTGTGGAGTCTCCTTCCCTGGAGACATTCAAATCCCACCTGTTTACCTTCCTGTGTGACCTGGTCTAGGTGTTCCTGCTCTGGCAGGAAGATTTGACTAGATGTTCTTTTGAGGTTCTTTCAAATCCCTGATATTCTGTGATTCTGGACTCTGTGTGCCCTAAACATTTAAGTTTGAGACTCTCCAGGGCTAATGTGAACTGTGCTCACACATCCTGGGCTAGCAGCATGACCACTGGTTGTGGCACAGCAGATGACAGAGCAGTGAAAGGCACAACTGGTGGCACTATCATGTGGAGGGTTAATGGTGCCTAATGAACCCAGTGAAGTGGAAAGCACGAATTGACCCACAATTTGCTAAGTCTCTGCTAAGGAAGAAGGCCTGCAGGAGCCTGCTATTGATGTCAGGGCATTGGGAAATGCATATAATGTTTCTCTTGTTGTTCCATTGTTCCTTCTTTGTAAGATGGGCTGGGCTCTGTTCTTTTGTGTGTGCACATCCTGGCTGCCACACTTCTGGCTGTCCCTGTCTGGAAGCTGTGAATCAAAATCCAGGCACTCTGAGAATGAGCCTCTGCACTCCCAAAGTCATTTTCTGACTCTGCCATGGGGGTTTTTTTCTGTCTAGGAGCAAGGACGAGAATTCATGAAACAGAAGAGGGGACTTATCAAGGGAACCTACAAAAAGGCTCGGGAAAGACTCTTACATAGGGTACAAGATGGCAGAACTAGGAGTAATGGATGCAAATTGGAAGAGGGGAGATTTAGGCTGGATAAAAGGAAGAAATTCTTTACTTCTTTCCTGTAAGGGTGGTGAGACACAGGAAGAGGTTGCCTAGAAAGGTTGTGAATGCCCTCTTCCTTTAAGTGTTTAAGGCCAGGCTGGATTGAGCAAGCTGGTTTAGTCGGAGGTGTCCCTGCCTATGGCAGGGGGGTTGGAACTAGATAATCTTTAAGGTTCCTTCTAACCCTCTATGATTCTGTGCTGAAGCCAAACCACTACAGCAAAAAGAGTGTCTGTTTGCAAAAACTTCCACCCACTTGGAGATGTCTGGCTGAGTGCACCAGTTGCTTCCCAAAGCATATCTCATTGAGCCTTTGCTGTTGCAGGACTGAGATGTGCCCCCACCCCATGTACTCCTGGTCCTAGGAAGGTAAGTTGAAAACCTATCCTGTTAGAAGCAGTAATAGCTGTGGCTCTGAGGTATGCTTACAGTAAGTATCTCCTGTGCCAAATTAAAAGCCCCAGCCTTTCCTGTTTAATCAACTGTGAAAGCTGTTTATTGCTTTCCACAATGGAGTGTCTCAATGCCGCACTTTAATTAACTGTGTCGGGCTTGGCTGTCATTCGACACAGGGTTTATTGGAATAGAAGTTTAATCCTGTCTTTCATAACTGTCTTAAACACACCTGAGCTCTTTTAAGTAATAACTGCTTTTCATCAGCTGTCTTTTATTCATTTTGCATTTGCTCATAGGCAGCCTCATTAAAGTCCAGCACATCTTCCTCGTGTGGTGTCTTAGCATAGAAACACCTAGGTTGGAGGAGACCAACCATCAACTTAACTCTGACAGAATCCATCACTAAACTATATTTCTAAGCACTGTCTGTCCATCTCTTAAACCTCCAGGGATGGTTCCTCAGCCACCCTCTTTCCAATGCTTAATAAACAGCCAGGATGGGGAAGCTGTAGCCCAAACAAACTTGCTTCTGTTGTGGGAAGTGTGCTGGAGGCTGATCTGCACAAACCAAACATATTTTAGGGGGGTAACTGCAGCTCCCTAAAAGTAATCTTGTGCCAAGAGGCCATCCCCATTAATTCCATGGTGACAGTGTAATATCAACTCTGGTTGTGCCCAAGACTTGGCAAGTTTATGCAAGTCCTTCTCAGTTTTGCAAAACTTTTTCTTCCTCCTCACCTTGCCTGGAGGTCCACAGTTGTGTCTTCTCCTTTCTCTCTTCCCTCCATGCATGACAATGGCACAGGTGCCTTGCCCAAAGTGTGCATGCTCCTGCAGCATCCCAGATAAGCAGTGGGGTTTTCCTCCTGGCAACTTCAGGACTCTGCATGAGACCCAACACCTCCTCCCTCCCACTGGAATCTCCTCTTGACTACATTTCATCACAAAGTGTAATTTTCTTGGCTTTCCAGCCTGATTTAACTATCTGCTTACCTACCACCACTCTTATCTTTTCACTCCTCTTTATATTTGTTGGGTTAGAGCTTTCTATTTTTACTGTTGAGGATGCTTGGAGAGATTATGACAGGAAAAAGGATGTATTTCTCTCTTGCTTTTATCCAGGGTTTTCAGAAGTGTCTAAAGAACTGGAGATAAGATATCTGAGCCTCTTCTGTCTCCCCCAGCCTTGTCCTGAGGACAGGAGGTGCTCTCTGAGGAGCCTTTCAAATATCATTGCTCTTCAGAGCCTGCAGTACAATCCCCTAGAGGGGTTCAGTCCTACCTCCCACACAGAGCAAGGCCACTGATGAATCTGCTAACAAAGGTTCTTTTATGTCTCCATTATGTCTCTTTTATGTCTCTTCATTTTTCCCCCTTTCAATTAGCACTTTACCATTTGCCAGCTAATACAGCTCAGCTGTTTGTAAGTTAAGCAAGGGGGGCAATTTCCTCTTCATGACTCTTCCTTAAATATTTAAGAGCTTTTATGTACTCCCCTGATGCTTTCTTGTACATCTGAGAGGTCACTCCCCAAAATCTGTTGGCTTCTGCAAAACACAGGCACAAACCCCTTCCCCTCTCAACACTCCCACTCACATTTGTAAGTTCTTTCAGGAGGCACTGTGAGCCACATCTTTCTGTGTAAGGATATTTATTGATAAAGCTGATTTGCACAACTTTGAAAGTGTCATTCATTTATGTTTAATGTTTAATTATTGCTGCTTTCTTGGGCCTTTGTGGAATGATGTGTTTTGGTGCTGCTACTAGGTCTACTGTGAAAAAACTTAGTATTGTTCTTAATAGGAAAAACAGCATTGAAGAAAGTCTTCCTTTTTTGTTTTTTTTTTTTTTCTAGAAGTGACCAGAACCACACAGCCTGTGTCTGCTTATGCTGAGGAGCCATAATACCAGATTGCTCCTAAGAGCTTAGCTGGAAAGATGGTGGAGAAGTTGTCAAAATGGCTCATTTACTGGGAAGATGAACTACCAGTGGGAAAACCTTGACTGTAAATGGTTACCAGTTAAATCCTAATGACAGATATGTGGATGCTTGGCCTTACTCCAAGGGGTTACACATCCCAGAGTTGGGACCAGGCATGTCTTCAGACAACACATTAATGCCAGTGGGAGGGTAGGGATGATGTGTTTTATGGCCTTTCTGAAAAACGGGCCTCTAGCTTAGGTGTCAGCTACTGCTAAGAAAGGAGGGAATGATTTTTCTTCTTTCTATTTATGTAGGAGGCCTGTCCCCTGTGCCAGTGACAGCAGAGCAAAATTTGTGAGTGCTGGCTGTAACATCCTCATGGAGATGCAGCAGCTCCAGCTGCACAGGCTTTGCAGGTGTGTGCTGAGGAAAAGTAATAGCACTGAATGCTCTCCTCTCTCTCATCCCTGAAATACTCTGGGTTTATGAGCTCTTCCTCCCTTGCCAGCAAACATTATGTTTTCTCCCCTGCTTCTAACACTTCACTAATCCTATCAACAATGTCCTCCTCCTGTATATTTCTTCTTTTCATGTCCTCTGCTGCACTCCTGGTATTATGGCAGCACTTGCTCTGTATTCACTTCCCTCCACCAGCAGCTTCCTTCTCTTGCCCAAGCAAGTTGCAAAACCTGGTCACCACCACATTCCTAGATGTATCTGAAACCCAAGGGTGCCAGGTGGTTCTGCTCCTCCCTCTATGGTGCTTTTGTTCTGCTGTCACCCTGTGACAAGAGCAGCTCCACATTTTCCTACTCCAGCCATGGCATCCCTTCACTTTTGTTTGTGCTGGTCTCCTCCCAGTAGCAGGAAGCTCTCAAATGACAAAAGAGGAACTTTCCCCACTGAAGAAAGGGCAGAGTTTGGTCCTAAAGGAACAAGAATCATCCCTCCATTGGAAGCTGCATGGACAGATATAGTGACTCTCCTTGAAGGCAAAGGACCTTAAGAGGCTTGAGAGGTGGACCCATACAAACCTCATGAAGTTCAAGATCAAGTGCAAGGTGTGCATCTGGTGTGGGGCAATCCCAAGCAAAAACACAGACTGGGTGGAGAATGGATAGAAAGCAACCCTGAGGAGAAGGACTAGGTGGTGTTACTTGATTAGAAGCTCAAAAAGAGCTGGTAGCAGTGTGCTGACAGCCCAGAAAGCCAACCTCACTCTGTGATTCTTCACAGTCACCTTTGCCTTCTTAAATAAACTTCTGCTTTCCTTCCCAACTGCCTTGCAACTCCTTGCTTGGGTGGCAAGTGCCACCTGCAAGGCCAACACTGTTTTGATCTTTTCAGCAACATCTGTGGAAGATGTAAATGCCCTTCTGCTGCACAACACAGTATATTAAGCAGCATCAAGTGTTGCAGAACCTCACAATCCTCTTTGATCTGATCCCATGATCAAAGCACAAAAATAGGTCCCTACCTGTGTGGATACTGCCCACTTTGATCCTGCAGGAGCCGTAGCTTGGCTCCGTCCTGATTCTTGTGGAGATGGAGGCAAGGTGGCCCTCACACAGCTTTCTTGCCCAGCTTAGGCAAACCAAGATATGGAGAGGGCTATTAATTTTTCTGAGCAGGAGTTGGTGGATGGAGCCCAGTGCTCTCAGGAAACCATTTGCTGCTCTTCATGCTAAAGTCCATTTCTTCTCTTCCAGCAGTCACTGAGGCTTTAGTCCATGCCTTGGCTCAGCCTCTCCCTGCTGCTGCTGTGCTGCTGCTTGGGGGGTAGGAGGTAGTTATTTCATTTCTTTTCCTGCAGCAGCCCAGCTGGAGATGTAAGATAATATCCAAAATAATTAAGCACTCCTCACAATACAGCTCCTGCTCTGAGACATCTTCAGGGGGAGGTGGGCAAATGGGAGAGCTGGGTGTCAGAAAGCTGACAGCCCAGGCGGACACGAGAAGAATTATAGGCATTCAACAGACATTAAAAGGACAATAACACACTGGCTTATGGCTATTTATTTTTTATGAGCGACTTTGGCAGTATTTTGTTTGAAGTTTTGATGGCCATATGTTTTCCAGGGAGGCACAGCACTGTTTGTAAACTGTGCTATAATTGAAATTGAATTTTTATGAAATCTACGTGAAATATGATAAGGCACCAAAATACTCTCCTTTGGAGAGTTTCCTCATTGATTTTTTGTTGCATTAAATCTGTTTACACATCAAAGGAAAATATTGCATTCTGCCTGTCTTCATTTCAGTCACACCCTTCCTTTTGTTTCCTGGAGACTACACATGGCAAAGCAAAATCCCCCCTGTACAGAGCTTTTCCAGCCCTCACACTTCTTTTAGTGCAATGATGCTTTACACCATAATTGGCCTTCTTTCTCCCATCTGCTTTGCAAACTAGCAACTTTATGATGTCTTTTTCCTCCTTCATCTTTCCAGCAGCTCAACTATAATTGTACACCAGGACCAGTCCTGCCCTAGTTGAAAATAGATGGGACTCGATGGCTGACTTTGCAAGGATGGAGATCAGAGATATCTGATATGGACAAGATCTGTAGCAGGAGATGGCTCAGTTCACTTCAGAGGAGCTGTGCTGCTTTATCTGAGCATCTGTCCCTGGAAAACTTATTTTGTTATGACAGAAAACATTTTAAATTTGCCCAGCATATTTTATCTCAGGCTTCTCAGATCTTGCTTTAAAGAACTGAGCTTTCTTTTAATTTCTATGTGTGAAAATGCCATTTTGTATATTTTTCTGTCTGTTTCTATCAAGTTATTCTCTATGCTGCAGAAAATGGAACTCAAAGCACAGAAATAATGTGGCTGAAGGGGAAGAGTTAGCTTAGTTGTAGCCTGGTACAAAGGAAAGGTTTGCAGAAGGGATCCATCTTAATGAGCAAACTGAACTGGAAGGTATTCTTTGGACAGATCTATGATGATAAACAACCCCTTGCTTTGCTCACAAAGCTCCCTGTCAGAGCATCAGTGCCATGATAAAGCTGGTGGTATTATCCAGCCCAGGCTGTGTGTGTGTGTGCAGCTGGGACAAAGGCACATTCCAGACACAAAGGAAATTATCTATTTTGATATTATTCCTACAGTGATAGAGAAAAATAGCTAAATACTATCTCTAACACCTCTTGGATTTGCCTCCCAGTTAAAGCCCATCTCCAGCCACATCTTATTTTTGTTTCTCCTCTGTTAGTTGCAAAATCATCCTGCTTTTAATTCTCCTCCCTGTACTTGACTGACTTCCATTTTCCTCTGGTTTTGGGACAAAAAATGTGCTGTATTTGGATAAATCCTGGGCCCCCTAAAGCCACCCATCACTTTCAGAAGTCCTCCCTTGCAGAGATCCAGATGTGATGGGAGGCATCCATAGTTCTCTGCACTGCCTGGAGGATGAGACTGTGTTGCCTTTATTCATCCATCCTGTGGTTACAAATCTTTTTACTGTTGACAAAAGCCATCTAGCTGCTGTTAAATGCATGGGCCATCATGACCTTCTGGATGGATGCACTTCAAGGTGTCAACAAGCTGCTTGATGTTTTCTTGTTGCTGTTTTTTGCTTTGATTCAATTTCCTCTTAATCAAATTAAGACAGCAGCCAGAGAAGGGGTGGCTGCAGCATAGCTGTGGGACTACCTTCTCTGACTGAGTTGGTGGAACATCAGGTTGTGATGCTGTGATGGTATCTGGTAAGGATAGAATCTGAACAAAATAAAATCACAACTGTGTGTATTAATATTTAGAACCAGAACTCAGATGCTGAGGTCACCTTTAAAATGGCTGTCCAGGTTCTGGGGAAGAATAATTCTAATGTTAAGGTATATTTGCAATGAGAATAGTAGTCCCAGAATGTTAAAGACAGTTACTACTGTGAGGGCTCCTTTGAGGAACAGTAAAATTGAATAGAAATGTGTTTAATTGATTTATTTATTTGTATCATGAAGCTCAAGAAAGAGCTTGTATCGAGTAAAACTGATGCTTATTTTTAAATCACTAAATCTTCACAGCTTTAATTTGAACATGGTGCCCTTCATCACTCCCATGGTACATTGGCCCCAGCAGTTTCTTCTGCCCAATGTGTCTCAGGTAAGAAAATTCAAGGTTTGGGGTGCCAAATATTGTGAATTTTTTTTGCAAAGCTTTAACCATTACAGGCATTTAAATAAAAGATACATTTTTGGTTATTTTCTGATCTGACAAAATTTGGATATCTTTTAATGTTCTATGTGACATGCAGGGAACCAGCTCTGCCCATATCTCCTAGGGCAGATGAGATGAGACCCAAACAAGCTCAGTCTGAGATGGACTTGCACTTGCCTTCTTCTTGTTGTAGAGCTTTGAACTAAAAACAGCATGCTCGAAATTTGGGGGGAAAAAGACCAAACCAAAACAAAAAAACCACAAAAAACCTAATAGATTTTTTAATATTTTTTTTTCTGAATTTCAAATTTGCATACTTACATTCTTAAAAAAAAATAAAACCTACAAAAAAAAAAAAAGAAACTCAAAGAAATGAGCTGGGACAGAACATCAAAAAAGACTTTCTGAGCATCTCCTCCTCCCTTTTGTACCATGCAATTTGCAGGTCCATGCTGCCTTGTGGTATTTGCTTTGTTTAACTTGGAGTTTCTGAGCTGCAGCAAATTGCAATTCTCTTTCTCATCCCCAAGCAGGTTTATTCTCTCATCTCCTCTGAGGCCAGGCTGTTGGCTCTCCATGCTTTACTGCAGCTTCTCTCCTTTAGCAACAAGCTCCCTGGCTATAATTTTTCTCTCTCCTGCCCTTCCCCTGTGCTGTGTGTGGGACAGGAGGCTCCACCAAGCCAGCACCTCTGCTGCCTCAGTGCACATGGGTCCACTTACTCTGCTCCCTTCCTTTATTGATCTCCAAATAAAATGGAAAAGAAACAAATCAAAACCACAGCCAGGCAGAGCAGGTAGAAAGTAACATGGTGAATTAAATCTAAGAAGGTGGTGCAGACAAAAGGAAAAAGAGAGAAAAATGAAAATAAAAACCTGGAAGAAAAAGGAAAAGATGGGAGAAAGTGTTGGAAAAAGGCAAAGAAAAATTCATAATACTGAATAAAATGGTAATTTTAGAAGCTGTGGTTGTGATGAGCAGGGAATCATGACTTGTGTGTGTTGCCAGTGGAACTTTGAAACAACACACCATAGCAAAAATGGTGGGCATGTTTTGTATTAAAAATTAATAATAGCACCTCATCCTGTGACAAATTATTAAATAAAACGTTAAGAATTGCTAGGGCTGAATAAACAACATGCCTCTCTGAGTCCATATGTCAAACTCTGTTGGTGAAGGGAATTGGGCTTCAAACCCTGTGCTGTTAAATCAACTCCCAAAGCAGAGAATAGGAGAGTGGGTACAGAGGGTATCAATGCAGAAAGCAGAGGCCATCTTAGCATGGAAACCCTCTGTGCCCACTCTACTCTCCTCTGTCTTCTAGGAACATTGACTGTGCCCAGTAGAAATGAGAAGAATCTGTGTTTCTGATGTAAAAGGAAGCCCAGGTTGGAGGCTTTGCTTTTCTACATGCCTATGTATGAGTGTACATCTAGATGTGTGCAGTATGAAAATATAAAATATTTTTATATAGGTATAAATTTCTGCATTGGTTAACTGCATTGAATGGAAAGACCTCTTCTTTAAAGAAAGAAAATGCTTCTTTTTTCAGGGTTGTCTCCGTATCACTCATTCCCGTTTAGGAAGAGGGACTTAGCCCCAAGGAGGATTTGTCCAGCACATTTTTACTGCATCCTGGATGTTCCATAACACTGCCCTAGATGTTCTGCCTCCCCCTCTGCTCACCTGGGAGACAGGTAAACCCTTAGGGACCTTGTCTGGGTATTAAACACTGGTCATATGAGATGCACAAATTATTTTGTTCATGGTTCCTGTTAAAAAAAACCACTTTATGATATTCTGTTACACTTCTTATGAATTTCAGTTGAAATCAGCAGTTCTGAGCAGTGGAGGTCTTGTACAGTGCTTTGGACACCAGAGTGGACACTGCCATTGCATTAGAAATGTCCAGAAGGGACCTAGAAGAAAGTTTAGGAGGAACTGTTTGCCAGATCATATAGCAGTAGAATGAGGGGCAATGATTTTAAACTAGAGCAGGGTAGGTTTAAATGAGATGTTAGGAAAAGGTTCTTCACTGTGAGGGTGGTGAGACACTGGCCCTTGTTGTCCTGAGAAGTGGAGACATTCAAGGCCAGGCTTAATGAGGCTTTGAGCAGCCTGATCTAGTCCCTGTCACTGCAGGGAGCTGGACTAGATGGTGATTGAAAGTCTTTTCCAATCCACCTAACTCTATGGTTCTATGATTTCAAAGAGTAACAACTTGTTTATCTTATTATACAGATTAGATTTCACTGCTTTTGATAAGATGCTTAAAGTTTGAAGTCTTGACACTTGTGGGAAGGCAGGAGCAGTGTTTGGGTGGGAGTGGGAGCCCAGCCTGTGAGTCAGTACCTCTGTAGCCTTCATCAAAGCCCAATCAGTGCTGGGGTCTAGGATGAGCAGAGAGAAATCAGTGCTTTTCTTGCAGGAAACTTGGCATCAGCTAATTACAAAGTAGTGTTGGGCTGTAAAGCCGTGGAACAAAAAATAGCAATAGCACACAATTTAGGAAAAAGCATTTCACAAGTGAATTAATTAGCTGGTCACATTAGGGATGATAGTAAATACGTGGCTGGTTAGTTTTGGCATAATTCAAAGCAAATGTAGACACTAATAAATAGTTACAGTTTTTTGCCAAAATTTTGATGTTCATTGTAGATTGTGATACACTTGTTCAAATGAAATCTATAATACAAGAGTGTTTTTTATATTAAGCTTATTGCACAGCATATATGCATCTATTTATAAAGAGACTGAAATGCAATAGCTGTCCAAAACATTTCCATTTTATAACCAAAGGTGGAAATATTGGTCTATACTGTGAATACATTGTCAAAATAATTTCTTTAATATTCCTTCCTGTTGTCTTTTGGGTGTCTCTTCAGCATTCAGATCTTTCTAGAACTATGTTCAAAATAATATTTAGCAGAGTGGAAAACACTAAATATTTCACGGTGTAATTAAATCTTATTAATGTAATTATATAGTTCATATTAAAAATTTACAAGGACACTCTTCCTTTTCATTAGAAGTTAAAATTTTTTATGATTTTCATAAATATATTGAGTTCAGTGCTCAGCTATGAGGACTATGCTGAATCTGAGTTATTTTATACATATTTTTCTCTTAGCCTAAACAGAAGCACTTTTCATTGGAATTAGTTATTTGTGTAACTAAGCTACAAGAAATTAAGTATTAGCTTTAGCAGTTGTGTATCTAGACTCTGGCATTTAATGTTTTCTCCCTTTTTATTATTCTATTTATTGTTTTTCTTGAGTGGAAGTTTTTTTAAGGACTGGCTACTTAATTTCCTGTATTTCCACACCATGCTATGTGCAGAACTACTTACAATTTTAATTTTAAAACAAATGCCTCTGCACAACCAAAAGTTATTTATAACCTGAGCAATTCCATGCAGTTCCATGTCACTGCTTGTAGCATCGAAGAAATGGTTTGAGATTCTGTGGATACAGAGGAATGGCTTGTAGTCGCCATTCATCACAGTGCATTTTTCTAGTATTTTGGAACACTCCTTTCTCTAACTCAAGACCCCAGATGTCCCTTCTGCTGCAGTCACAATCAATATTTCAGTCCTTCCTTATAGACTGACATTTTTCAAAGTACAGAGACTGCATCTTCACTGTGCTGTATCTTATTTTATCCTGTTGTAATGAACAAAAACATCACCATAATTCTCTTTAAGCAACTCTCTCTAATTTCTAAGATCTTTCTTTTCAATGAGATTGGAATCCTTATGAAGTTGTCCTGAATCCATCAAATATTCATCTGAGTGGTTCTGTTTATTGGCATCTCCCCATTAGCATATAGGTCTGTTAAAATTCATGCACCCATCCATCTGCCTAGTGGCTCCACATCTAAGCAGACTTCCACTCAGCCACTGGTACCATTAAAATCAGCTTTTTCACTTGAACTTGCTTTCATTTAAGCCACTGCTAACGTAGGAAGTAGCTCATTTAGTGATGCTTTTTCACCTTCTAGGTTAGCTCTGAATGCATCATTAACGGAAAGATGTTGACTAATTTGGAGGGAGTTTAGAGCAAAGCCATCAAAATGGTTAGTGGGTCGGCAAAGCACACTCTGAGCTGAAAGCTAAAATGAACCCTGTGTGTCTAGACTGGCTGGAAAATCATGATGAGAAATTTGTAAAAGATATAAACATGGCTTAGTGGAAGAATTCAGTGCGTTAAAACTAAGAGGAAGATCTAATGTGGTTTATGCAGGGATTATGTAGAAAATTTTCTTCGGATGTTTATGGTGTGGATTGTCATAGAATCATTGGAAGGGACTTTCTAAGACAATCTAGTCCACCCCCCTGCAGTGAGCAGGGACATCCTGCACTAGATCAGGTTGCTCAGAGTCTCACCAAGCCTGGACTTGGGTGTCTTCAGGGATGGGGTTTCCACCATCTCTCAGGACAGATGGGCCAGTGTCTTACTGGAAGAACTCTTCCTAATGTCTTATCTAAACCTACCCTGCTCTAGATAGAAATTACTTCCCCTTGTTCTGTTGCTCCATGTCCTCACAAAGAGTTCCTCCTCAGTTTCTTCTAGGGCCCTTCAAGTACTGGTAGGTAGCTATGAGATCTCAGCTATGGTCAGGACATTTTGGTACTGAGATATAGACCAAAGGATCTCAGGAGCCATTGTTCATGCACATGTATGTGTTTTATAGTGATCCAACAAGGAAAAAAAACACCAAGAAGCTATACAAAAAGCATGAGTACGAGAAGCAGAGAATCACAATTTATCAATGGCAACATTTCTTCTGGTGGAATATATTTTAAGTGTTAGAAGTCTCCCTTCTGAACTGCTGAGGGAGTTTAGCACACAGGGCTTCTGAAACCACAAAACAGTAACATGACATGGGAGTTGGGGTTGTTCAGCCTGGAGAAGGGAAGGCTTGGGGGGGGACCTCAGAGTAGCTTCTCAATACCTGAAGGGGGCTACAGAAAGGCTGTGGGAGGACTTTTTAATAGGGTACAGGATGGCAGGACTAGGAGTAATGGATGCAAATTGGAAGAGGTTGGATTTAGGCTGGATTTAAGAAAGTTCTTTCCTGTGAGGGTGGTGAGACAGTGGAACGGGTTGCCCAGAGAGGTTGTGCATGCCCTCTCTCAGTAGGTGTTTAAGGATGGATGAGGCACTGAGCAACCTGGTCTGGTGGGAGGTGTCCCTACTCATGGCAGGGTAATTGGAACTAGATGACCTTGAAGGTCCCTTCCAAGCCTAATCATTGAATTATTCTATGATTTTATGAAAAATCCCACATGTCCAGAGATTTTTGGTCCAATTCCCCACAACTCCCCACAGTAGGTCAGCTGTAATAATAACTGCTGCTGCTTGACAGCATTACTTGATCAGAGAGACTCTGGGCAGTCTGAGATAGTATCTTCTTGCGGTATGTTTCCTATTTTATTTTGATTTGACTCACAGCTGTGCAAGTCAGGGATGTTGAATTTGTGATTTCAGTGGCACTGCAGAATGATGCACAACTTAAGATCACACAGCCTTTGAGTTACGTCTACTTTACTTCATCTTCAGAGAGAGCAGGGTCTAAAGCTGGCCCAGAGCTATGTGACAGAATCCCACACAGGAAATACTTTACATGGTCACAAAAAACTATTTAAGTCGTGGACAGACTGCATGAACTCTGGATGATGAAGTTTCAAAAGGAAATGAAGTTGGGTAGAATTCAAACGAAAGATCTTCTACAGAGAGTAAACTCATCTGTATTCAAAAATGCAATTATAAACTGGCCTCAGGGAAACTCAGTACTCCTGGTCAGCAATATCTTAGCACAAGGTCGTGGGTAGGTTTAATTTCCAAAGAAACTCACCAAGAGGAACACAAAAATTACTGTAAATGTAAACATTTTATAAGCCAGCTGACAACCACACTAGAAATATTAAACAAGCTAGAAAATGTTACTGAGTTTGCCTACAAATTGTGATGTGCTTGGATAGAAAAATGTTAGCTGACTGCATCGCAGGATGCAGTGATTAGGAACTGAATGAGACCTAAAGACCATATATTTCAGTAATCTGTCTCTGTCAGCAATGAAACGTCTGAAAAAATCTAATGAAGCTCTTTTGGAAGCTCTAAACTCAAGTTACAGAGATACAAAATGCAATCCATCCCAGTAATACCTAAGACATGAATGTTTAAATCCCCTTCCAGCTTCTTTAGAGCTGCTATTAATCATTGAAGATACCTTGGATGTCCATAGGATTGTCTAGTCCCTTTGAAAATTCATGTCCTGTGGCAAATTTAATCTACAAATAAGGCTATGGTGTAGGGACAACTCCTACCAAGGATTAAGCCCTTTGACTTGAAGCAGGGATGTATTTTAAACACTGCTGTCCATTTCTTTATATTTAAGATTCAGTGTAATCTTTCACAACCTAGACTGATGGGCATAACTCCCAATATTATTTTTTTTAACAAAAAGCTCAAATAGCTAAACCAACTTCAAAAAATAGAGGAGATAGGAAAGTTTGTTGTGCAGTACTTACAGCCTCGAAGTTGGACACTCTTCCCTCCCTGATCCAAGGGAAAGAGTGGAGGAGAGGAGTGGCTTGCTGCCCTGACTACATGATGGATCAGGAGAATAAATGACAGCAGTTATTTATAGCAGATGTTCATGCAAGTGTTTGGCTGTAGGCTTTCCATCACCAGTACAATACATGGCAGAGTAAAGGAGCTGATGAGTCTGACTTGACCTTGGTGTCCAGACATCCCAAGCCAAAATCAGGTACCTTCATTCAGGTGACTCTTAAAAAGGAATAGAATGAAGCAGTTTTGTCCATTCCTAAGGAAAATTTCTATTATGTAATGTATTTTGCAGCAAATCCATAATACACAGTACAGTTCCAAAGGGTATTGCAAGTGACATTTTATCCAAAGGCCACAGCTTCCCTTATTAAACAGAAAAGGAGCACATACTTCCAAAGGAGTGATGTGTGAAGGGTAGAAACTATAATGCAATATCCTCTCCTGCAAGCTGGGTTGACTACTATGGGATGGGAACCCCAAGACTGCTTGTTGTGCTTAAAAAAAATGGTGAAGTAGGAGTTTAGCTTGAGGGAAGTGCTGATGCAAAGGATAGTTCAGGAGAAAAATGATGGGTAGAAAATGTAATTTACCTTGATAGTCAAGACAAATCAATGCAAAAAAAAATCCCCTCCAAACCAACAGATGACCCCCCCCACACCATCACATGAAAAATCTATAAAATGCCAGCCAACAGAAGTGAAAACATAAGAGAAAAAGTAAAGTCTCACTCAGTGGCACTGAGTAGCTCCTTATGCTTTAAATACTAAGAGTAGCAAACTTTCAGGAGTAATTTTTATTATGTTATAGAACTTTAGATGTTTTAGCAATATTCTAATGAAAAATTGTCATGCTATCTGTAATCTTTTGGAAAATACTCAGATTTTCATCATAGCATTTTTCTTTTCGAGTTCTAGTTTGTAAACTATGAGTTTTGGAGTCAAAACAACCCATAAAATTATCACTCTAGAAAAGACTTCAATATTTTCTGCAAGATGAGTGGTAAAGCACAATTTAGCAGAAATTACTGAAAATTAGGATGTCTTCATTATAGCAAAGTTGGGTGAAACACAAAAGGAATGAACCATGCCAAAGGTAAAAAATGTTATTTCACTATTAAAACCCTGAATTACTCTCACTCACAAGGTGAGGAGATAAGATTATTTATTCTTTCCAGTGCTTTTATCTCTCTGCACACAGGTATCACCACAATTACTTGTTTTTATGAAATGCAATGTAAACGTGCTCTTGAATGACAATTTATGGACCATGTGTTGATATTTCTTGGCTGGAAATCACCAGAAATATATTGCAAACATTCCATCTACACCTGTATTTGGACAATCTGGAATCAAGCAAAGTACAAAACAGGATCATGCTATTCAGTGCCTGATCCACTCCTGTCCTTAACCCTCACTCTTCTGTACCTTCCAGAAAACAACAGCAATGAGCAATTTAGCAGCCCAAATAAGTGAATTTGCTGACAACTTATGCTAAGAGAGGCAATAGAATGACTCCTAGCAGGCTTTTTAAACTTGGCAGTGCTGGTGTCTCAACACATCCTGTGTCTTCCCAGAGCACTTCAGAAATGAGACTTTCAGTGCCCAGCTTTGTTTCATCTTTACACCAGAAGTGCTCTATAAGAGATCACGTCATCTCCTGCTGGTAGTATGTATCCAGGTATCCAACAGCAATAACACAATTCATGGGAAAGAAAGGAGGAAAAAGTATCCTTAGTTTTCTGAAAGTGATGAGGGATTCAGATGATGTCTTCTCACCTGTACTAACTTTATTTCAGAGCTCTGCTTTGTTTTGCCTGAGAAATGGGGAAAGATGGAAGGAGCTGAGTCTTGTTGTGCCATGACCACAACACTATCTGGTGGTAGCTCCTAAGGCTGTTCTAATATTTAAGATGATGATACCATGAGCATGCTGCTTGTTATCTTCCAGGAAAGATATCTCTCAGCATGTAAAGGGTGAGTGCCAGGAGGATGGAGCCAGGCCCTTCTCAGTGACCTCCAATGATTGGGCTCAGGGCAGAGGGTGCAAACTGGAGTTTCCACAGAAGTATAAGAAAAAACTTGTTCACAGTGAGGGTGAGAG
>VZTY01002600.1:167761-273128 GCA_013400935.1 Turnix velox | reverse complement strand
ATCCAGGTATCCAACAGCAATAACACAATTCATGGGAAAGAAAGGAGGAAAAAGTATCCTTAGTTTTCTGAAAGTGATGAGGGATTCAGATGATGTCTTCTCACCTGTACTAACTTTATTTCAGAGCTCTGCTTTGATTAGCTGTTTTGCCTGAGAAATGGGGAAAGATGGAAGGAGCTGAGTCTTGTTGTGCCATGACCACAACACTATCTGGTGGTAGCTCCTAAGGCTATTCTAATATTTAAGATGATGATACCATGAGCATGCTGCTTGTTATCTTCCAGGAAAGATATCTCTCAGCATGTAAAGGGTGAGTGCCAGGAGGATGGAGCCAGGCCCTTCTCAGTGACCTCCAATGATTGGGCTCAGGGCAGAGGGTGCAAACCGGAGTTTCCACAGANTTGGGCTCAGGGCAGAGGGTGCAAACCGGAGTTTCCACAGAAGTATAAGAAAAAACTTGTTCACAGTGAGGGTGAGAGAACAGTGGCACAGACTGCCCAGAGAGGGTGTGGGGTCTCCTTCTCTGGAGACATTCAAAACCCATCTGGATGCCTTCCTGTATGATCTGGTCTATGTGTTCCTGCTCTGGAAGGGGCATTGGACTAGATGACCTCATGAGGTCCCTTCCAATCCCTGATGTTCTGTGAAAGATAGTTTTATTTATGTGATCCAATACTGCCAATGTAAGCATCTAAATTAGATGAGATTAGTGTCTGATGTTCAAAGATTACCAAAGCATATGCTTTGGGAATAGAATGATTGATATTTGAGAAAAATTCAAAGACAATCATGCAGAAATCCTTTTAGCAAGCATCATGCCTTAAACTGAAGTGATGGTGACTTGGGGGGAGACCATTTGACCTCCAGGATCACATGTCACAGGAACCCTCCATCCCAAGCATTGCTGCTTCTGAAGTAACTTCTCTAAAGAGTTAAGAACTTGATGCAGTATCATGTAGTCAACCCTCAGAGCTGCTAATATTATTAATAAGGATATTGTGACTTTTTTCAGACTATCCACGAGCCCAACTGCTGTTTGAAACTAAATATAGTTCACGTTAAATTTTAAAGCTTTGAATTACATGAAGAGCTTCACAAGTTCGAGTTCAATCAACAGTAATTGCAATTTGCCTTCAGCTACCACATCTCTGTGTTATTTTTCCTTGTTGGTGTGGGAGATAACAAATGTGTGAATGACATTTCAGCCTGGTAATTGGGCCATTTATAGTTCCTTGTTAGTTCTTGCTAGATAAGGGCTGTGGTGCTGGTTTTACATGAGGATCAAGCACCTCATTAAAACCCCAGCTCTGAAAGCCTGCCTGTGATACCTGACTGCAAGACGAGTGTTGCCATGTAATACATGAAAAATAAGTGACTTTGTGCTTGGCATTTTCATTAAAAGAAGACACTTTTGACAACTAAGGCAATCCCTTAGTCTATTTCTATCTTGACCTCTCCTTTGGGGGAGGATCTTTTTGTTCAAGTGGTGTTACTCCCTGCTTGTCCTGGCTTTGTTTTTGCAGGAGCTGAGTCAGGATGATCAGCTCATGGACCCACACCAGCCCTGCTCTGAACAATTTGCTGGGGACAAGGGTGGTGCAAGGGGCCAGGAGGTATAAGGTAGGATTTTTAATAAGGTACAGGATGGCAGGACTAGGAGTAATGGATGCTAATTGGAAGAGGGGAGAGTTAGGCTGCAGATAAGAAAGAAATTCTTTCCTGTGAGGGTGGAAGAGGTTGCCCAGAGAGGTTGTGGATGTCTCCTCTGGAGGTGTTTAAGGCCAGGCTGGATGAGGAACTGAGCAACCTGGTCTAGTAGGAGGTGTCCCTGCCCATGGNATCCAGGTATCCAACAGCAATAACACAATTCATGGGAAAGAAAGGAGGAAAAAGTATCCTTAGTTTTCTGAAAGTGATGAGGGATTCAGATGATGTCTTCTCACCTGTACTAACTTTATTTCAGAGCTCTGCTTTGATTAGCTGTTTTGCCTGAGAAATGGGGAAAGATGGAAGGAGCTGAGTCTTGTTGTGCCATGACCACAACACTATCTGGTGGTAGCTCCTAAGGCTATTCTAATATTTAAGATGATGATACCATGAGCATGCTGCTTGTTATCTTCCAGGAAAGATATCTCTCAGCATGTAAAGGGTGAGTGCCAGGAGGATGGAGCCAGGCCCTTCTCAGTGACCTCCAATGATTGGGCTCAGGGCAGAGGGTGCAAACTGGAGTTTCCACAGAAGTATAAGAAAAAACTTGTTCACAGTGAGGGTGAGAGAACAGTGGCACAGACTGCCCAGAGAGGGTGTGGGGTCTCCTTCTCTGGAGACATTCAAAACCCATCTGGATGCCTTCCTGTATGATCTGGTCTATGTGTTCCTGCTCTGGAAGGGGCATTGGACTAGATGACCTCATGAGGTCCCTTCCAATCCCTGATGTTCTGTGAAAGATAGTTTTATTTATGTGATCCAATACTGCCAATGTAAGCATCTAAATTAGATGAGATTAGTGTCTGATGTTCAAAGATTACCAAAGCATATGCTTTGGGAATAGAATGATTGATATTTGAGAAAAATTCAAAGACAATCATGCAGAAATCCTTTTAGCAAGCATCATGCCTTAAACTGAAGTGATGGTGACTTGGGGGGAGACCATTTGACCTCCAGGATCACATGTCACAGGAACCCTCCATCCCAAGCATTGCTGCTTCTGAAGTAACTTCTCTAAAGAGTTAAGAACTTGATGCAGTATCATGTAGTCAACCCTCAGAGCTGCTAATATTATTAATAAGGATATTGTGACTTTTGTCAGACTATCCACGAGCCCAACTGCTGTTTGAAACTAAATATAGTTCACGTTAAATTTTAAAGCTTTGAATTACATGAAGAGCTTCACAAGTTCGAGTTCAATCAACAGTAATTGCAATTTGCCTTCAGCTACCACATCTCTGTGTTATTTTTCCTTGTTGGTGTGGGAGATAACAAATGTGTGAATGACATTTCAGCCTGGTAATTGGGCCATTTATAGTTCCTTGTTAGTTCTTGCTAGATAAGGGCTGTGGTGCTGGTTTTACATGAGGATCAAGCACCTCATTAAAACCCCAGCTCTGAAAGCCTGCCTGTGATACCTGACTGCAAGACGAGTGTTGCCATGTAATACATGAAAAATAAGTGACTTTGTGCTTGGCATTTTCATTAAAAGAAGACACTTTTGACAACTAAGGCAATCCCTTAGTCTATTTCTATCTTGACCTCTCCTTTGGGGGAGGATCTTTTTGTTCAAGTGGTGTTACTCCCTGCTTGTCCTGGCTTTGTTTTTGCAGGAGCTGAGTCAGGGTGATCAGCTCATGGACCCACACCAGCCCTGCTCTGAACAATTTGCTGGGGACAAGGGTGGTGCAAGGGGCCAGGAGGTATAAGGTAGGATTTTTAATAAGGTACAGGATGGCAGGACTAGGAGTAATGGATGCTAATTGGAAGAGGGGAGAGTTAGGCTGCAGATAAGAAAGAAATTCTTTCCTGTGAGGGTGGAAGAGGTTGCCCAGAGAGGTTGTGGATGTCTCCTCTGGAGGTGTTTATGGCCAGGCTGGATGAGGAACTGAGCAACCTGGTCTAGTAGGAGGTGTCCCTGCCCATGGCAATGGAGTTGGAAAGATGATCTTTAAGGTCCCTTCTGACCCAGATCATTCAATGATTGTATGTTAACAGTCCCTTTGTGCAAGGGACAAGGCTGGTGTGAGGGGCCTGGAGCTGGTGATGGTGCCTCTGTTCAGAGCTTGGATCTCCACAGACACTGATTGCTCAGTGCATCCTTTACCTTGGGATTTTTTCAGCACCTTTGGTATGATTTGTTCCTCTTTGTGCCATCTATCTCCATAAGCAGGTAACCTAGAGATACTGCATTCCTGTTTTTCTTACCATCTTTTTCTTTGATAGCTTTCACCCCAAAGGCTGTGGAGAAGCTCTAGATGTTGCTATAGGGAGATTTTTATTGTCTGTCTGTGGTGGTGCCAGAGATAGTGAGGGTTAAGGGATTCCCTGGAATAGCTGGTGTGAATTAATTAGAACTGGTTGTCAGAAGCAGACCAAATGCTCTCAGTAGAGGCAAAAAAAACATCCAATAGATATTTTCATACACAAAGTTTTTACCAGGGGCACAGAGCTGTCATTCTTCCAGCTACGTCAGCTGGTTTAATAAAAGGTATTACCTCTCCCCCTGAAAACCTTGTTTCTCTTATATTGTAAACCCATCACGGCTATTACAATTCTACTATCATAATATTAGCAGGAAAATGTTAGCAGTATCTATTCAGCTGCAAGCCACTGCCTGATACCATCAGGGAATATGAATTTTTTACTTGGATATATAAAAGCAAGATGCTCAAGCTACCAATATGGTTTTTATAAGAAAAAAAATTATCTATTTCCCAACAGCTATTCACTGATGGTTTGTAGCAGAGTTTTATGTTTGGCTTTGGCTGTTTCACGGCAGCAGCTGCTGGAATTTTTCAGTAGCAAACTGGGAAGAACTTGAAGTGGGAGAAAAAGTCTGTCTAGACTTGTTGAGATTGTCACTTAGGAAAAAAAACCTGTGAGAAATATAGGTTGTATTTAGCACCTCGTTAGTAGTGACTTGGAGCCCTCTTTATTATTAAATTCATGGTGTTTTCAGTGCTCAAAAATGAGTGCAAAATGAGCCTGACTTCTCTAATGGGTTTTGGAATCAGAAAAATATGCAAATGCCTGAAGATCTTTCCAGTGATGTTGTCTTCATCCATCAGCACTACATATTTGCCTTAAAATAGAAGATTCCTCCACAGAGAATAGGATGCTTAAAGGGGAGGCTTCTGATGCCTCTTTTATTGATTATTAATGAAATCACATTGCTGCCAGTCTGTTAAAGCTGTAGCCCTAACATAGGACCTGGCAGGGATGATTGCTCCTCTCAAAATGTGAATGTATTAAGAAAGGGATATTTTATGGAGCATTTTAATTTTTGTCAAAGCTATGTAGTAATCATTGCCTGATTTGCTGAGCATTTGAAGCTTTTTAGGCAACTCAATTGTATTTCATGTTCCTTGGATTTCCAGACACTGGGTCAGGAGGAGGGGATGAAAAACCCCAACAGATAATGATGAAAAATGGGAGTACACCAAAGACTCTCAATAAAAGAACATTATAGGAAGCTATTGTCTGGCTTTTTAGCTAAAAAAGCAGAGAACAAGTGATTATAAAGAAATTATTTTGTACCCCATATAGTGAGAAGCCCCTGGCTTGCACTGGGGTCAGCATGAAGCTGTATCTGTGGGCTGATCCCATGGGCACATCGAGTTAGATGAGGTTCATACAGCCTCTTTGCTTACATCTATTCATGTCAGGTTTTTTTTTCAATAAGAAAGAAAACATAGTAGAAATCACATCAATTATCACCTCTTTTGTGAAGAATCTTACAGCAGAGCTTTTGACAAAAATTGTGGATTTCCTAATGGATCTGTGCTTGATCAAGCATGTGTCCTTAGGGAGCCAAGGCTATGATGTGTTATGACCAAGACTGTCTTGTTCTGGTGTTACAGAAAAAAACAAAGTTGATTCCAAAGGCATAGAGTTGTTTCTTGTAAAGACATGGAAACTCTGTTTGAGATAGCAAACCATTTCAAGTAAACAACTTCAGGAGTGGTCAGAGCTTGTTATTCAACTAAGTCCTGTGGGATGAAAGAAAATAATGAAAACAATTAATCATGTTATTGGAGGAAGTGTTTTGGAACAGCCAAATAGGTTAAAATTTAAAAATGCAAATGGCAAAGCATTGTTCCTTAACATTTATCAAGATTAACTGTCACTTTCTTTCTGGCTGCATAATTCCATCTCAAGTGGACAGAAGTGTTTGGTAGAGAAGCTGATGATATTTTGTCTTACATCTTCCTTCAGTTACTCCACAGAAGCATTACAAGACTGACTGGATGCAATCCTTGGCAGGGCTTTAGTCCTCTTAACGTCTACCAAAACAGTTAAAAAAAGGCAGCTAAAATAGAAGGTGGGTTTGGGCAAGGTCATGTGAAGGGATCAACTATGCTCTTCTCCCCTTATCCATGGGGACTTGAGCTTGCCCTGGCATCACCACATCTCACACAGCAGGTGACACCACCTCTGCCAGGCACCAGCTGATAAAAACCCTCATTCTTGTCCTTTTTCTCATTACCCCATTGTTTCCATGGAATTACCAAGCCAGCAGGATTGGGACATAACTAGTTAATGTGCAGTTAGATTATAATTTTAATTTTAGCTTGATGATTGTGTGTCCTTTGAGTAGAAATTACTGCATATTGCGAAAGTTTCTTTTTATTTTTTCTTGTGCAACATCTTCCATTTATTGAGGGTTGGAAGAGGAACTGAAATGCTGTTTCAGGTCATTCCTGAACAAAGATAAACTTCCAGCTTTAAGCATGTCATCATAAATTCAGTTCTCACAAAGGCTTTGCATGAAGTGATCACTAAAGCAGGTATTGACTCTTTTAAAATATCTTCGTAGGGATATTTCTTTCTGGGTTTGGCATGGAAATTTCTTAAGAACTGACAGATAATGACTGCCTAAAGAATATTAATGTTTCTTAGCTTTTTGACTCTGCAGCCAGTTAACAGAAGACAGAAGTAACACAAAAAATATAATTTCCAGAGCTATCATTTAGAAAAAGTTTCGTGGTTTTTGATTGCAGGGAAGCACAAAACATCTGGAAACAGGCACATGAGAAAAACATATCATTTGGGGGCTATTAAGAAATGCATGCAAGTTTTCACCTTTAAGCAGGCAGATGGATTTAGCAGGAAGATACTTCTTCTGCAAAACATTTCTCAGCAGTAAATGTTCTTGACATTTGAAGAATTAGAAGTTTAGAATGCTTATGAAAAAAGGTTTAATTTTACTGAGAAGTTTTCAAGCCCACACAAAGGCCTCTAGAAATGAGATGTTTTCCTGCAGGCAGGGATGAGGACAGAGACGTGGATGCAACAGTGCAGGGTCTTTCTCCTGCTGTTGGAGGAGGAAAAGCATCTCCAGCTGTGGGGCACAGGCTGAGATAAGAACAGGGTAGCTGAGGAGCCACAAAAGGCCTTCTGCACAGTGGAAGAATGAAATGTATGGATGTAGGTGCTTAAAGCCCATTTCACCATATGAGGACACAGGTAAAGAGCCTCCCTTCTCACCTTCTTTTCAGTTCACATCTTTCAGGTCACCTTGAGCTCTGTCTGCCTCATTGTGAGGCTCTTCAAAAAGTGGGATAGAATTTTGCATATAAACTGTTAAAGATTCATGTCTTTGCTATGTGTGCACAGTCTTTTATTACTTGGAGATTATTAAGTTACCACCAAATGTAGTATTCCAAGGCTATCACGTTGCAATATTTGTTTTGCATATGTAATGCATGTAATGCTGCTTTTAATGGAATTTATATGAAGATATGTAGAGTTAAATATGCTTATAGATAATCACAGTCTCCTCATGTGCTTGTTAAAGATTGCTATCATTTAATTGAAGTAGATATGTTTTTCTAAAGCAGACTAAGATTTTCTAATTGATAAAAGGGATATTTACATCTGTACATTGCCTAAATTTTACAATACCTTTCAGCAATAGTCCTTGAAGGCAAGTCATTATTGCAAACATGAAAAAAATACTAGAGATGTTGCCTGAGTCACAGGGACTGAGATTTAATAAGTACTAAGTCATCCAGGTTTCCAACTCTACTGAACTATAGCTCTCTGAAAGCCAGATCTTTCAGATTCCCTTGAAAATTTCTGGCCTTAAAACTTAGAATGAGCTTTTGTTAGAGTGAAGTTGATGCTTCATCTTTTCTAGGTTATTAAGTTTTAGTCTTATGCAACCAGGAAGAACAGAGAGAGGTACATAGAGAGGGCAATTGACTGTCTCAAAAGGTTAACTGTCTTGTGGCTCAAAATGAACACAATTATTCACCAAAAAGCAAATTACTAAAACCCTCATCTGAGGACTTTTGAAATGCAACTGGAATGGGCACTGTGCTGCTGGGGAAGGATAGAATTTATAGAAGGAAATAAAAAATACCTCAAGAAATGAAAGTATAAAGTGATTGATGGTGCTTTCCCAAAGCAAATGTAGATTGCTTTGGCTTTGGGAAGAGAATTCACCATTGACTGTCCTCTATGAATGTGGTTGGCTTGAAGTCATATTAATTGGTTTAGCTCCTCAGTGCAATGTAGGGCAATGAGAGAAAGACAGAGGTTCACTGCATGGATCAGTTCATCCCTGTTTGCAGTGTCACAAGAAAAGATTTTTTTACCAAATTGATTAGAGTATTAGGTATTGTTATTTTGGTGCCAAAGCTGGCTCTTTTAAAACCACTGAAAGGTTTGCTGTACTTCCATGGAAGTAGGATAAGGACCAGGGCCTGTGTGACAGTAGGATATGTGAAAACTGACATCTAACGTAGGTGAACTGCAAGTTTTGATACACTGGGACTTGTCTTGCAGAGAGCTAAAGACACCTTCCTGCAACTCCAAAAGTTTTGGAGCACTGAGTGGCTTCTAAAACAGTGAAAAAAATATAAATGATGGAGAAAAGTTAGTTGTGCACACTAAAGTTTCATTCCTTTCTTTTTCTTATCTTTTTCTCTCTTCTACTTCTTGAGGATTGGACTAGATGATCTTTAAGGTCCCTTCCAACCCAAAATGTTCCATGATTCTGTAATATCTTCAAGGGACAGTTGCTGGAATATTTTCTCAGTGTGCAACTCAACACCCTCATGTGTGATCTATAGAGATTCTGGGCACTTGCACATGCAGATGATGAGATCAGGATGGGTGCACTTGCACATACCCAGTGTCACAAAAAATTCTTTCTAAAAAATTCAGATCCTGAGGGTCCCAGACTGGACATCCAAAGTTAGCCAACAATTTTTACATCCATCTGTTTCCACTCCAGAATCCTGCAACAAAATGAATAAGTTACCATCCTGTCATTGCAGGGTTGGTGTGGAGATCAAAGGGTGCTCCACACAAAGCTGGAGGAATAATGAATGTGGTTTGAAAGTCAGTGAGGAGTTTAGCAGGTATGGCCTCAGCATGGTGTTTGGACAGTGCTGGTAAATATGTTACAGCCAGACAATTAGCAGTGGGGCTGAAATAAAATATTGACTATCTGTACTCATTAAAGGAGCCCTGGTTGATCTGGGCACCAAATGAGTCAAGGGTCCTGCAGAAATAATAGCATGTCACAGTGTAATTACAGATTGAAGCAACATAGAGCATGAGAGAGCAAAAAAGAAGGTTGCCCAGACAACCTGGCTCATGAATGCTTGACTCTGCAATATTAATGACAACTGTTGATAAATTATTAACTTTGATATTTTGTGTGTGGTGGGTATGAAAAGTAGCAGAAAGCTTATCTAACCTGTCTGTCAGGGGTGGTTTGGCAACAGGTTCAATAGCTGAGACACATGTGAGTAGCATCCACCTAGGCTTTCCTGGGGCACTAAACTGCCTCTCCTCAGCTCCTATTATAAAGCAAGCACAGAAAATGAGCTGAGGGGCTTAAAGAAAAGCAAGCTTTGCTGGGGGGGAAGGAAATGTAGAGAAATAGTGAGTTGGGAAAAAAACTTGAATAAGTTGATAGTGGATAAACCAAACTTGGCCTCAGGAGCTTGAATACCAGTCTTGCATGCTCCATTCCTCCTCATCAAGAGGTCTGAAAGCAGCCCCGTTATAAGCTATTGCCCTGGTTCCCTTGGTCTTGTGGTTAAAATTGCCAGTAGTGGCTTAAATAATCAAGAAAATTAAATGCTAATATAACTAAAAGTTGAAGATTAAGTTAGGGTATTGAAGGCTGATAGGATACATAGCTTCATCTCATGAAAACATGTGGCTGCTCAGTGAAATGTTGTCTGTAACATTTTTTGCAGGGGTAGGCTGTTTCCTCAGCCTGAAAATGAAGCAGAGGAGTTTTCTTCGAGTTTCCCATCAGTGCAGGTGCAGCTGGGATTTTTTAGTGACAAAACTCTCGTGATCTGGAGGCCAGACAGCTGCATTGCTTGCAAAGCCTCATGCTGTGTTAGAGAGGACACGTTGTGACATCACTGGGTAATGCTGACAATGTGGACAATCTGCTGAGTCACAAACTCAGCTCCAAGAGGTAGGAAATTTCTCAACCAGCTGACTAGAGTAAGATTTAATGGAATAAATGTTTTCATACTGATAGCTGCTTTCCAGTGAGCAATAAGTAGCTGAATTTAAATGTATTTACTGTGTTTTCTCCATAGAAAGTACATTTTAAAGTTGCAATGAAGAAAAGCATTGGCTAATTCCTCTCTTAGTTTTCAGTCAGAATTCTGAATTTTTCGCACTGTTTGGCTGCTGGTACAATATCAACAGGTATTTTTTCTGGATTTCATTGATTTCACTTGTTAAGGCATAAAGCATGGAAGTCAGCTCTGGCATGAGCCTGCTGGCTTCAGTTCACTTCCTTTAAGACACCCACAACCTGTTTTGTCCACCAGAGCCAGTGGGAGGGTTTCATCTGGATAAAGAAAACCTGCAGCTTATTTGGAGCTACACTTTTGTATCTTTGGGCTTTGAATGACAAAAAAGTTATGACTTGTTCCTTTCTTACACCTTTCTGCTTTTGATCTTAACTGACCCACAGCATTCCATATGAAACACAAGCTTTATCCTAAAACTGATGTGAGAAGATGATGTGTTGCTTCCTAAACTCGTTACCAGCTCCATCTGTTTTGCAGTCTTCAATTTCAAACATCATAAGATATTCAGGAGCAGTAAAAAGGTCACCTAAGCCTTGTTTTCTCGTGAAGAGTTTTCTACTCAGCCAGTTTACATTCTGCCTGGTCTCTGGTGTAGTATATTTTAATAATCCTCTAATGCAGAACTTAATTATCTAAATCTGAAAATGCAAGCTCCTGAGCATCCCTTTCCTCCTCATTTGCAGACAATCTCAAAAATACAGAGAATTGCCTAATTTTCTTAATTAAAGTTAGTTGTTTGTTTTTCTTTGTCTGTTAGCTGAACTTTAGTGATGTGTTTAGAAGTGAGTCGTTTACATGACCAGTATTAGTTATTGCTTGGTGGCTGCTGCTTGCTCTGTGCTGTACTTCAGGGGTTTTCAGGTGGGATGAAACATTAGGAGAAAGTTCTTCACCATGAGAGTGGTGAGGCTCTAGAACAAGTTGCCCAGAGAGGAGACACCCCTGGAGACACCTAAGGACAAGCTTGATGAGTCTTTGAGCAACCTGATCTAGTGCAGGATGTCCCTGCTCACGGCAAGGGAGTTTGAGGGTCCCTTCCAACAATATGATTCTATGATTTTTCTTCCCCTGCCAGGGGCTGAGGAGCATCCAAGGTCAGAGCCACCTGTAGAGTGAATGGCCTCTGTGTAGAAGGAAACCTCAGGGAATAAAACAAAAATTACTCTACTGGACTAGTCTATAAAACCATCCAGTTCAGTATTTCATCTCCAGCACATTAGAAAATGTCTAAGGAACAGGAACACATCTACAGTTTGCCCCTTGTGCTCTCACTTCTGATGCTTAACAGGGTCTGAAGCAGGGATTGTATCCACAGCTTTTATAGATTATCTCTAGAAATGCATTCCTTCTCTTTATTAGTTTAATTACCTTTGAAACTTTTTATGATTTTAGCACCCTATGATAATCTTTTCCACAGTTTAATTGTGATTGTTTGAAAAAAAAAAACCAAAAACCCTGCCCTTTTCCTGTTCTTAAATTGCAGAAATTATTTTATTGCACCCTTCCAAACCTTTCTGTGGAAAGAAATAGCAAATAATTACACCCTATTAACCTCTTCTGTGTTGTTGGTAACTTCCCCTGTGACATCCCACCTCGACCATCTCTTTTGCAAACATATTACATGCTAACCTGCTTAATTTCTCCCTGCATGGAGGCTGCAGGTAATAGCCTTTAACTTTTTTCTCTTCACCTTTCCTAGCACCACTCTGTATCTCACATTAAATAACTAGTGACTTGGTTTCTAGTCTGAGTCGTGTCAGTTGAATTGTATAAAGTCAACTCTGTGTAATAGATGTAAGGAAAACTGTTCTAAAATCATTCTTTGATGTTACTTCAGATATAACTTTAGACTAGAGATCAAACCAAAGCACTAAACAGGGTCCCAGTGTGAATACATGCATTTCCATGGAGAAGTACTTAGATTTCTTTCATAGAAGACAGTTCCACAATTCCTGTTTCAAATGAATCTGAGAAGTGCAAAGTGTGAGTGAAAGGAGAGCAAGACCCTTGAATTCTTTATTTGTTCCCTTTATATGAAAAAATACAGTCCTTTCCCTCACTCACTACTCGTTGTTATGCATTGGGTAACAGATCTTGCCATTGCAAGAGCAGGAAACCCCAGATCCCCATAACTAGGAACGAGTTACATGATCATCCATGGAGCAGGAAAGGAGAGTGACTCCCAAATTGCTTTTGCAGAAACTCATTTCTGAGGAAGGCTTCTGAGGATTTGTACTAATTATGTTTGAAACACTTATCCTTAAAGGTAGTTCAGAATCTGATCTTATAAACCAATCATCCCTTGGCATCCAGATTTTAATTTAAAATTACTTATTCCTTTTGTGCAGCCCACTGAGAGGGTGGTCTCAGACTCTTCCTCTGGTATATTCGCAGCTGGTGGAGCAACACCATGAGGGATGCTGCTCACAGGTTAGATCAATGTGCTTGTAGACCAAACCAGTGTCGTTTGTTATGTTGCATGGTGAAAAACTCAGCCCCACACACACTTGGAGGGACCTAGGGCACAACAGATATTGAGGGATGGATCTAATAGTGTAGTAAATCATGGAGATCACTTGGAGGGACCTAGGGCACAACAGATATTGAGGGATGAATCTAATGGTGTGGGAAGTCATGGAGATCATCTGGAGATCAGTGAGTCTGTGGGATGGCTGCTGGAGGGTTGGGGGTCCATGTTGGCCACAGACAAGATCAGAAGTTCTGGAGGCTGGCTGGGAGATCTGCTTGTATTTATGTGTGTCTTGTGAGAAGAAATGTGAAGATAAGAGCATCCAGGACCAGCTACTGGGTGGACTCAGTATCTAAATCTGGAGACACCCATGTGTGGCCAGGTGTGTGTTTGCTTCCCATGAATGGAGAAGGAGGTAGAGGTGACCACTGGTACCATCTGTATTTACATGAGTGTTACTGTATGTGTCACCCTGTACATGTGTGTTTATGGTGTGCATTCTGGGAACACATACTCACCCCCTCAGGTGGTTGGGTCTCAAGATATGAAGCAGCCTCGCATCCAGGAGCTACAGGATTGGAAAATTTGTTAGATCTTTACAGAGAAATTAGGAAAAATTGCTTATAGCCAGAAAGCTGCTGACTGGCCCAATGTGTACTTCTTTCTTCTATGTGTGTATTCCACCATAAGAATGCTGAAACACAGGCCCAGTTTACCCTGAGCAGTATTAGATGCCCCATCCCTGGAAAAATTCAAGATCAGGTTTGACATGGCTCTGAATAGCCTGTGCTAGTTGAAGATGACCTTGGTCACAGCAGAGAAGGTTGGACTAGAGATCTTCTAAGGTCCCTTCCAAACCAAACTTTTCAATGACTCTAAACTAGACAATGTTAGTCCTTCATCTTAAGGATTATCTCAAGGGAATCACCAGCCAATGTCAAACTTTCTGATGAAGGTCTGTCTGGGTAGGACACGAGCCACTAGTGCTAATAGTTCTCTGCTGAGGAAATGACTCTGAAAATGTAAATGCAAAAGAAGATGGATTTCAGATAATCTTCGAAAATGAAGGAGGAATAAACAAGGCAGCTGGGACTCACTGGCAATTTCTGCTTTGTGTAGGTCCTGTTCCCCTCTTGTTACCAGCATGTGTGCAAACAGTGGCCATGCATTTTGTACTGATTAGCCTGACGGTTTGAAAGATTAGCTTGGTTTGACGTGGAACAGTGAATGCAATTAGGAAAATAGGACCATATGTTATAAGGACCTTAGCTGGATAATGAGAATGGAGAGAGATGAAAAGTGCCTTCCAAAGTCTCAGGGAAGTGATATGTTTAACAAACAGAGGCTGTCAAATCTCAACTGACTAGACAGAAGGGCTGCTTGCATCCACTTATTACTGCAGAGGATTTACAGAACATGATGAGTTAATGGCAGATCATTTCACAAAGCAAAGACAAATAAGTTAACAAAGACAAAGTCATCAGGAGTCTGCTTGAGCTGAAAACACTGTCACGGGCACTAATTTTGTTTAGCTACAACATTTAAAGTTACAAATAACACATAAAGAGAAAGCCAAGGAAAACAGTTGACAAAATACTTAATGAACAGCGTTGTCAGAGCAGTGACAAGATTCTTGATGAAACCTCTGTTGGCTGTTACCCATTTCCCTGTCATCTTCTGGGTACTGGCAATTAGCTAGCTTAACTATTTACTCCAATATTTTCTTGCAAGAGGAGATAAAATGACTGACTTGTAAATCTCGGGCTCTTCTGTTATTGCTGTATTTGGGGATTTTTGTTTTTATTTGGTTTCCCAAGAATGGGGGGTTTTAATATTTTAATTATCTTTGACATTTTCCAGCCTTCCTTTTCCTGGCCCACTTTCAGTGACTCCTGGTTGACAGAGCTGAAGTCAGACAGAGCCACCCATCATAAAAGATTGGGCTGTAAAATATTTCCTCAAAGTGCACTCTCTGTTTACAAATGTTCCTCAAAATCTACCTGCTGCACTTCTCAAAACATCAACAAAAAATAGAACAAACCCTTTGGGAAAAGAGAAATGCAAACACTGAGAGAATAGATAAAACCCACAGAAAACACTGGTGTGTTACTGTATTAACCTGGTGATCTTACCAAAGTTTATCAAACATCTGAAAGAGACCTTTTCCCTACTCCAAATGATTGTATTTTTTTCCTCCCATGATGCTCTCATTCCTCTTACAAAGAAGAGAGGATTTTTTTCTGATCTTTGCCTAATTAAAAACAAAACAACAAAAAAAAAAGAACTCTAATAAAATAATGACTACAACTTGGGGCCATCAGCTCTCCCAGCTAGTCATTAATCCCAAGGAAATGAGCCAGGCTTGATTGTTATTGCTAAAATATATTGCTAATGTAATTTAGAGCTTCCTAGAAACAGATTTCTTAAATGTATTTTAGTCCTCCCAGTCCACCTATGAAAGTGTGCATGAATTTATCCATATACAAATATACATCCATATACAAATATAGAGTGTTACTCAGAAAAGATAGAATTTAAAGCAGCAATGGAAATGACAAATTTAATTTCAACATCCTTATATCAAGGTCGAGTGACTGTCTGGAAGACAAGGGCTCATTACATGTTACGGAAGGTTGGATACATTGATCCAGAGTCCCTTCAGGTCTCAAAGAAGAAAAAAAAAAAAAGAAAATCATTAGTGTGCAAAAAGAAGCTGCAACACAATCACTGTGAATGTTGTGATTATTCTGGCAGCATTAGGAAGGAAAAGGAATGGAGAGAAAACAAGATGGTTTACAGATGACTTAGAGATGTCTAACATGAAAATAATACCCCTGGGATCGAAAAGGTACATTTTAATGAATGCCTGCATGGGTGAGGCATTTTGCTTCATTTTGGGGGACAAACTGTGCAATCAGGGTGTTTTCTTGGGTGATGACCATCCTGGGATGAGCATGTGTTGGTGTTACATGACCTCTCTCACCAGCTCAGAACCAGGATATGGTCAATGTACAAACCTTCCCACAAAAGCAAGAAGAGCTATTGCCTGGTCCTCCTCATTTGATCTTACAGTTCAATCATCACCACTAGCTCTGCTCAAGAGCAATCAGGGCCATAACAAGGGATTTCCAGAGGGAAAAAAGTCATATTTGACACCTAAAATCACCCCACTGAAGCTTTCTGTCTGTACTACCCCCAAGTTCCAGGTATGTTTTCTTCTCATGTCTGAAAGCCTGTGAGCAGTTCCAGCCTTTCTTTTATTTTTTTTCCTTATGTGGATCTTAACTAATTAATCATGCTAATGGAGATGGCTAAAAAAATTCCAGTTGTATAATGATATTGAAGAGAGGTGATTACATAATCAATTTTTCTATTTATCTATTATTACTAAGAGATGTAGAAAGGCATCCATGTCAGTCAATGAGATTTCTTGCATGTGAATGGCTGGTGAAATTGGAGAGTTTATTCTAAGATGAAAAGAGATATTTTAAAAATGCAGACATGCCAACAAATTTGCTCATCAGTAAGTGGTTTTGCCAGCACTTTAAAGGTAGTGCAGGCTTGTAAATATTTAATAGGATCATAGAATGTGTTGAGTTGGAAGAGACCTTCAGAAGTTATCTAGTCAAACCCCCCTGCAGTGAGCAGGGACATATTGCACTAGATCAGGTTGCTCATCCAGCCTGACTTGGAAATGGGTCTAAAGAGATAAGAATTTAACAGATGGGTTGCAAAATTGATAATGTATGTGCTGTGCCTCTGGTGGACTCTGATGCCCTTCCTTTCATGATTGTCACCTCCTAAATACATGTGACAGCAGTAATCCTGAATTTGCCCTGTGTTTTGCAGCTGGAAATGCTGTGTTAAGGGAGACTTCACAGTCTGGTGGAAGCTGTGACTCCAGCCATCATCCTCAATTATGTTCTCAGTGACTTCACCAGCTCTTCCTTTTAGGCAGATGAAAAGAAAAAAAAGGCAAAAGACTGAAAGCTCCTCAAAAGCTTTTTTTGATCTCTGGTCACTAATTTCAAACCCACACACATATATATGTTATATATATATTTCTTTTACATAGATATATATAAAAGACATAGATAAAGTGCACTGGTGCTCTCACTGCCAGCCCAGTATTGGGAGCTCTGCCCACTTCCTTCAGGAGCTCTGCCCACTTCACCCCATCCTTCAGATATGATGCTGAGGTTCCAGTGGGACCTACAACTGATCACACTGGGCCATCAGTGTGACACTACCATTCACAGAGCTCCCCAGACTTTTGTGCTGTCCAGGTAAAGCAGGTAAATGCACATTCTTCTTCTGCTTAGCATCTAAAGTTGCACTTTTATATCAGCAATGTGTTTATGCAAGTGTAATTGCCTCCATAAACAACAGTGCTGTGTCGACAAGGTCCAAGTGTTCCCATAAAAATTGGTTTTGCTTCCACCCTTGATGCATTTCATATGCTGTAGTTCCTTTATTATTTTTCCTCTCTCCAAAATGATAGCTTTTGGGTTGTTATGATACATATTTGATGATGTTGGCTGATTAGTTTGAACTTCTGTCGCTGATGTTCCCACGGATGTGCGATGGAGCTGATTCCTCCCCTGTGCTCTCCCTCTGGCAAACAGCAAAGATATTTGACTATCAAGTCACCAAGTGATGAATGTAATCTGTCAGCCAGGAAAAGCTTAATATTCCAACAAGAAGACTGTGAATATAAGATCACATCACAGCTACCTTAGGTTGAATGGAACAGACTGACTGGTGATTAGCAGTCAAAAATAAGGAAAATACCCATTTTTGTGCTAAAACCCACTGCCTCCAGTTATATTTGAGGAGTAATGCACAAATTATCCTTGCTGTGCTGTTTGAAATTGGTATTTCTTTTGTATTTTTACAGAATTAACTTTAAAGTTGCTGCTGTACCTGTGTTCTCTATGCACACAAGCATGCTCACAGGGTAGAGAGTGGGACCAATAGCCTGCTGCCCCCTGCAGCAGAGTTCATCNGAATTTCTTTCTTATGTCAAGTCTGAATCTGCCCCCTTCCAATTTACATCCATTATTTCTGGTCCTCCCATCACATATCTTATTAAAAAGTCCTTCCCCTGCCTTTCTGTAGGACCCCCTTAAGTTACTCTGAGTTACTCTGAGGTCCCCCCTGAGCCTTCTCTTCTCCAGGCTGAACAACTCCCACTCCTTCAGCCTGTCTTCATAGGGCAGTTGCTCCAACCCTTTGACCATCTTTGTGGCCCTCCTCTGGACCCTCTCCAATAGCTCAAAGTGAAGCTCCTGCTTCACTTCTGATTTTTGTGTGTCCCACAGCAAATGTCCCACCCAAAACACACTGAAATTCAAGGTAACTCTTCTATGGAGTTCTCTTAACTTTATCCTCAACACCAGCAGAAAAATAAGTTTGAAATTGAGGAAGTATGTGTGATTTCATTGGCGAGTGTAAGCACACTTCACTGCGTTTGGTTTATTTATCCTGTTGCTTTGAATATGAAGTTAGAAAGTGATAAGCTGTATTGCCTGTAGGGCCCCTGGGAGGAGAAAACACCTAAGAGAAGATTTCATTTGATGGGCTGAGGAATAGCTGGATGCTTCAGGCTACTCATGTACCCAGCACCTCAATGAGAGGTGAGATGAGGGACCTTTATGCAGCGTGGTCCCATCTGCAATTAGCTAGTGACAGGGTATTGTTTTCTCCCTTTCTGGTGTGTACAGAGTGATTTCTGCCTCGTTGATGACTGTAAACATTGTTCTAAGTGCTATTTTATGATCCCTGTAGGAATAGCAATGTAAACAGCATAATTATGTTCACCTTTGAGGCATATCTAGAAACTTTGTTCTTCCAGAAGAGTGATAACAGAAATGAGTGCTGCTGACAAGGTAAACAGAGAGGCACCACAATCCCCTTGTTAGAGACAGCTAATGCTTGAGGGAGCCACACATTCACCACCATGAAAAATAGTTCTATGTTTGTCTCATGCACATGTTGAGATTAATTCAGAAATGTATGACTACATGAGAAAAGCAGGGAAAGCAATCCATTTCCAGATCATTCTTCTGCAGAAAGCACAAAGGCTTACTGACAGTAAACCATATTTCTGTACATAGTTGTTATTATCCATACTATAGATTGCATGCATATTTGTGTCTATTTTTATCCATGATTTAACAGCACTGCCAGGGCTCCTCCAGGGTAGATTTTTATCTGGAAGACAGACATTAGCTTCAAAACTTCACCTTTTCTTTGTCCTAGCAGAGTCTAGGAAAGCATCCTGCTTTAGTCTCTCTGGCTGTTGGCTCTTCACAGTGAGGTAATCTCAGGAATATTTTCTGCCCTTTGGACTCCTCAGTGTAACACAAATAGCTCCTTTTTCACAAGGGGTTTTGATGCTTAAGATAAATACAGAGATATGGTTGGGAGCTGAAGAGGATAATTTAACCATTGCTTTAGATTTAGCTGCCATAAAACAGACTGGAGAGAGGAGAGAGAAAAATGTCTTTCTATAATTCTAAGAAAATTCTCCACAGCCTTTTCAGTTTCTATACCTAGATTGAACTTGTTTTCTGTTCTGGCTGGAGACACACAAAAGCTCCTGGGTCATTGCAAATAACTTTTATTCTGTTGCTCACAGTTTCCCTCCTCCAAAGCTCAGAGCTCAGCTGAACAGCAGAGACTGTACTGCCAAAGTGAATTCCTTCCCCCCCATGTTCATGCCTTCTGCAAGTCTTTTTTAGAAGCCATCCTTTTCTTCTTTGACTTTTGGGGGGAAGAGCCAACTTATGTTTCCATTTTTACAGGTGAGCTTCTTCTGTTTTGCCAACATGAGTGCTTTGAAAAATAGATTGGGATGATTTGGTTGCTCAGTTTCATACCAAGGCATTATCCTAATTTGAATCAGAATCATAATGTCTTTGTGACCCTCTATTATTACATTAATTTGGGTTAATTGCATTTTGGCATCATGTTTCTGTTTCCAGACCCGAGAACAAACCCAAGCAGAGGGAGACATTCATGATGCAGTAGTTTCATAGCACTGAAGACAGTTTCATAACACAAGACAAATTCTACAAATAGATGCACCTGCTTATCTGCAGATGGAGAATATAAAGTGTGTTATTACAGCACAACTTCTGAATGCAATTTGCCTATCTGGCTCGTTCATAAATTATGCTTCTTGCTTTAGAATAAACACCTTCATCTTCCCACTGCAGAGAGAATGCTCTTCAACTTTTAAATACTGCTTTTCAGCTGATTAGCTCTGGTTTTAAGATAGTATAGGGTAATAAAGGTACATTTTCCACCTAGCTGTGGTTTGGGGATGGAAAATACCTAACAATAACAATAATTCTTGGCATTACTATAGCAACTTTCATCCAAAGATCTCCAAATGCTTTCCAATAAGTAATTAATTAGGCCTCACAGCACCCTGGAGAGTTAATTACAAATTATCAAGCATAATCTCAAAAGTCCTTCCATTGAAGCTATTCTTGTACTCTTTCCAGAAGAAAACAAAATATGCTGGCTGCAATGCTATGACCTTTCTCTCCCCTGCTTCATTTGGAGAATGTAATTAGATGAGGATTTGAATGTATCCAGTTTTAGGGAAAGCTAATATAATTATTACTGCCTGACCACAAAACTCATTACAGTTTTCAGCTTCTTCAGTGAGATGATACTTTTTAATCTAGCTCTGTTTAATAAAACAACAACAAAAGAAAAACTGCTAAGTATTCCAGTGGAATTCCAGAGGGATTTTTAATTTGTGGATGTCCATCTGTTCTTCTGTTACAGAGGTGCTTGGTGTCGAAGGTGTTTGATCCAGGCTTTATTTTGGACACATCAAGAGGAGGACAACACATCTGTGCTACCTCCATACCACATGTTCCTCCTGGGATGCTGCAAGCTCTGCTGGTCCAAATATCATAATTTGGGCTTGTGAGGGTACTTGTCATTAAGTTTTGTGTCCCAGGAGATAGCAATAGTATTTCATCATATTTAAGTTGCCCAGAGTATATGCACTCAGAGATACAGAATGTGATGCTTTGGGCTGACCATCTAAAGAAATTAAATTCTTGCTCTTAGTAAAATAGAAATAAAAAGTGCAGAGGAAAGGAAGGAAGAAACTGCAATCTGAAACAATAACCCAAAATATCATTACTGTAAACATCTTGTATTTCCACAAAAAGGAATTAGAAGGAGAGATATAACTCCTACCCATCAGAGACCTGAAGCTGTAATTTTACCTTCATCCCATATAATGATAGGAGTAATTAAAAACCTTTTTATTTATGCTAGGGTATGTCTTTTGTTGCAACACAGTTGTTGCTTACTTTTGATGCAAGATGAAACTAGTTTACTCCAGTAATTATCCCAGGGCAGAGAATTCTCTTTTCATATACTAATTTTTGAAAGGAGAAAAAAAGAAAGAAAATAATGATGCTCTTGTTTGCAAGGATAAAGCTTGTGGGCAATTTGCCATCTGAAGAAGTTCCAATATTTTAGCTGTAAAAGTATTGAATACATTCCTGTTCATAAGAAACATATACAAAAATCAGACAAACATTTCAAAGGCTATTTCACTTAATTTTGAAAATTAACAGTGAAGCTTGATTGTTTTTCTCCTAGCAGAGGCATCTAAAAGTAGAGATGAGAGAAAACCTGGTACTGAAGAGCCTAATTGGAAGATTTGATTCTGTCTGTTGTATGTAGTGAGATGCAGATTTGTAAGCATTTAAATATATGAGGTGCCAAAATAGCAAAAAGCTAATGATGTTCCTTTCTTTTTTTAAAAAATTTTAGAGGGAAGTATCAAACATGAAAAGCAAAAACTCATAAAATTTCATAAGAGCTACCAGAGGGATTTCCCCTCCTCGTAAATTTACAGACAAATAAAGATAACCTTTGGGAAAATAATTGAGGGCTCTGAATTGTAAATATGTGTTTACAATTGATTTTGTGCCACTGCTTTATCCTGGCAGAATGGAGAGCTAATTTTCTGAAATTGTTATTTTATTACATATCCAATGATCTCCTTGTGTTTTCTTTTCATATCTGCACAAGCAGCCCCAGTGAAGTCAATGGCTCCATCCAGGTGTGAAAGATAATTTGATCCCAGAAGCGATTCCATAGTACAATAGACACGAATGTTATTTCTCTCTCCAGGTTTTTTTTTTTTTTTAAGTGTAACCAAAGTAATGAGAAAGGATGCAGAGTCTGAATTCAGTTTGATTAAAGCTTGGAACATTCATTGGGCCAAGAAGATAATTTAGTGGCGCACACTGAGAAGTTTAGTGCTGGTGAAGGCATAATGAGAAAGAGAAAAAGCCCTAGGAAAAAGCTAAACAGATATAATTACATAAGGGAACTGGGCTGCTGGTGTGTGCTGTAAAGTGCCTATATGTAAATGAGCATATTAACAGCTCAGGCATTCTGTTTTTCCAACAAAAGAAGATGTATAGTGAGAAATAAAAATTTGTTATTGCACTGGGGGACAGGATTGAACTGAAGATCTTCTTATAAACACTTACAAGAAACCATGGCTCCAAAGCAAGCTTTACCAGCATGGATTCATCCATCTCCTGGAAATGAATGCCTGATTGGCAGTCCTTCCTATCAAAACATTGAGTGAATAAAATCTATCCACTCAGCTGTAAGTACATGCCAGCAGAAGCTGCATGGGGAGAACGAGAGTGATTTTTATCTGCTGTTCTGGGAGACAGCAGTTCTATGTTTATTTTCAATGGATCAAGCCAACTGGAGCATCTTGAACAAAGATTTCTATGGTTTATGTTTACCCTTATCATTAATAAGAGTAGCAATATTTTTCTGTATCAGTGATGGGCTAATGCTCAATATTTAGAGAAGACTTAGATGATGACATCTCCTTTAATATTGAAAAGAATACTAAAGTGGGTCAATACAGGGCTAATCTTTTGCCAGCAAAGCTCTTAATTTCTTTATAGAATTTAAGCCACTTTTGTTCTCTTTCCTGGAAGTTATCAGATAAAAAGGGGCTATTATTAATAATACAATACAGATTCAATACATAGCAAAATATCCACTATAGGAGCACAAAAAGCAAGCTAAATTATTGAAAGTGCCCTTTCACACAGTCTAAGAAAATTAAAAACATTACACAGCCAAAGGGAGAGCAAAGAAGCTTTTGCTATAGTCTGTTAGACTGTTATGATGCCCTGTGGCTGAATTTTAAGGCATTATTAATCCTTCAGGATTGTCATGGAAGGATGTTGGACTGGTGGTATTTTCCAGAATGTGACTCTACATGGGAATGTTGGTGGTGACATCCAGACAAGCTTTACTCTGTATAAACCCTTGACATCAGTAGAAAAGCTGAGTATATAATTCTTGGTGGGTTTCTGAGTCCCTGTTAATAGTTTTCCCCCCTGAATCTTCACTAAATGGAGAGAAGTTGAATGACAGTAGCTCCAACAGATAAAGAACTTCATGTAACTGCCATGGTCTTGAGCATGACCATGATCAGTCAGAGGAAAAAGTCTTCAGGTCACAGCAAGTTTTAGTATTGCTGGACTTGACTAACAGCACTTTTATTTCTGCTTTCTACAGGGATGAGAACACTGATTATTTCTGAACTTGGTGTTTGACAGTGGTAAATGAAAGCTGAACAGTGGGAAATATTGCTCCTTTTTTCTAAAGAGTCTTTCCTGAAATGTTGCTTGTGGTCAAAGACTCATGGAAAAAGGAAGCTGGCTTCTCTGTTAATGTAATTATATGAGAAGAAAGGTAATCAACTGTTCTCATGCAATCTGATAACGAACTACAAGCTGTGCAAGATCTGCTTGCATAGTAATAAGAAAGATGCACAATAAGCACCGAGTGTGATTAATTATCTGAGTACATTTGTATCCAATTTAGCAGCTAAGAGTGACATGATCAGAATATTTGGTCTGCCTGGAGACCGAAACAACTGTGAATGAAAGAAACTCAAGTTCATTCTGGTGAAGGCTGCTCTTAATGTATTGGGAAGTAATTAGTAAATGTAGTCATGATGGCAGCATGTGCATGCCTCCCATTATTGTAAATGGTGAACATGTGCTTAATATCCTGAGCATTCTACCAAAACTTTATTGAAATAGTTTCAAAAGATGTCCAAAATGCTGCAAAGCCTGAAGCAAAACAGACTGTTAATGCCAAGTAACGTGTAATAAAATCCATGGCAAGAGAGCACGCTGATAAGATGGTGCTTTTCAAAATCTTTGGAGCATACTTACTAATCTTGAAAACTCAATCAGCAGACTCTACACTATACAGAGCGTATCCTGATCTGTAATATAATTAAAGGAGTCCAAAGTACCTTTGTGTAAGTCAGACTTGTACAACCATGAGAGAATAGACTTCACTCATTTCTCAGAAGAGAAGCATGCTGTTGCCTTCTTGTCTGTCTAATTTGCATGCAATCAAAGTTTCAAATTCATCATCCTGTGATTTCTACTTAGTGCTGTGGGCAAATCTTTTTGAATTTGAATATATACTGCTGAAGAAGGTCAGAGCTAAGAAATGGCAGATCTGAGAATGACAGTTTGGAAATCGAAAGGGAAGAAATTCAAAGGTTTGCAACAATAATGACCATCAACTTCAGAAGGAGACACGTTATGTGTCCATCTGGGTTAATTTTCTCGGTGTTCTAAGAGAGGGGTATTTTGATTACTTTTGATGTTGTATCTTTTTGAAACATAAATTATGATTGCCACTGCTTACATAGTGACAATTACCCTCTAATTTATTCTGCTGCCTTAGGAGACCCCGGGCTGCTTCCCTGTCCTGGTCAAGGCTCACTCCAACCCACATCTTTGTTGTCCAAAGCTGAGTCAAGAAGCAGCTCTCAGGAATGTAACAAGGTAACCGTGGTGAATGGGCACCTGAGGGAAGTCTATTCTGTCCCTTTGAAAGTGAAACCACACAGAATATATTTATTAAGTTTCACTGAAAATAGCATGAAGCGGAAAGGAGTTAGGATAAGAGAAGAGTGGCTTTCATAGTGGAGCATTTGAAAATTGGAGGTATGGGTAGAAAAAAAACACTTTGTGATTTATTCAGCCAGAACTTGCCTGCTTCAGAGGTGGTCCTGGGGGTCAATACCTGCTTAAAAACCCACAGACTAAATTCAAATGACTGGTGTTCAAAGTCTTGTTAAATGGTTGGTAATTTTTATTCTGAAGCTGGCTCTACCTCAGTTTGCAAGCCAGGCTTTGCAGAGGCTGCTGTGGGAAGAGGAGTGATATATGCAGGGAATGACTGGGGCTCTGCAGCCTATTGAACTGGAGAAGAACAAGTGGAAAGCACAAAGAGAGGAAATTGGTTGTGTAGGGGTGTAATGAATGTGTGGTACAAAGAGGTAATTAAATGAAGAATGGACTTTTGGAAGTATAAAGGTATAGCATATATCTTCACAGAATAAACAGGCAAGTGATTTGTATAATGTTCACATCCCCTTGGAGGTCTACTTCCTCCTTCTCTGTAATAACATGCACTAGAGTAAAATAACAAATACTAGAAGGGTGGTTTGTGAATCCTCTTAGCTGTGGCCTTTATGTTTTTGAAAATGGATGCTGTCACCTGCATGTTCACCTCACATGAGGCTGCCTAAAAGCTGTCTAAAGTAGATAACATGACCAAATGAAAGTATTTTCACGTTGTAAAGCTGGAGCTTGTTTTAAACACTGTAGCACAGTGAGTTAAGGAAATAGCAGTGTGTGCAATAGTTTGGTGCTTAGATAAAGCTCTACTAATTGCTTAGGAATTGTTTATTGTTATTATAGGTAACATGCACATACAAATGTACATACTGCCAGAAAACATCCATTTGAAGTACTCACAGACACACAGTGCACACAGACTGTGCTCACAAAGCAAAATATTTACCCAAAGTGCAAAGAAACTTGATGAGTTTGAGAGCATTAACATTCAAAGAAAAGGTGTTTGTTTTAGTTGGAGGGCTGAGTATTTTCATAATGGTGATTTATCCTGCACTTATGCAACACTCCTGTGCATGTATCTTATTATGAATGGTTTATTAAACTGGTTAAAGTGGTCAACAGACACTGCAGATGCATTTACTTCAGATTTAATGTTGCACGTTACATTAGAAATGGCTGGATAAACATATCTGGGATATTTAGCTGTGTGAAGTGCAACCCTAAAATTCAAGTAAATGTGTTTTTAATAGTGGTTGATGTGTTGTGACTAGGCTGTGCCATAGATGTTATGCAGACTATTTTGGAGGTATTTACACATTGCTGGATCCCACCTATAGGACCTTTGTTGATTAAATTATGTAAACAAACATTAAAAGAAATGTAACAGTCAAGTATGAAATTCCTTCTTGGATCTGCACATAAGGTACTGGTGTGGATGTTCCAGTGTTGTTAAGTGTTCAGGGCTCTCACTCAAAGAGCAGTAGGATCAAAACTATGGTTCAAAAGAACAGTGAAATATTGGCATGTTTATCTGAGTTGTACTGGTATGGAAATCAGAAATGGGAAGTTCGCTTGTTTCCATATATTCTCAGTGAAATCAGAAAAGGTGGAACTTAATATATAAGGCCAATTCCTGAGGTCTGCAAAGCAGCTTGTGGGGAATTGTTTTGTTAAATCCAGAATTCTTTGAGTTGTGTGGGAACCATATTTATAGTGAAAAATATAATGTTTCAGTTAAGGTTGCTCAACATTTTCCAAAATCAGCCTCTAATTTTCAGCTGCTATAACTCTCTCCACACTTATGTTTGCTTTCGGCTACGTAATTTAACTTAGATTATTATGGATTTATCATCACCTATACCTACAAGAACTTGTTATCCGACAACAGTGTTCTCTTGTATCAGAAGTCTTTTTTGATGACCTTGTAATAAAAATTTCCCCAAAGGGGGAAAATCTTTGCAAAACTCAGCTCTCTCAGCTAGGCAGGGAGTCGTAGAGCTTTGAGACCATCATGCATGGTCTGTACTCCCACTGATCATACTGAGAGGTGACTCAGCCTGCTCATTGTGAGTTTCCAACTTTTGGAGAAGTTTCATGTTGTGTTTTGGGGTTTCAAACTGACAATGAAGAGGCTGTCTCATACTAGTGAGCCATGCTAGTGGCAGAGTATGGGACATGAAAGCTTATCTGAATCATATGATGAAGGGTAAGGGCTAGGAGGAGTGGAAAGGAGGGAAATGAAGGAAAGGAGCATGGGGGATGGATAGGGTATGAGGTGAAAATGAAAATAAAAAAATATAAGGAAGGGACAGAAGTGATGATAATGGCACAGGTGGGACTTGGATCAATGAAAGGGCACTAGTCAGAGACAAAAAGAGAAGAGGAGATAAAAAGAGGGAGCAGCAGGCAGAGAGAGCTAGGGGATTTGTAACAGAAAGGAGGTAGATGTACATAATAATATAAACCAGACAACCCCTGACACATCTGGCTCAGCCACGTTTGTTGAATGGATAATTTATTACTCTGTGCACTCATAGTGAGGTACAATGTGCTGTACCTCTACAGCTCTGTACAGCTGTGCAGTGGGTTGTAAAGTGGGTGCATGAAGAGGACGTGGCAGGACTCTTTCAGTGTTTGACAGTCAATCTAAACATGCTCTTGAGACACACAAACAAACACTTTTATGAAGAAGGTCAGTCACAAGATGTTCCTCTTAGATGTGTCCCAGTGGCTGTATGGCTATGCTTTTATGTGTCTGCAATGAAAAAGATGAATCTGGGTAATTCAGCTCTGGAGTGGATGTGGGTGAAACAAAGAAACCTGAAGTGAGTCCTGAAAGCATGCCCTGATGGGGAAGACTGGGAGGAAGGAAAGAACCCACCAGGTATCATTTGTGGGGCAGCAAGACCTGTTTCCCCACCTGTTTTTTTAAAGCAGACACATTCAGTGGTGTGCAGCACATCAGATAGTTGAGATAAAACTACAGTTTTATGCCTGTAGTTGTGTGAAGGTCCACAATTCTCTGTTGCATAAATGAGATAACATATCTCCTTGTCTGGACAGTGCATAATCATTTTCATGACTTCACACACCATAAAAGCTCTTATCACGGTGCCTACAGTCTGACTTTCCTTAAAGTAAAGTTTTATCTCAACAGCTTGTAATATTTATAGCCTGTGGGGGAGCCCCATGGTAAAAATTAATATTAAAGCATTTCAGCACTGTCCATGGCTCTGTTTAGCTCTAAATGATACAACTCTTGAATTAGCTGCTGTCTGTTTGCAGTAGTTTTCCATTACAAGGGGTCAGGCTCCGGAGGAAATAGTTTTCTAAATCAGAAAGGAATATTAAATGACACAGCTGATAAGTATGAACACTGGTGCAGAAGATTTATTGAGTAATGTGTTAGGTTGATAAATGATAACATTTATTTGCAATTTGAGGATGTGACCCAGATGACACTCATTAGCTCGGCTTGTGTAGAACCGATTAGTTTTGTGAATTTATTATTTGTCTGGGGCTATTGGAAGAAGAGTCCATTTTAATTGATTGGAAATCTGGTTTATTTCAGTGAATATTACATATTTAGTTCTTAATTGTATTCTGTTGTTTCCTCCTGAATGTCAGGGATATTATAGGCTATTACTTGAGCAGGGGAGTGCTTGGCATCTCACTAAAAGGCTGTAGTGAACACATTAATCCATACATAGAAATCCTGCTTCATTACCATCCTTCTATCACCCCCTGGGCTTCTTGGGAGTGCACAGGGAGTGGAATGAGGAAGCTCTTGGCTCACAGACAAGTTGTTCTCCTTCTGTTGATGGAGCCCAAATAACCTGAGTTGATTCCCAAAAAGATTCATGGATTTAAGACCTTGATTGAAAAATACTCTGGGTTTTTTTGGTTGTGCCTGTTGAGGACAAAGAGAAAATATCTCCAGATCTGCTGGATCCCAAACAGTGAAGTGGTTTGTAGAACCTGAGAAAAACTCGTGTGTTTGAGGCTTTGCTGCAAATGTCCATTGAATGTTAAAAAATTACATTTTAACATAGGTCTCTCTCTATTCCAGGAATATGAAGTAGTACCTTTGTTTTAGGGGAGGGTTTAAAAAGCCTAGATTGAGAGGATTTCCAGGAATTAGTGTCCATGAAATAGTCTAAATTAAAAAAGAGCCTTGAAAGGTATTTTAATGAGAAACATTGGACTGATGAAACCAGGAAAATGTTTGTTTCCACCAAGTTATTGATGTAAAACTCTTCAGAGGGGAAGGCTGGCACGTCATTGAAGTTTTCTGCTGCAACATTTTCTAAACCTATTTAGGTGTTTTCTGAAGGCTGAAAATTAGTTTTGTTTGGTACTTGCTATCCCTTTCTGAAGTGGAAATATTGAAAGATCAAAACTGAAATGAAGCCTGAGGAAGCTCCTTTTTGTTGTTCTTTTGTTTCAGTAGGTGTTTTGTTTATGATAGCACCAGGAAAGATGGAAATATTTCCTAAATCTCAAAAAAGATGGGATTGTTTTTTTTATAGTGTCTTGGTTTTCTAGGAGTCCACAAACTAACTTTAGAGTGAGTAAAGCTTACAAACACTCATAGCACAGGAAATGTCAGCAGATTCAGTGACTCCTGAGAAGAACTTCTCTGACAGTTCACATTCAACCTAACTTGAAAAAGCTTCTCCAGTCTCAGGTGTATCTATTTCTTCACATCTGATTTCCACTGACTCTTCTTCTGCTTCCAGAGTAGGGCTGAAAGTGTTTGTCTGAAAGGCAATAATCCAACACTGTGTAGTGTTGCTCAAAGAAAACACAGAGGAATAAGCACTTGCTTCCTAAAATGAAGCATTTTCTTCATGAGAAGAATTTCCCCTTCCTAACAAATAGTGAAATTTAAATAGTCTGGTGTTTGCAGCATAGGACACAGACACTCATGTCCTTGCACTGCCATTCCTCCCTCTTCCAAGAGCAAACCCACACTGTGGGATTGTTGACTACTGTGTAGAAAGTGGGGTTTTTGTTTCTCTTGTTTGAGCCATCTGAGTGAACTCACTGAAAATGGGACCTTTTCCTTGCACATCCCTGTTGACTGTCCTGGGTATCAGTATGCTTGAAGGGAGGCATTTTTCATCCTGAACAAAACTTGCAGCCAGGAAGTATTTCCTGACAAAAGGGTTTGCTCAGCCAGTGTTTTCTAGAAAAAAAAAAAAAAAAGGAAAGAAGAAAAAGAAAAGGTTCAGCTATGATAAATTGTTCTCCACTGATGGCAATTCATTTTGTCAAAGAAAATCCCAAATGTGGCCAGTGCTGACACGGCCTCCTTGTTTGTTTGTGCAGCCAGTGCTCAAGGCTTGGTGACAGCCACCCACTCTGTCTCCAGGCAGGACAGCATGGCTCCTGCTGTGTCACCAAGGGAGCCTCTGTATGCACAGGGCACATACATTTTGCTAATGTGGAACTAATACACAAGCAGCCTGCTTTTTCACACAAATAGCAATAGAAAAACTGCACTGTAACTTTCTTAGGTTACCTTTGCTCCCTTTGAAAGGGAGTTCTGACTCATCTTAGAGTGAAATACTTAAATTTTCATATCCTCATGTTATTTGCAGCCATTTTAGAGCTTCTTTTCCTAAGTGTGCCTCTTATTTCCTTCAAAAATCATCTCTTTCCTCTAAAACCATGGAGCTGACTGTTAAATCAATGCTCTTCTCGCATGTGCTGCGTGGAGCCCTGAGGGCTCTCCATGCTTGCTGGTGTAAATCCTGGAGATGGGGTTTGCAAGCAAGTTTTGCTCAAATAAAGCACAGTCAAAACATGCATCAGCTCAGAAAATCTGGCCAGTGCTGCCATCTCCAGGGTGGGCTGCTTGAATCAGATCTCTTGCTGTTTTGAGTCTTGGAACAGAGACAGATAAGGCTTCAAGTGCATCTCTGCCCGAGCTGTCTCCTTGTGTATGAGAGATCTGCATTAAATGATTAATTAATACAGAAACATATTTAATCCAGATTCAAATTTCCTGACACTTTTTTTTTTTTCCTCTGCTATTATAAGCTAACATGTCCCTCGGTGCAGCAAAATCCTTGGAGCAGAAAATGTTGTATGGCTTTGAATGAAAACACAAACCTTCTCATAACTGCAGAGCTGAGACTTGCACCTCCATAGTGACATTATCCCTTTTGCTGTTCACACATTAACATTTGCAGTGCAAAATACATATGCAGGGTAAAACTGTTACTGAATAGCACTTGGATGCAATTTCAGGAATAGATCTTAGGCTTGCTTTGGAGGATGTGAGAAAGTGGGGCTCTGTACACATATGATCAGCCAAACTTGAGCAAATAATTTACTTTTTTCCTGATAACTATCATCTTTGACTAGTTCCAGTCTGGCAATATTAAAAAAAATTAAAAAATAACTTGTGGTGTTTTATCTATTACACCATCTTGAGTGAATTTTCACATTTTTGTCAAAACACCAAGGGACATAGAGCAGCCCAGCAAAGCAGCTCCAACTCACACAAGAAATCATAGCCAGAAACAAATATTTTAAAATTCTGCACAATGCATGTCTTTTGTGCCTGCTTTGCAGCAAATGATAGCAATGCAGTCATTAGCTCATTATCTTTCTTGCACTAGCATGACCTTGTCCTTGATGTGGCTGCTGCCTGTCCCAGGTACTGAGCATCAATTCCAATAGTCTCTTACAATGTCTGACAATTCCTGTCACCTCTAACTCCAAAATCAACATCAAAATGTTCTTGTTTATACAACTACAGTAAATAACCTCCACCCCTGATTATTTTTTTTTCCTTTCTTGTGAGTAGAGCATATAATTATTCTTCCCCTGTACCAACAGTGCCAGCCCCATGAGACTGCAGGCTGCACTGAAAAATAAATGCAGCATTTCCTTCAGATTCTCAGCTTATGTTCTCGGCATAACTCAGGGATATAGGAATTAATATTGCTAAACTCTGAGAGGAAGGATATAGTCATTTCATTACTAGCCCAGAGAAAACACTAAAAGTACTGGTTAGTATTATTTCTAAGGCACAGCCCATGGGTTCACTGATTCCCAGTTTCTTCTCACTAATAAGTCTGTAACAAATAAATACCTTTATAAGAGAGAATTAGGCATGTTCCAGACCAGACTTTGGGTTGTTTTACTGAGGATTTACTCCATTTCCTATCAAATCTCTGTGGTTTGCAAGGTTTATGGTAAAGGAGCAAGAATTTCTTGAGCCTTTATTCTTCCCTCTGTCTAATGAATTGATGGTAAGGATAATTGTCTGGGCCCAGTATAACCACCTGGAATGGCCAACACCTTTTTTCTAAATATTTTTTTCCATTCTCTTTTTTTTCTTTTGACTTGTGCTCCCAAATAGCAGCTTCTCCAACACTCAGCAGTCTTGTGGAAGCAGATATTTCTGCCTAAGAACTGCACCTAAGATGGACCCACAGTATTTTTGAAATAAGCTATTAACTTAAAAGTGAGAAGATAAAAATACCACCTACAGCTTTGACACTTCAATCAGTACTCAGAGCAGCACAGTAAAGGTAAGGAGTTAAATTTATGCCATAGATGAGAAAAAGTCTCCAAACGTGTAGCATGTTAAGATTGAAAGAAAAAAGCAGACTGGATGATGAGCTCATTACAGTGTCTAAATATATAAAAAAGATTATAGTAGAAGAATCTAGTCATGACCTACCTGGCTGTACGTTGTGAAAATTAAAAGAAGATATATTGACCATGACGGACAAGGAAATGTGCACAGAAATGAAACAAGGAAAGTCTTAATCACTCCTTTTGAGCTGGACTGGAGCTCAGATTCTCAAAGAAGGAAATGCATGTGAGAGTTTTGCAAAGAACTGAGGCTGCAGTCGAAAGAGTAGAGATATATGTGTGAACCTAGTATGCTTATTATTCTTAGAATCATAGAATGGTTTGGGTTGGAAGGGACTTTAAAGATCATCTAGTTCCAAACCCCCTGCCATGTGCACTTGACACTAGACCAGGCAGCTCAATGCCTCATCCAGCCTGGCCTTTAGCATCTCTAAGGATGGGGCATCCACAACCTCTTACAGTGTCTCACCACCCTCACAGTAAAGAACTTTCTTCTCTCCAGCCTAAATCCACCCTCTTCCAATTTGCATCCATTTGCATCATTATTAACATCTTTTGTTATTATTATTATTAACATCTTTTTTGTTATTGCATCTCATTAACATCTTTTTGTAGGAGTTGGCTTCTAATCCCATGGCTGATGTAGAGGAGGATGGATTAAGGTACACAGTCCATACAAAATATTAACAAGCCATTATTATTGTTAATATTATTGTATGCTATATAAGTATATATATAAAGAGTATTATTAAAAGAAGCTTGTCCAAACTAACAACCTGACACAGGACAGTGTTTATCTGACACGTGCCCAACCCTTTTAATGGGTTGTATTGTATAGTATGCTGTAGAAGTAAAATTTCTTAAACTTTTCCCAAACTTGCAGACAGCATAAAAACATGAAAAAGGCAGTTAAAAGATCTTTTTAGCTAATGAACTGCCATCCAAAACAAACCAGAACAGCAGTCTTTGTAGTTAGTGAGAAAAAATAAACACCTATAAAAATAAATATAAAAAATAAATAGAATAATAATACTCATATTGGTGAGGACTTGAATAACCAGAGCAGGGAGCCATGTATCCTCAAAATTAGGAAATAAGGAGGAACAAGGGAATTCACTGAGGCAGGGCTTTTTACTCAGGATGGAAAACACAAAGAGTAAGTTATCAAGTAAGGTCATAAAAGGCAATGGCATAAATGAATTTAAGAGACAGCTAGACATTTTTATGGAGAGATGGGATGGAAGAATTCAGAGCCAGTGACAAATCAGGGAGATGGGGTTGAGATAAAATTAACGAGGACAGGCTAGCTGGTGGCCAGAGGCATTTTACTGTCCAGCAATACCTTATGTCCTCTGTCATCGCATCCTAATCTCATGCTGACATCTGAAGGTAGCATGAAATCTTTTAAACCTCTTACTATATTAAAGAGGAAGAAATGCTCTCAGAGCTTTCCTCCAAAGTGAAAAATATAATGTTACTTATTGACTTTTCAACACGTGCACATAGTTGCAGGGGTTGCTGAAATGACTCAGCCTTAGCCAATACTTCTAAAATCAGACTATGGTCTCTTAGTTGCTTTAAACTCTCCATAGATAAGTTTCAATTGTATTTCCTTCCATTATTAAGCAAATTTTTGTTTATTTTCCTATAATTATATCTTCAGAACATGGAGAGGAACTGTAGATACCCACAGTAGTGTCCTGCATCATCTCTGCGGGTTGATGATGCCAAGACTGTAGAAGAGTTTGTCATGATCCCTGGACCACCAGCAGTCAGGCATTGCATCCAGAGGACTTTCTGAGTGCCCAGACACCAAGGGTTTGGTGCAAAAATCTGACCTTGACTAAAGGAAAGAGCAGCTCATGCTGTTAATATTATACAGAATAAGAAGAAAGCTCCACGTGCCAGACAGGAAATTGTATGTATCCAGCACAGCTTAGGATTTAATGCTCATGAAAGGATGATTGAAGGAAATGGGCCTTGACGTTTTAGAGGATGTAGATTTACATTAGTTCAGGCTTAAAAGTATAGAGGGCAAGTAGAAGGCATGGAAAAAAGAGATTCAAGATAATAAGCCAACTTCACAGAGTGACATGAACAGCGATGTTATTGCCAGTAGGAAAATGGGGTAGGACTTGTCCAGGCAATAGACAAACTTCAGGTAACCCAGAAACCTTTCTGAGAATGTGTTGGTCACCTCTAGGATACCAGATCTGCCTGGTGACACAAACCCCTCCCTGGGTCCAGGAGAGCTTTGTAAGGCCTTAGAGATCCAAGCACCAAGAAGTATGTAAGCCATCCTCAAATATAATAATGCTGCATGTCCCTTGCAGCATTGTCTTCTCAGCTGCTGCTTTGCAGGAAGAGCAGGAAAATGGCCCCAGCTCTTCCAGGGTGAACACATGAAGAGGAACACACAGTGCTAAAGGATAAGTGCTTTTGAATATGACAGGTACTGATCCCAGCCTAACAACAATGTTAGAGATGAGCTTTGCAGTGTCCATATTCTGAAGAAAATACCCAGCTACCAAATGTGTCCATCATGATGACAAAATGCAGTGAGATGCTCCCTTACTGGCAGAATCTTTTTCCTTCCTGCTAATAGCTCTGTCTTATTCATATAAATTAAATTCCCACAAAAGCATGTGTGTTTTTCCCTTTCTAATCCTTTTCATGGGTCTCTATAAATATAGAGCCCTTAGGCCCCTTTGTGGAGAAGCTGAAGTGATTTTTATGGTATAGTATTTAAAGCAAAGCCTGGTTTGTGTAGGGTTTTCTGTAACCAGCTGCTTAATCTAAACTGTGCTAATGAAGGATAAACACAAATAATGCTAATTTGAAAAAAAAAAAAAGTCTGATGTGATTAGTCTTCAGTTGAACACAACAGCAAGGCTGAAATGTATTTTCCTCATTCTTTAGCTACTTCCACTGTGATCTGAATATCAGGATCTGAAATCCATCAGGATCCCAGCAGGCAGCCCACCTTTATGAGGAGCTTTACCCTTAAAAATAGAATGAAAATGGCTATTACGAGCCATTAGGGGATGGGCAGCCCTGCAGGCTCAGTGTTTTTAGCTAATACAGAACAGGAGGAGGTGAAAGTTCTTGGATTTGTTTTTGTTTTAAATGGCCCCTCTGCTTCCCAAGGAGCTGTATTGATGGAAGCTGAAAGAATGCTGAGGTCAACTCTTTGTCTCAATGAGTTAGTGGGGAAATATTTAACAGGGGCCCGATGAAAACTACTTAACTGGAATAATAACTTCAAATCACAGTTAAATGTGTTTCAGGAACTGTCATTAGCAACATAGCTATACAACCTAATTCTATTTGTTTAAATAAAGATCTCCTGAGGTCACATTACTCCTGTATAAATTTGAAAAGCTTGGCTGCTGAATACAGAAAAATGGAGAGAGAAAGCAGGGTTTGGATGATAGCCAAGCTTTATCATATCTATTCTTTAGCTTGGGCATGTGGGGACAGAGATCTAAATAGGGCTTGACAAACTCTGTAAGCAATAAAACTACACAATTGTGACCTGATCTGGGTGTTCCTGCTCCAGCAGAGGCATTGGAGTAGATGATCTTGAGGTACCAATCCCTGTCATTCTGTTGATTCTATGATGCAATTCTTTTTTGCCATCCTGTGCTGCAGCTGCAAAATGAAATCACCAGCTCTGACATATCATGGGGGGTCCTGGCAGGAAATATTTATGATTGCTCAGGGGAAACTGTCCTTTTCTCTCTGTCCTAGGATCAAAGAATCTCTCTTCAGTGAAGATGTGTAACTTAAAAAAGCTGTTACTCAAGGATGGATGATGAGCTACCAGTGCAAATGGTGCCTAAAACTGGGATTCAAAACTATACAATGAGAAGACATCCTCAAGTACTACATCAAGAACCATACAATTAAGGAGACATCCACTTTAAAAAGTAAGTGAAAGATAAAAATCCTTTATATGCTGCCCCCAGCTGCAGCACAGGTCTCTCACTTGGGAGCCATCATCCATGTGCATCTCACTTGAAAGTATTGAGAGAAGAGAGATTTCTACGTGCTTGCTTTTGAAAACTAGAGAAGACTTACTTAAAAACAACACCTTGGCTATGTGTGGAACAGAATTTTTAAGAGAGGTAACACTGCATTTTTTATTATTAGCCTGATTTTCTAAGAGTTGCCTCAAGATGGGACTGAAGGATCTCCTCAGCCAGAGGTAGGATCAAATTTATGTCTCTTTCTCAGTAGTTTTTTTGTGAGGATGCAGCCATCAGACTTTGGTATGAGTGTAACCCACATTTCAGAAGTGATAGAAGGTTTATTGGTCCAGCAGAATTGAACATGCAGCCCAAAAATGAGCAAGGCCAGCTGCAAAGGAATCACTGTAAGCAGGACACAGGAAGGAAATGCAATAAGGACTAGTATTGATGGACTAATTTTTAAGTGAGTGAACAAAAGTGTAGTTGGTAACAAGGGAAAAAAACAGGTCAGAAGTGTCCTAAGCACCCATTTTCCAGCGCTGCATTCAGTGTCCCTCAGTGCACTCCAAGGCCCTGCAAAAAACACTTTAGACCAATATATGTAAAAAACATTTTCATTGAACCACTCTGAGGAGGAGATAAAAATGATGAATATAGAATCATAGAATCAGAGAATAGTTTGGGTTGGAAGGGACCTTAAAGATCATCTATTTCAAACCCCCTGCCATTATATACTCAAAAATGGAGAGCTGAAAACGCAAAAGATCTTGAATCATCTACCAGGATCTAAGTGAAATGCTTAGCTAGGAAAATATTTCTTTTCAGTCTGGAAATATTAGCCATCTACACTTCTCCTGTGGGCAAAACTGAGACAGGGCAATCTTAGGACTCATTAAACATTGTAATTTGTGGATTATTGCTTTCAGTAAATTTTTTTTGCTAGCCAATGTTTCTTTAAGTAATCTCTGAATTCCTTCACTTAGTACTCAGAATGAGAGCATATTGCAGGTGACTGATGGATCCTGAGCCTCCATTCAGAGCAGGACTGACCTATACAAACAGAGAAGTGGACATGAAGGAGGTATTTCCCAAGAAATTTCCAGAGCAGGATGTGGCTGAGATTTCTTTCAGGCAAACTGGTCCTGAAGTCAAAGCTAGCACTGTGGCTTTATCTGAAAGCATAATTTGGTATAAAATCTTCATTACACATGAATTCCATCAGGATATTGCACAGTTAAGGTCTCTGAACACATTCAGAATAATCCTCTTTTGCTTTATGCAATGAATAGAATAGATGGAATTGCTTTCTCAGACTTTCTGAGGAAATTGAAGTGATGTGTTAAAGATTTAACAGCTTTTATTTCTCTTTTCAGATCTTAATATCAAATATTAAAGTACTAATATATTTAAGAAAACCTGAAGTTGCTGTTATAATTAATTTTCTTCCTGAGAAAAAGTATCACCAACTTCTTCTGGAAAGAATGTAAGTCATTCTTTAAAGGATGGTGTGAATCTGTGTGCATGTATGAAAGCCTTTTTCTTCTTTTCCCTAGATCTCAGCTGTAAAGACACATTGTTTATGTTGTACTTCATGGCAAAGACACATAATTTGACATGAGCACATCATGTCACACCAGTAACATAGAAGTGAAAAATGACTTTGAAATACAAAAAAAATTCAGGTCCTGCAAGACACATGGCCTCTAACTCTGCCAGGAAAGAGACAAAGAAATAAAACCTGAGCTACCACAAATCCATTCAAAATTGTAGTAAATCTCAGTGTGATTTCAGCACAGGTAACTAGAGGTTATAAAATGAGTTTAAATTGTGCAATGGGTTGGATAGAATAAAGAAAGGGAGAGAAGCCTGTGTCTAAAATATCCAAATTATTATTTTCTCTTTGAAATATGGGCTGGAGAAACCCCACAAATTCAGTGTGGGAGGACCTGGCTGAAGATCATGGATAGAGGTGGGCAGATGACCCTACCCCTGCACTCACATCTTGCTCTTGTCAGCAGGCACAGACACCCAGCAAGACTGAGAGGGAATGCATTGGCTCAATTTCTTTTGAATAATTCATCTTCAGTTCACTGGATCCATACTTCTTGTCAGCCACAAGAAGGCTTTGCTTTGGTAGGGGGCTATTTTCTTTTGGGGTGTTGGGATGTTGCTTTTTTTTCATTTTTTTACGGTATAAAATTTTGTAGTAAATCACATAGAAAAGAACAACTCTTTATGGGTGCAATATATGAAGGGGTTTGAAATTATTATTTTCTAGTTTGCTTGCTCATTCAAAAAGCCTGTGAAGACATCTGGTGCTTTTGTAACTAGATGAACATGCCAAAAATACAGTAATAATAATAATAACAAAAGAACAACTGAACAAAAAGATTCCTCAGGGCCACAGCTGGAAGGAAAATGATGTGTGACAGAAAAGTGACTAACCATGTCACCTGTTTTCATTTACCCTTTGGTATCCTGCAATAGAAGTATGTGGCAAGGTAAAACCATCTAGCAAAAAGCTATGTATCTGGAATATATTGGTTAACTTGGTTTTTTTTCCTGACTCTTGTTCAACTTCATCAAAGCTTCATTTAAAATACTAATGTTCTTGAGTCTATTATTTGAAGTTAAAAGAAGCATATGGTGCTTTGTGAGAAAAGATAATTAGATTTCTTGTCTGCCTTCAGTATTGTAGCTGGGTAATGCTCTTTAATGGAGTTTACAAACAGAATAGGCAGAATAAATGATGGAACAGATTAAGACGTTTATAATGATGAGTTTTGACTTTCTGGGTTTGTTCCTTGGAAAGTCACAACTGTCTTATGGAAAGTAACAACACCCTTATGGTTCATCTACTGCAGCATCCTTTGCTCCTTAAGCTTGATATTTCAGAAGAAAGTACAAAAATACTGTTGGTGATGGAAAGTCCCAGTTGTAACTGAATTTTCCACCTAAACACTGCAGGTAACTGTTGTAGCCTGAAGCACAAGGGCTCACAGCCCCTTTATTTGATGTTCACTCAACATTCACTTCATCCATATACCAATGGCTAATAATTCATTTGAATCCTTCTAAATTCCTTCCTTTTATAACATCTGATAGCAACAAGTTCAACAAATTGCATATGCAGGGTCTAAAACCCAATCCTTTCATTATTCCAATTTACATTTTCATTTTTCATGCTCAAAGTGATGCCAGCCATGTAACTAAATAATAACTTGAAGTCTTGAGAATTTGGAATAATCTTATTTATTGACATGTGACTGCACATAAACATTGTCTAGATGCTTTGACTGTGGTGTCTTCAACCCCTTAAAGGAGTCTTTGAGAAGAAAGAGTTTGAGAGAAGATATAAAACCACTTCTGGACATCTGCTGGACTCACCTCCACCTTCATTTGGAATGAAATAAATGCATGTGAGGAAATAGAGAAAAATGCTCAGTAAGTTTACTAAACCTAAATCAATGCAACGTTTTTAGGTATTATATATTTTTGAAAAAAGGAAAAGTAAATGGCTTTCTCAGTTTTTTGGCTTTGTTCAAAGCATCTGATTTCATACAATATGGAATATTATTAGCTTAGATGGAGGAGATAGAAATGAGGTCATCTATTTCACAGTCACTGGAAGTATAATTTAAGGTATTCAGGTGCATTGCTGCATGTGAGCTGCTCTGTAGGGCTGCAACCACCACTTTTTTCCTATGAAGATATTGGAATATTTAAGTTAGTGAAGACCTTGTTGCTGTATACATTGCCTGTCAGAGTCATAGAATCATAGAATGGTTTGGGTTGGATGGGACCTTAAGGATAATCTAGTTCCAACCCCCCTTCCATAAGCAGGGACACCTCCCACTAGATCAGGTTGATCAATGCCTCATCCAACCTGGCCTTAAACACCTCTTGGGAGGGGACACCCACGATCTTTCTGGGCAACCTGTTCTAGTGTCTCATCACCCTCACCAAATAGAATTTCCTCTTTATCTTCAGCCTAAATCTCCCGTCTTCCAATTTGTATCCATCACTCCTAGTCCTGCCATCACATATCCTATTAAAAAGTCCTACCCCTGCCGTTCTGTAGCCCCCTTCAGGTATTGAGAAGCTACTCTGAGGTCCCCCCTGAGCCTTCTCCTCTCCAGGCTGAACAACCCCAACTCCTTCAGCCTGTCCTCAAAAGGGAGGTGCTCCAGCCCTCTGGTCAGCTCCAGCAGCTCCAACAGTTGTCCATCTTCAGATAAGGTGACCTGTTCCAGACTGGAATAAACCCAGAAACAGGATAAAGGATCATCAAGCAAGGAGAGTTCATTTGCAAAATGAGACTCGTCTCAGCTAAAACATTGAATGAGAGAGCTGTAATTGCCCTTGATAATTTAATTTGCTATAACCTTTTCAAATAACCCAGACCTTGGTCACTGTGCCAAAGCTTGCATTCAAGGAGAACAGTTTTAATTTCCTACTGAAATGGCATTGAAAAATAACATTCCTCTGTGTCATGTGTATTGCTAAGGTGTGGGAGTCAAATAAACTTCAGTTCTCTTTAAAGGAATGGAAAATAAAGTCCTGCCTATATATTGTCTTCCTCTAATGCAGTACAACCCCAGTCTAAATTGATTTAACCATTCAAAGAGTATTGTGTCATTTCCCTTCTTTCTGCCCTAATTTCATTTTGCTAAGGGTTTTGCATGGAATCATTATTTTTACATTGACGTACTCTTCAAAGGTAGTTTGTTTCATTTCTTGAAATAAATATATAAGATAAAGCCTCAGACCTCTGGCCTCTTTGATGAGCAGGACATAGGCAAAGGAATTTTTTATACATCTGTAGTAATTTAGAATATTCAAAAGACATTGGCTATAAAGTTTTATGTTGGGTTATTTTTATGCAGACCCACAGCTGACACATTTACATTGCAGCATTTTCTGGGTTATTTGATATTATTTTTCTCCCACACCACACTGTGTAAGATACATATGACTCTTCCTCTCCTCACTAAGGTTTACATAAACGCTTGCTGCAGGGACTTTGATTTTTAATCATTAATGAATGCTAAGGTCTAGTTACAAGGCAGTAGAAGTAAACAGTTACATGCAGGATTTCATCCCTTCCTTGGAGAACACAGCAGAATTTCAAGGCTGCCTGTGACCTGTCTTGTCCATCTGTTTTTCTTCATTTAGGGTGCAAAATAACAAACTTTCTGAAATGGGTAAAGTGAGAAGCAGACTGAGAAGCAACTAATAATAACTTTGCAGCTCAACTTAAAACTAGTGCATCAACAGAAGAACCTGCTGCATTCAGTGAGGCCTGAGCTACATATTTAAGATGAGTATTCCAGAGCAAACATGGGGATATTTGTATCCAATATTATTCCTCTCCTAACATGTAGGATTTTAATTTCCTACTATTTACACAGACTCTTGCATTGCCCATTCCCCAAGTTTTAAGCCCTTCCCAGACCCTGACCCTCCACCAGAAGGGGAGAGGTAAGCACACAGCAAGTGACCATCCTGTCTACTGCAAAACAAAGCCCTCAAATTCCCCTTTCAGAAAAGAAAGAAGAAAAAGCTGGAAAAAATTAACCACCCAGGGCTTCAAATGGCTGTTTTTGAAACCTGGCAACAAGGATCTTTTAAAACTTGATTAAAAAAAAAAAAAGGGGGGGGGGAGAAAAGAAACGGAACCATCTCTTGCCAGCTTAACAGCATGGAAGCCAGATTTGTTTAAGCTGGGAAATGGGCATGTTTGCCTTCAACTCTTCTGAAACAGGTGACAGATATTGTGCCAGAAATAATTTACTGACACAATTATTGTTTCTCCAAGTCAATGTTTGACCTAGACCTCGGGCTATGTGTGTTTACTCTCCTAACATAATCTCAAAGCTTTTTTTTTTTTTCTCCTAAAGGTGAGGAAGTTTACAGTGAGAAAAAGATTTTAAGTGCACAGGCACACAGAAAGTTTACAAGCTGATGTCAATCCAAAGCTAAAAATATTGGAAACACTGTGTGAGCACATGCACATACCTACTTGAGAGTCAGAGCCTGTTTACAATGCCAAAAACTTGTGTCCTAGCAGCCTGGTCTAGAAAAATCCTTCCTTCTGCTTCAGCTCTTTCCCAGCAGAGAGGCTGCATATAAATGCATCTGACTGTCAAAATAGATCATGGTCTTCAACAACAATTAACATGAAGAAAATAGGATTTTTTTTAAAGGCTATCTTTTGAAATTGTGGAAGGCAGGTGTGTAGACCTGTAGGAAAGCAGAGCTCATGGATTTCAGAATTTGATCAAACTGAAAAATGCACCTTTCCTCTGCAAAAGCCTTTTCTGTAAAGTCTCCAACTTCTTTTCAAACTCTTTCTGTATTTACTGAATATCCCAGTCTCTCTCTTTTTTTATTACTTTAATATCTTCTTTCTCACTGCCTGCTCCATTTGTTTGCTAACCGCCCCTTCTTTTTAGATGTACTTATTAAATGCCTCACCTTCTCTCATCCACTCATCTAGAAAAAGTGTAGTTAGGAAAGCATATGAAATCCTTCAAATCTGAGTAACAATTAGGGATGATACATACTCTGCAGGGGAAGGGACAATATAGTTCTTGAAACATTTCCTCCCTAAGTGACTAATGCTAAACCTTCTTGCCATATGTCTTGTGTGACTTCACTTTGTATGAATAATTGCAGATGTGATTTGAAGCTCTATTTGTGTTACTTTACTTCTCCTTAAGCTCCTTGATCAAAATCCTCTGGTTCTACTTTTTCATAATACCTTTGTTCTCTCTCATTCACTTTCTCCCTCTACTTTGGCAGCTCTTTTACCTCTCCTTATACCAAATAATAGAGAATTTAGTGTCTCCTTGGAAGATAATCTATATTTTGAAAATAAATATTCATTAGACACCTTTCTGATGACAGGGGTGATACAGTGGTGGGGACTGGTTTGTTGTGGGACTCATTTTCCAAAAATACCCCTTAGTGGGTGGGCAGTGTGGCTCTGTGTGCAGTACTGGACTGTGCTGTGTTGCAGGTGAATTTAAAGCTTGACAACTCTATGAAGAAAATATATGAAACTTTTTGAAATTGGGACTGCCAAAGTCAGCCAGTTGATTCTGCAGTGGAAAGATTTGAATGGCAAAACCCAGCTTGTCTCAGGAGAGCAATTATGATGTGTTGATATAAGCATTTAAGAGAAGTTCAGTCATAAATCTTGGCTGTAGTCAATGACAGTGAACCTAGATTTAAAGACTGACTTTTTTCTCTTTCTGCTGTCAGAGTGAATGAGAGCCTGAGTCCACAGCAGTTGAGTTCTCCTCAACTGGACCACCTTGATGTGATGGAGAAATGAACACAGATTGAAGAGATGCATCCGTTTGGTGTTTTCTATAAGGTAAGGTCAGAGTGTTTTATGGGTTTAAACTACGTGTTTGTGAATACAAGAGCTGTGAGACAGGTAAACTTACAGAAAACCCTGCAAAATTGGGAAGTGCAATGTTACATTTGTGTGTTTCAGAGGTAATGCAAAAAAAAGATGCAGAGAAGATGTTTTTTGAGACCTGGATGGAACAGGGGCTTTTTTTGTTCTGTTTAAATGTCTAATGTTAAACAGGAAACAAAAGAGAATATTCAGGTTACAATGAGGTATATTGTGTCAGTGCCAAAAAAAGGATCAAAAGAAGCAGTACATTATCTTGGAAAGCTTTAGATCTGGCAGTCAAATAAAGTGAATATCCTTCAAATAATTTCTTGGGAAAAAAAGATACAGAGAATCTGAGCTTTATCTCGTATGTGACCCAAGAATGTAGGTCTTTTACTTCTTGTTCTAGATTAAATCCTGTTACATGGCTGCCTTTTGAAGGATTTTATTGCTCCAAGGATTTATGCTTATAATGTATTCTTCACCTCTTCAAATCAGCCCAAGTCTTAGTGTAGTAGTGTTGCCCTTTGATGGGGATATTTCATGGCTTTCACACAGTGGACTAGGACTTTGTTCATTCCCTTGTCAACACATGTGAAACCTGGCCAAAATAAATGTCCAGTCTTATTGGCAGGGATCACTAAAATAATCTCAGTCTTAGTGAGGGATTTGTGAATGAAGGGCTTTTCCAGATCCAGCAATGTATTTATTCCAAAGCCTGGAATATTTTGGAGCAAAGTGTGGAGATCATGACAACAGTTATTGGCAGCTGTTGCCTATATTAATTTTGTTTTGTGGGTAAATAATAGCTCCTAAGCCCTGCTTTGCAAATATGAAGATAATTCTGCTCACAATTTCCATGAGAAATAAGCTGAAGGCTTCTGAGGGCTCACAGAGGTAATAAGAAGAAAAGAGGAAGGAAGAAAAAGTGTTTTCAATTTTCAAGGTCTTAATTTTTAGAGTGCTTCATTTTTCATTAAGTGCTTGATTTTACTTCAGTGAGGGATTATTTTTCTTTTACTCTGGACTTCAGTGGAACTAAGATCATACTGCAAAAGTTCAGTGCAGTGGATAACAGAAAAGCAGGAATTTTCATGGGTTTCTTCTACTGTTACAAAATAATTTTGAGTGAAAGAAATAAATTTTTTCACTTAGTTTTACTCTAAGTATTTATGCAAATTTATTACTTCTCTGTTCTGCTTTGGTTAACAAGTGATTCCACTTGCAGATCAGCCCCAAATGCATGAAATAAATGTGAACATCCAATTTGCTAAATTAACATTTTGAAAACATTCCATATTTTCCAATGAAGTTTGAATCCATTATTTATTTTATTTTGTACAACAAATGTAATTTGTTATTTACCCGGAATTCATTTTCTGTGGAGCAGATTCAGATAGTTCCATCTCAAGCTGTCATTGAAATAAAGATTCAGTCATTAGAATATTCATACTCTGAATACAATCATCTATGAAGCAAATTAGGAACAGCAAAATTGGAGAGACAGAGTGAATTCTTTCACTGGAAATTGAACTCTACCAAAAAGGTCCATTTTTTTCCACAAAAAAGGGACATATTTGTGCTTCCATAGAAGTAACTGTTGAACTAATAGAAATACATTTTGACATTGTTCTTTTTATATTGTGAGGATGCAGTGACAGAGCTTTTACAACATTTATTAGTCAGAGACTTTACAGACCAGCACTTTCTATTAATTAATTGTATTAGACAGCGATGCGAGCAGAGGTGAGGAAGCTTTCAAACAATATTTCCTACAAATTTAAAGCAAAATATACAATAATATACTTCTTTTAATAGTTTTTTTTTTTCCTTTTATCTTTCAAGTGACTGAGAGGGTTTTTTTTCCATACAGAATCAAGTTAATTAGAGAACAGGACTTGAAATTTTCAGTAAGTCTTGTGGGCTGCTGCAAATAGGGAAATTAAATATTTTAGTGCTGTAACTGTCAATATGCTTGAAGGTTTCTTGAAAATCTTAGGCTAAATTCTGTCTAACGTGTGCTAAATTCAGGTTTTACTTTGAAGACTATTTTATTTTAGTGTCACTAAAGAAATAATGTCATCTGCTACTTTGTTTATTTTACTTACATAAGCACTTACACTTACCCACACTCTCAGGCATTCACAGCTGAATTAGCAGGTAAATCTGTTTATGCAAGATTTCAGAATTCTGGGTAAAAGTCAAAAATCATTCCTTCACTAGAAGATTTGGTATGTACCGAGTCCTAGCCAGGCTCCTATTAGCACAGTTTTGTCTAGAATGAATAGAAATAATTTAACATTTGATCCTACAATCATAGAATGGTTTGGGATGGAAGGGACCTTAAAGATCTTCTAGTTCCAACTCCCTGCCATGGGCAGAGACACCTCCCACTAGACCAGGTTGCTCAATGCCTGAGCCACATGAAACACCATTAAACCTGAAACATGGCCACTATTTTGGGACAAAATCACTGTGTAACAATTAATTGACCTGCTGATAGGTTTGGGTTTTTTAATGGGTCTACAAGCTACAAATGGGAAGAACCCTTAAGAGACATTTTTAAAGGTTTTACTGGAGAGAAAAAAACAAAGAGCACTTAATAATAGGTCTTTTTCAACTGTGAGACCAGTAAGAGAAGAAGGAAACTCATAGACTTGGTGAGATAGCAGATCTTTTCTCTCCTTAGAAGTAAAATGGGCTACAGGAAGAATGACTAGACTCAAGGTCTATGTGTGAAAGTGCTGTAGAAAACTAAGAAAAATAAATACCTACTGGATTTTACTAGGTCCTAGCAGTACAATTTGAGATCCAAACTTACCAGAAAGGCATCTTCCAAGCAGGACAAGAGAGGGAAGAGCAAGATTCCTGCTAATGCTTTGTCCATTATTGTTATTATCATTATTGTTGGTATTATTAAGCAGCACTTTAAACTACATAGAATCTCATAACAATAAATGACACTTTTGGTATATTCCCTGTTTAATACTACAGTAATTGGTTGTGATTAGATATAACTAATAAAAAGACTTCTTGCCAACAGGATCTTTTTTAATTAAGTATTTCATAGCTTCCAGTAAGCTTCCAGTAAAAGTGAAATATGTTCTGAGTTGGTGCTATATTAGCTTGGAACACCATCCCTAGTGGTGTATTGTTTTCCTAATTTTTTCAGAAGTTGTATTTTCATTTTATTCCTCACATGAACCAAAGGCTACAGATGGCAGTTCCTTAGAATACTTTTACTGTCTCCCTTTTACTTTAGAAGTAATAAATCAGATTCTGAAGCTTTGCATGGTCCCTTTTCTGCCCTTTCTAAGGATATTCCCAAAGGAGCCTAGGATTCAACCAAGTGACTCCCACTGATTTCAAGAGCAATAGCATCAGACTTGCTTTTCTTCCATGTTATGGGGGAAATGAGATGGAAAGCTTGAAGAACTTCAAAAAGTATAGTCTTTCTCCTCTTCTGAATTACATTTGCTAAGATATATATTCAATATTAAAAGGATTAACAGAGACCAGGGCTCTGAGAAGATTATTGGCTTCTTCAGAGGTTAAAGACATAGGCAGAAAGTCCAACGTTTACATCCGGTCTCCATAGTTCTCTGAAACATGGGAGCTCTCATAGAAATTGTCCTAGTTTGCTTATCAAAAAAACCCCAAGATTCTTATTTCCATTCCTTTGAACCTAAATCAGATCTTGAGGTTTGGATCCTCATCCAATATTAATTAACTTATTTGAATAAGGTTATATTTTATGACATTGCTAATATTTATGAGGAGAATTTTCAAGTGTGGTGATTCCCATTTCTGCTTGATTTCAGACCTGTCAGTTTTTATTTCTTCACTCAGCATCTGCTCTCACTGATGAAGGCTTTTAGGGCCTAAAGAATCAAAAGCTTTGTGCTACTGCCTGCTTGGAGTCTCTTATCTCCTAGTGTAGCCCTCCCTAACCCAGAGATGTGATCCTGCCTACAGCAAAACCAGCTGTAAGTAACAAATCCTAACCTGCATCATCATAGAATGGTTTGGGTTGGAAGGGACCTTCAAGTTCATCTAATTCCACCCCCCTGCCATGGGCAGGAACACCTCCCACTAGATCACATTGCTCAGTGCCTCATCCAGCCTGGCCTTAAACACTCATCTTCATGGCCCTCCTCTGGACCTGCTCCAACAACTCAATGTCCTTCTTATGTTGAGGGCTCCAGAACTGGACACATTGATTCCAGTTGGGGTCTCATCAGAGCAGAGTAGAAGGGCAAAATTGCCTCCCTTGACCTTCTGGCCACACTTCTCTTGATGCAGCCCCAGCTTTAATTAATTCTTTGTGTCTATTAATGCCTTCCAGTGTTGGGATGAGAAATTTTATTTTTTTTTTAAGGAGAAGGGTTGTGGATGGCAAACTACCAAGAACCAGCCATAGACCAAAGATGCTCAATGTGATGTCAGCAGCAAGAAATGCCACTGAACTATCTCTTTAGAGCACCTGGGCTAATCAGAGAGATCCATCCTTAGCTTGGGTGCTTGGTCAAAACTTAGACATTCGATAGTTACAAAGGACCTGCAGGCTGAGTTTCAACCCATTTCTTATTCTTATTCTCACTGTGCTGGTTTTTCCAAGCTAAGATGAAAGAAATGAGCAAATCTTTCCCCATCTGTAGCAATAGGAAGAAAACACTTCAAGTACAAACATATCTCCTGAAAACAGCTTTTTTTCACAGTCCTTAGGCCACAGCTTTCAGCTTTTCTGATTCATTTCAAAGTTCTGTTGACATGGGAAGCTGAGCAGATACTGTTTGCAGAAGGGAAAAAACAATCTTAATAGAAATGCTTGATTTTTCCAGGGTCACTTTCTACACTTTTACAGTAATGTTTCAGCCTCCTGCTGGCCAGAAGAGACTCCTTCAGGGAGATATTTAAGATATTTGAAGATGATATGAGTGAAGAGAGATGAAATGTTTGATAGAAATACTCTTGCAGTTAGACTGTTTATTATTTTTAGTTGTAGACTGATAGTAAATATGGCTTTTCTGGGACTGCTGCTGGCAAACAGACTAACTATAGAAATGCAAAGCTGTGGAATTTCCATTTCATTTCTTGCCTCATTAATTTCATTAACTTACAAATAGATGAATACATAAAATTAAAAAGTCATTTCCTTTTAATATTTTTAAATTACTCTCTCCAAGTATTCAAAGCTTTTAATCTGTTCTTTTAAGGTCCTCATCTAATTCCTTTTACAGAGGCACAAATGAGCTTTTGTGAATCAGATATCAGTGTGATTGATTATAAGAAAGCTAATCAGAGGTTGCCATTCACAAGATAAATGCAATTGTTTCTAAAATATTTGCTTGGAGTCTGTGACATTTCACTAACTTGGCACCATGTTTGAAATGATGTGTGGGTGGGGTGTGTGAAGGTGTGGATTTATGTGAGGAAATGAAATCTAGGCATGGAGAAAAGGCTATTTCTGCTCTTTTTCTTATACAAGGACAGATTGCATGGGAATTATAGTGTTTCCCATTTAATAGAAGCTGCCTTCATTTTGATGTTTTGCACAACAGTGACAAATGGCAGCTAAAAAGAAAGGGAGAGAATGTAATCAATCTTTATACCTTTAAAAATTGCAGAACACTAAGATGAAAACTAAACTGTTTCAGAAGGAAAAATAAACAGTTTCAAACAGTTATCAGGGAGATAAGGGAAGTTCAGAAGATGATTTGGGGTCTTGGAAGAGGCACGGAGTTCTGTTTTTCTTGCCCATTTGGGGCTCTATATTTATGTCCAAAAAGGAGATTATTCCCCCAAAAAGGCCATAGAGTGAGTCTGGGAGTAGAAAATATGCAAGGGAAAAATTAGGAAGAAAAATTAAACTCTATTCCAAGAATGCTCAGTTGCTGATAACTATTGTGTAGCAGTGGTATTGTGTAGCAGTAGACTAGAAATCATTTTGCTATTTAAAATTTATTTAATGCTGTTATTTGAATTATGCCTTCACATAATGATGATAATTAATACATCTGGATAGGCATAAAAATGAAAATTCATCTGGGCATACTTGAAGATATCACAGATTTTAGAATTAACTAGAAAAACATATAATGCAAAACCTCAGGAACCCATCCTAAAAGTTCATATTATAAACCAAAGATGAAAATGTGTCTTGAGGATTTTGCTGAATGGAAATTAACTCCTGGATGGATTAGATCAGACTCTGCTGGAGGCAGACACTGCTGGTGATGGAAGATTTGAAAGGAAGAAAATAGCACTTCTTAGATGATGTGAGTTTAGAAATGCACAGGTCAGAGACAGAAAATGGGCACTTATTCACTCTGTTGTTCAAATGACCCTCAGACAACTGTGGGTCTCAGCTGGTTTTACAGGCTTTATGTTAAGGCATCCTTTATTTGCCTTGTTTTTGTGTCTGAAGAAAATGACAACCAAATGTCTTTCTCACTGACACAGCTGAGGGGGGGAAATTCTGTTACTGCATTAAATGGGTTTTGGGGGAAAAAAAAAGTTGTGCAGATGCTGGCACCTGTAGAGTTTTACAAAACTCACTGTTCCTCCTTTCTAAATCAGGTATTGTTTTGGCCTGGGGTTCAATGTGTTCTTTGAATTAATGCACCACAATGTAAAGTCACAGCAAGATTAGTCAGAGATAAGGTTTTTTAGATTTAGCTGAACTTTATGCTTTCCATAAGTTTAAAGAAGACACTTAAGAACATATTTTTCATATAATTCCTGGCATTGCATGAAATGTGATTCTCTTTATAATCACCTGGTCAGAAATTTAACACTCTGTTGCATGACAACTGTTATTTTCAAGTCCCAAATTATTTTTTTCTGAAGAGAAATTTCAAAAACATATTTATACATTTAGTATCTATTATGTCAGAATCAAATGTAATTTTTTAAAACAGGTGATAGAAGAGATGGGTCACTTTAAATTTTTTCTGTAGATGCAAAGGACAGATTGGAATATATTTTCCTATAATACTGTAAAAAAGAAATGTGATAGCTAAAATGCAGATTGATTTTAAGGAACTACTTTTCATAATACTGTAAATAGTTGTGTCCTATGGATTTTGCACAGGAAAGGTTTTCTGCACATCCAGACAATTATTGATTATGTAGATGTCACTTCCTAACATCTTTTTATAATGGTATCTTGATTCACCTCTCTAACCCAGCCTGCAACTTATGGAGTTTATGATTTTTTTTTCCTTGCCCTTCTTTCTTAGATTTGGTATCAAGGTCTAATTGTTGTACCATTCTGAGCTGTCTGCTTTGTTTCTGACTTTGCCACTTCCCTTGCCTCCTCAAGACTTCAAAAAACCAGCAGTAGCATTTTCAGGAGAGCTTTGCCACTAGCAGATACTTGTATTTGGTGCCTTCATCACCATGCCTTTGCAGATGGTTGGAACATGACATGACCTGGCAACAGATTTGTCTTTCTACTGCACTTAAATGCAACATTAAAGCTATGTTCTCATTATTTTCACTTTAAGGAGTATGAGTGAGCTGCTCTTGTTTTAGCACCTGATATCTAATTTTCTCATTTTGAAACACTGAAAACCTATTAATGCTTTACCACCCTCACCAACTTCTACATATAGACCCAGATCTGATCACTCTTTTTGTGTGTGTCCTTCTCTAGCAATTTTTTTTTCTGTGTTTCAAGAATTCACCTTATCTAACACAGACTTCATAAACTCATCATGCTACATCACTCTGACATCTTTATTTAGTGCTCCACCTCTTCAATCCACTTTTCACTCCGTTTTTTTTCTTGTGCAGACTTTTCCAGAGGAGATCAAATCTCAAATTGCTGGTGTTGATGTTTCTTCTACCCATTCTTTCCATGGCAGATCATTCATAGGTTGATTTTCTCAAATCAGTGTTTTGTACCTGCTAGTCCCCAAACAGAGATTGCTAGTTGGTGATGAAGGGGTCTAAATTTCAAGAGACCATCCCTTTGATATAGAGTGGAAATACTTTCCAAAGTTTGGCTTGCTTTTGCAGAAGTCAGAACCTCGAGTGATTCAGGAGAAAATACAGATAGAGATCCTCTGCTCAAAGCAAAAATTTAAGGTTGTTTCCCCCTCTGCTTCCTGATTTGCTGATTTAAAATAAGAAAGGCAGCAACTAACACTTGCTCAGAGCACACAAGGTGACACCAGGAGTCAGAAAACACCTTCAATCAGGACAAAAATTCAGTTTGCTGGAAATATCTTTGTCAACATCAAGACTCCCAAAGTATAGCCACAGTTCATTGGGGGTCAAGGGAGAAAAAGTAGTGCAAAAGACTGGGAAATGCTGCTGAGGCATCCAACAAGCTTAGCAAATCCCAGAATTGCCTCTCTAGTGAAGTTTAAGTCTATCGTTTCCACTATTGCTTAATGATTCCTTGAAAAGTAGAGCATGAGTTTATTTTAGAGGTTAATTATTCCTGGATATTTTAAAGGGATATGATAGTGTTTTTCTCCATCTCACTCGGTAACTCAACCATTGAGCAGTGTAAAGCAAATGGTGGTATAAGACTTGGTGAAAGCAATTTTAGTCACAGAAGAAAGCATAACCCATCAGATGTCATGGTGCTGTCACATGAAAATCAGCCTCCTAGCAAATTAAAATAACTTTCTGTGCTGGTAGAAACTTGCCAGTGACTTCTCCCCATTTGCTCCTGAATTCTAAGACTCAGCACAAGGAAATGAGGCAGTTGTTCTTGCAAGCAAACGAGAAGATACAGCCCAGAAAGCTTGATTCTGCTCCCTCAGAATTGTTTTTGCTAATTGCCATGCTGGGTTTTGTCATCTATCCAATAAGCCATGTATCAAAACTTAAGACTCAACTTTAAATCCTCATGCCAGCAGAAAAGGAAAAAAAAAAGAGTTATAAATGAATAATTTTTCAATACATAAAAAGGTGGAGTAGATTATTGTAAGCTTTTCATGTCAGTGTCGTATCTGAAAGGAGTTAATATTTCTTAAGCTGCTATTTTTGATTGAAGATTTCTACTAGCTACCCCTTCTCCAGTCTTATGCCAGTGGGATTTGAATGTGACACCAAATAAATGCTCAAATGAGAGTCACAATGGCTGGATGACCTTGCAATATATACTATTTTTACATCAAGAATGTTTATTTGATTTACAACAGCCTCTCCCCTATCAATTCACTTCTCAGATCATCTTCTGAATCATGCATCAGTTTCACATCTTATTTTTATTTTTTTATTATCACCATTTGCTGCATTTTATTGTTACTACAAGCAATGATCATTTTCTCACTCAAATTTTATCTCCCTTATTTCCTGTGATACTGTGGCCATATTTGTCATTAGAAGGAGCTTAACTGAGTATAGAAGAAAAGTATTAACACTGTTTTTCTGTAGTTTTAAAAGGACATTCTTCAAGTTTCCTTGAATTTTTTACCAGGTGTTCAGCTATTGCTGCTTATTTATCTTTTCCTTTTAAGCACACAAGAGAGGACAGAGAAATTCCTTTAAAGCCTCAGGCTCTCAGTAACTTCAATCCTTTAACCTTTCTTATTCTTGCAGTTTTTGAATGGGTTTGAACCAACGACCTGATGGTGAAAGAGAATTTTCCATCAGGAACATTTGTCTTTCTGATATTGCTTTGCAGCTTTGCCTCTACGTGGCATTTTCTTTTGCTCAGGCCCATCCTTGGATGTGTGAAGGTTAACTGTAGGAATCACTCACTAGTTTCTTTCCTCTTGTTAGTGTGAACTACCAGCATCCAGCAATGATTTTTGACACAGGGGTGTCTTCATTCATTCATTTACTGGTATCAAGGAAATTGATCTCCTCAGGAGAAGACAAGGGTATCTGAGCTGCTAGAAAAGTGGAGATTTAATGCTCTGGGATGGGAATCAGAGCAGAGAGCCTGGGAGCTGCACACAGTTTGGTGCATCCTTCACCATGACCTGTCAAAACCCATCACATCTTTCCTAAAGGAGGAAAATTGTCAATATTGATAACTGAGTGAAAATGATTCCTGGGTGAGAAACAGAAGCAACCATAGTGCACAGAAGCTAAAAGAAAACAGCTTCTAATTGTTATCTGCTTTTCTGTATGAGTGATTCTCTTTTGGGGGTTTTAGACACCATAAAAGAACAGGAAAAGAGGAAACATCCAGAGGAAACGTTAAAGAAATATAATTATTTTTTTAAATCTTTCTCCAGTGGAGGAAGTTACAGACTTCTGTAGAAAAAAATGCATTGTTTTAAGCATCTTGCTGAAGAACAAACATTTAAGCTCTATTTGAAATTAATTTTCAAGATTTCTTTTCTTTCCAGTTAAGTCTCAAATTACTGTAAGTGGTAGAACGAGCAATAAAAGAAACTTTCTTGTAGGTGAGCCTGAAAATCCCAGTAATTTAGTTTGCACAGGCAGTCACATTTAGTTGATTATTTGCACTCTAACCATCTTCACACTCAATCTAAACCCTTTAATTTTCTCTCTAACACATATCTCCCTAAAAATTAACAGCTTGGAAGTCTTAGAAGCTACAGACATGATGGAGGACAGTTAATCTTCAGTGCCTTTTTCCAGAAGCTCAATGTATGAGCCTGTTAAAGTATTTTTAAGGTTTCACTTGAAAAGGAAATTATGTCAATGGGCATTAATCATTTAGGAGGCTTCATATCACCTTAAACAGAACTCTGATGCCAAAGCACTTTGGTACCTAAGCCCTCTGTGGGACATCCTTGTCTATTAAATTCATTTTAACAGGTAAGAAAAAGCACATTTTTTCATCACAGTCATTTTACCTAATTGGGCTCTGATTATAATTATTCATAACCAAAACTGAAATGTGCTTTTAGAAAATAATTGCATGGCAGACTTAAAGAAATCAACCAGGAGGAGTGGGTTTTGTCTGTATTTACAGAATATAATCCCTCACATCAAATATTCTTTTAAAGTTTGCTAGAAATAACTTGCTCACAGCAATAGGAAAAGAAGCAGCACTGGTGAAGTCATGAGAAAGGGGGGGGGTGTGCAAGTATGAAAGAAGGAACTGAGGAAAAGAAAGAGAAATACAGAAAAAGGAAACAGGTATAATCAAGGAAAGAAACTTGCATACAGTATTTGATAGCTGTAATTGCTGAGCTCCTTATAAAGGCTCCATTTTTTTTATTAGAGACTGTAAGATAACTAGTACTGAAAATGGTATTTTAAATTTGTTCCTTTTTATTTTTCTTTGAATTCTTCATTATTCAGTGGTCTCGAAACATTTTGTTCTTTTCATTAAATTGCTTTGCTTTTATTTTAATGCCCCTGTAGCTGAATAATCTCTGTGTCTGCCTATCTGCTAAGAACAAATATTCTTTCAGAGCCTGTTTTCCTTTTTCTTTTCTAAATTCCTTTTCTAAGACAAGATGTAAGTTTGTTGCTTGTTTTTTTCTTTTAAATACCTGCCTGCTTTTGTTTCTTCAGCAGACTTCTCTCACAAGCACAGTGCTTGTGCTCACTTAATTTGGCCAAAGGTGTGGGCAGGATGTGATTATTACACATCATAGATGCAAAATTGAATAACCATTATTTTTATTTCATAAGTTTTACTTTTTATGCTCTTGCCTAAGGATCAAAAAATGAGCATTTACAGGAATGTTATGAAAGAGAAAACAGTCCTGTTGATATTTTTGAAGTGCTACATTATTTAATCAGCACAATACATAGGTTCACAAGTTATTGAACTTTACACACCTTTGGGCTTATATTTTATGAGACAGCAAAGAAAGCCAAAGAAACAGCTCAAACCAACAAAACTTCTCCTGTCTGCTCCCTTCTGCTCCCCAAAGTGTGTTCAGCAAATGGCTATTTAGTTAGAGAAGTTCTTAGGATATAGGCTTCACTTAAGGAAACATTTTTATTGAGGGAGGAAAGCCTCCTGATGATACTTGTTTTTACTGTGGGTTTCAGCATTGCAAGAGTTATGGACACCATCTAACTAGCACTAATGTGCAGAAGGCAGCAGCAGACTGATATACTGAGCATCATTACTTACTGTGGAATTTTTAAGAAGTTTAGAAATTGAAGGCTGAAATCTCAAGACAGTCCTCTCAGCAGTCCAAGGGCTGGGGTTTAGTGGCACCCATAAATTTTGTTTATGTTTATCCAATAAGAACTTAGTCACTGAATGCTGCAAAGAATCCTTTACTTTAACAGAAATGGGAATTAATTAGTCTATCAAATGGAAGGAAAGGAAATTCTGAGGACTCCTAGCCACAGTAACACATTAACTCTTTGCTAGATGGGCCTAACATTTTAAGAGTTTAGGAGTTTTAAGAGTGGGTGCCACAGGCTTTTGTTTCTTTTATTTATTAGCCAATTTATACAAATATCTCACTTGAAACAGGAAAACATCCAGCCTTTTCCCTGTTAGTTGATTTCTTACTGGAAAATATCCCTCTGAAAGATGCATTTTGCTGTTTATTGACTAATTATAATCTTTAGTGGAACTGTTTTGTGAAGACTTGGTATCAGGCAAGTTTCTAGCCTCCCAGTTGTCTACTCAGCTCATCAATTGGTGCATTCATCAATTTGCCAACCTGCACTCAAAGAAATTAATGGACTATCTCACTTCATTTCATGGCACCTGTTTGATGGAGCAGAGAATCTGCTACAAACACCAGGGTTCAGTGGGACTGCTGGCATGAGCAAGGGGTGCAGCATTTGGCCCTCCTTTTGCATCATCATGGATCAGGCAGACACATGAAATCATCCCAACAGCTTGTCTTGGGTAAAGCAGAGGGAGTGGTGTCAAGTTGACCCATTCTCTCCTTTTATTTTTTTTTTCCTTAACTGAATTTTGTGCTATGCTGATATAAATGTGGCAGCTTATATTGTGAGAGGAAGGAGTGTTTAATCTGGCCAATGTAGGATATTAAAATAATATGTATTCCACAGTTCATAATCAAAAAGGATTCTCTTCCTGAAATAAGCACTATCTGGCTGTAGTGCTTCACTAATAGGTCAACTGGGTACTGGACCACTGTGAATAGGGATGATGACTATGAGAGGATGCTGTAAATTTTTATTTTAGTTTGCTTTTTCATTATTTTAATAGAGAGAAAATTCAAGCAAACAAGGGAAAATATCCACTAAGGTATACAAATAAAATTTCATTTAATTGAATCTTATAAATCTCATGCATGGTAAATCTGTTTTTAAAAGATTCAGTGCTTAGAATCACATTCTTTAAAAATGGATTTCCCTGCATGGCAAAAGTGGCATTCTTCATAGATGGGAAGAAAATCTTGCAAAAATGACACTTGAAGCTGAAAAAGCAGATGGAAAACACAAATAGAGGTGAAATATTTTGCTGCTGAAGCCTGGATTATAAATTCTGAACACTGAGGCCAGCTCTGCTGTCACAGAGTCCCTTTGCCTTGACAAGGTTTCTCCTGATCCTCATAGCCACAAGGAATGGGGAGGTCAGGGTGGAAACAAGTATTCTCTGAATGACATCTATATTTTTAGAGATACTGGATGCTCACAAACTTCTTAGTCACAAGCCTAAGGACAGACATATATACTTTTCTCTGCCCCTATAGGTGAAGCAAATGCAGTAGATCAGAGAATTTTATTCTGCAGCAAGAGAGTGATTCAGCATAAAGGCTTATTTATAGTCCACACCTTGCAGAAAAGACAAAAGGAGGGACAGGGTGAAATCACAGGCTGACACAGGTCAATGGAATAGCATCCTTGGAGCAAGACTTCATGCCAAAATTCAGCAGAAAACAGATTACCAAGATGTCCCACGTTCTTGATCATCAGTATCTTCTGTTAAATCAGTAGAAATTACAGGTGGGCACTCGATATTTTGTAACACCCTTGGTACAATCCATACTTTGAAACTCCCTTGGCATGTTTTCCTTCCTGCTCTATTTCTGTCTGGGTTTTATCCCTCTATTGATTTTAATGGACTTCAATTAAGGTCTCTTGTCTGCTAATCTGCAGAGCTTTATTTATACAGAGCACAGACTACTAGATCACTAGTCTCTTTTTTTTTTCCCCATCAGACTCCTTAGAGCACTATTTTTCACACTGGTCTCTTATTTTAATTGGGCTAAATTTAGAAATGTTTAGATACCTTTCAAACCATCTGCAGTTTCACTGCTGTTTAATGACTTTTTCTTTATGGGTATATTGTGATAATTGACAATTACATCTTGCTGCATGTCATCCTACTCTGATGTTCTAAAAGCTCAGAATTGGTTAAATCTGTATTTTAGTCACAAAGTAAATTCACAAACCATTCCATCATTAGCTGCAGCAAACTGTGAAAGAATTTTAGAGCAGGAGAACATTATTCCCTACTCATAGATTTAAATCACTTCTTCATCCTCATATTTCATGTTTATGGGAATGCAGCTTGAATTTTAAGTTTGGCAGCTCAGGCTGCTGAAGTGTGAATTTCCAGCTCCTCCCCTCATCCTTCTAACCACTGTAAATCTTCTTTACCCTCTGCTACTGACACACAATTATTTACAAATAAAACCATGAAAACCCACTGTACGATTTCCTTCCTGGGCTATGATAAAGCAAGAGGGATTGCAATCAGTGTCAGTAACCAAAAAATCTTCAGAAGTGGGTATTTTAATTCAGATTTATGCTTTCACTAATTGGCCAGACTTTCTATGTCATTCTAATAAGTTATGTACATTTGAGGGCTGAAATTGCCTTTAGAGGCCTCTCAGGGAGGAGAAATCAGTGAAGCAGAGTCAGGCTATAGTCTAAGTTTAACTTACTTTCTACATATCCACATCAATCTTGTAATAGGAAAAAAGTCATATGCAGGCAATCTATAATCCCTTCTTCTGAAAACTTTAACCCATGTACCACGGTTCAGTTCCCAGAAAGCTTCTGTGTCCTGGGAACTGCCTTGAAAGTTGGAGAATAAAATAAAATAACAAGTTCTCAACTTGTTCTTGACAATTTCTCTCAAAGGGCCACTCTTTAGGAGAAAAAAAGAATAATATTGTGAGGTTTTTTCCAGAGAAAAATTTTGCTTTACCTTCTCTCAGAAAAAAAAAACCCACTTTGAGACTCCTGTTACCAAAATTGCCTGTCGAGTCCTGCCACAAGATGAGTTATCTGTGATGCTTTCCAAAAATATAGTGAGAACCTTCATTCCTGTCATGTCTGCACCACACCTGGGCACAGGTCTCCTGAGAGAAGTATTTTTCTTCCATCCTTAGAGATTGGAAGAAGTTAAAAAGAAGTTTTCATCCTTCCCAACCAGAAGACTGGCTCCTCTGTGCCTCACCAGTCTTTTCTGTCCCATCCTAGATGCAGCTGGAGAGTCTCTGGGATCTGGAGCTTCCATTGGAGAAGCAATTCCCTAAATCACAGCATGGGAACTTCTCAGGTGATGTGCAAAATGACTTGGATGAATTAGAGTTATCTGACAGGCCAAGGGGTTTAATGAGCATTCAACCTCATAGTTAATGAATAGTCCATATGTCCAGAGAAGCAGGTAATTTAGCCCAACATTTCCTTTTGATCTGTCGTTTGCTCTTTCTCCTTAGAATTAAATCACTTCAAAATGCACAAGGGAAGAAGGCAAAGGGAAGAAGTCTTTTTTTTTTTTTAATTAGAATGTACTAAATGGTAATAAAGTAATGTGAATACAGTAGAGACCTCTTAAATCCATAACAGTAAATCTCTTGCTGCAAGAGGTCCATCCTTTATCTGCTGTTCATTTAAGAAGGTTTCTCCTGATGTGTAACAGTGACACAAACTGATGCTAATAGAGTAATATATTTAAAGAATTCAATAAAGCATCTGTTGTAGATTGTGATATGCCTTGTAATTTTATTGACACAGCTTTTGTTTTGTCCTGAGACATATAAAATGCTTGGTTAAATGGCTTGATTATAAAGTACTTTTAAAAAATGGGCACTCAGCTGATATCTTGTACTGTGCAGCTTGTCAGTGATTAGCCAAGATGATGTTTTAAATTCAAAGAATTGGGTATAAGCTCTTGAAAATTGGAATTTTTCTCACTTGGGAAGGAATTCAAATATGTGTGATAGAAGCTGTAATTTGAAAATCACATTCCTTCTCAGGCAAGTGCTAAGATAAAACAACAGCAAGGGATGCCTTAAAGCCATATATGTAGAAAAGGAAAGAGAGAATTTCTGAAAAATATATATGCAACCAAAACCCTTTTTTAAAATTTATTTTGTTTACATGAACCTTCTCTTCCCACCCTGTCTATCCATGTAGAAGACTGGCTTCTACTGTAGCAACAGATGGATTTTGGATGTGACTGGAAACTTCCTTCATCTGAAAGCCATTATCCCCAATCTGTGCATGTCACTCGGTCTTCTATGGTCACAGAATCACAGAATATCAGGGACCACAAGAGATCATCTAGTCCCATCCCCCTGCAGAACAGGAACACCCAGACCAGGTCACACAGGAAAGCATCCAGGTGGGGTTTGAATGTCTCCAGAGAAGGAGACCCCACGCCCTCTCTGGGCAGCCTGTGCCACTGTTCTTCATCCTCACTGTGAAAAACATCTTTCTTATATTTCTGTAGGACATCCTGTGTTCCAGCTTGCACTCATTGCCCCTTGTCCTATCATTGGAGGTCACTGAGAAGAGCCTGGCTCCATCCTTCTTTACATATTTGAAGAGATTATTGATGTCCTGAGCAACTGATAAAGGATCTGGTAACATGAAGCTCTGTACCATCTCCTCTTCTGGCTGAGGGGACATGGTATTAATATGGGAAGGTTATTTTATTTCCAGGCTAGCAGGATTCTAGCTTTTGGAAGCATGACTAATTTGTGTTAGACAGGATGGCTGCTTTGTGTGAAATAGGGTAATTATCCTAAAACAACTGTCTTCTCTGCTTCTTTTCACTTGATCCTGGGCCAGGGAATCCAACAGTTCTGCTCTGCCCAGACTCAACACTGCATACTGTTGTGGGGATTTTTAAACTGTTGTTGCTCTCTATTTCTAGAGCAGGTATGTTCTCCCCTTGTCTGCAGGAGAATTTATGACTTCATGTTTCAGCAGGCTTTGTGGAAAGGGAAGTAAATGATTTCTTGGAGGGATTATTGCTCCTCGAGGACAGGGCTTTGAGGTGCTCACAGGATGCATGTGGGGACATATCGTGGAGCTCTTCTGCTCTTGATTTATTTGTTCTTGGTGCACTTTGTTCTGTTATTTTTAACTGAAATATTTTAAGAGGTGTTGCTGCTTCTGCTGTGATTGGAACGAGCGTGATTGCACACATCGTAAGATTTTGTACTGCTGGATTTTTGCTTTAATCTTAAATGACAGCTACATCTGTTGGAAGTTTGTTCCTATCTCCTGGTATTTTTTTTTTTTTTTTAAACTTGACAGGCTGCAGGAGCCCTTTTAATGACAGCTTTGGTACTTGCAGATAGTTTTTTGTGATGCTTTTGCCAGGATGTGAGCTGCTCGATGCTGATTTCAACTACACTGGTTCTAGCTTCTTTGAACTCTACTCTCAATTTTTTCTAATTCCCAAATACAGTAAAAATCAAAATATTATTGCCATAACTGTGTTATAATAAATATTAGTTCATCTTTCAGCTAGATTTTTAATCTTTTTAAGCTATTTTATGACCTCAGATGGGGAACATTTAATTTCTCTTAAGCTTCTCCTCTTAAGACTCAGCTAAGTGTCATTAAACTCAGGATATCAGAGAACCCAGAACAGCTCCATAGATGCAATTTACATCCTTATTTAACCATTAACTATGATTACTCTAATTGTATAACTTCATTAGTCTTCCATTTTCCCATTTAAAAGTAATATGGAATCTTTAGGCAATTACAGTGACTAACTAGTATTGTCCAGCACTAATGCTAAGCCACTAAAATACTTTCAGTGCAACCTGATAGTAATTCAATGTGAAATTAGCTACAAATACTGCCACTAAAATACTACTTCTAGTGAAAATTCTTACCAAACATGCTGTGATATTAACTTGTACTCAGCTAAAATGTGCTTAGGTGTGGGTAAATGTTGACCTTATTGAACTGTGTTTAATTTCTTTGTGCCCTTCTTGCAATGTGTGGCTTCAAAGAAAATTAAATTGAGCATATAAGAAACTCTTTGTGTTAGTTCTGTCTCAACAGTTACCCAAGTGACCTGGTTAACATCTGCAGATTTATTTTATTCAAAGAGTTATAGTTATATCTTCTTAGATTGTTCATTTCTCAAGCATAAGATTTTAGAAATATCCATATTGATATAAATACTGGAATTTTAAGAGATTTTTAATAAGTACATATCTATAAATATATCAATATTCATATATATATCTCAGTATCACTATTGATACCTATTTATGCCTAACAATATAGACACCAGAGCACATGGCTATGCACATCATGGGAAGAATCACAACAATTTCCTAATCCAGGCTGTTGGAAAGAAGTTGAATCTGCTGCTGAAAACATAGATAACAAATTTTAGCTAAAAGAGCACTGGGAGTGGTTCTTCTCCCAGCATCTCCCCCTGTATTTAATTTGGAGCTTTTTCAGGCCATTTCAGCTATCTCTTTTGAGGAGTACAATATCCAAATATATAAGCAATTCAATCTGCTTTCACAGCCATATTTCACTGATTTCCTGATTTACAAAACAGAAAAAGGTTCTTCCAGGTGTGTGTGGCCATTAGATCGTGCAACACTCAAGCCACAAAGACCTAACCAACATTTCCTGCTGGGTTTTATTTTGGCAAGGGTGCTAAATTGTGGTGTAAATACCATGTCTCTCTGTGTGGCTTACTGAAGTACAAGTGGAGTCTAGAAGAGTAACACCAGAGATGTATCATAAACAAGGTACAGGGCTGTAAGTAACAGCTTTGATCACAGCAGTCAGTTTGAGGAATTTGGGGGTGTTTTTGGTTTTATCTCTATTTATAGAGTTCAAGTCAAGATTGTCTTTTAAGCAAGGGCAGAAACTAAACACAGGTCACAAGCATTCTCTGCTGGGCTCCTGTATGTTCATTTGAACCCAAGTGTTGCTTCTACCTCTGTCCCTTTTCTTCTCTACACTGGAGAAGAGGTGAGAGCAAAGCAAAGCTGGCCTTGCATCACTGACACACAAAGACTGGAATATACACTTGGAAACTGAGCAGAGAAATCAGGAAAAAAGTAGCAGCTTCTGATTTTTCCAAGCCATGGCATGGGTTTTGACTGATCACAACATCCAGAGAAGCTGGAGAGATGAAGGGATTAGGCTTGTTCCTGGTGAAGAAAGATCTCTGCTGGATATGGTCAGACTGAAGATTTGGGTAAAATGAATGAAAAAATTAAGTTCTAGTTAATTTATCAAAGACAATTTACACAGAATGTATATGTTCTGTTAGGTACATTTAAAAAAAAATGTTTTATTTGGATATTTGTTTAACAGTGCTCTGCCATTTAGTAAAATGACTATAGCAGTGAATTTGATGCTCTTCAATGGAAGAGCCAACATGGGATTCTCAAATATAAGAGAAGAAACAATAGCCTGACTACTTTCACAAGATGGTTTAGACAATCAGATGACTAGATGGAAAAGTGAGAGGCAAACCCCTCATTGCTGGCAGGCACCCAAAACTTCTTGAACCTCATGTATTCTTCCCTAATAAATATGTCATTTCAATACCAGCCTTGCTAATGCAGTGATAACAGCAGGAGAATAACTCTCCTTATAATTCTGTGAGACATCCAGATCTATTCCCCTGTCTCTCTGACTAATGCTTCCAACATGACTTGTTAGCTCCTGCAATGATCAAGCAGCTATTAAAGATAAAACTGTGTTAACCTTTTCAAAAATTAGAAGAGCATGACTGGAACTGGAACTACAATGGCTTCCCGGAGTCTTGAGCAAAAGGGTGAAAGATCATCCTGCTGAGACATTAGTAATGGATGTATTATTTATTTAGTATGTCTAAAATGCATATGAAGGATGTGGCCCCATGCAAATGCCTCCCCTCCCTCCTATGTAACTGCTCTGATGCAGGTAAGTAGGTAGAAAGATCCTCGATCAATTTTTATAAGAGAAGGAAATCATCTCTCTGGTTTCCCCTCCCTGGTGCTTATTCTAACAGATTGATCACAGAAAACTTGAAACTCTGAAATAACCATATTTTTCCCTGTGTTTTGAATTTAAACAGAACAGAAAAACACAGCAATCCTAAGAAAGTTATGAGAACTCATCAGTTTGTTCCCATTTGTACCTTCAGTCTCAGATTTAGACACTAACATAACAATGTAGCTAGACCTTCATGGGTGACAACCAGGATGTCATATCATCCTCATGAACTGACAAGCTAGAGGTGCAGAATATTCAGAAATTGGCTCGTCTGATGTCAAATTTACGTAAAAAATCATCCTTGACATGCATAAGCTACAATAAAAGACAGGCCTTTGTTTGCTGGCAAGTATAATCTGCAGACTACAAATGACAAACAGGCAATAAATCCCAAGTAGAAATAAGAATGACTGACAGAGTCCAAAACTAACTTCATCTGCAATGAAAAACCATTTTAGATTTGTTTTCTGAACTCAACTTTTTACTCAAGTTATCAAAGCTGCTGATAGAATAAAGCCCATAATAAAAATAGATAATAGCAGCATGAAAATTACAGAAATCTAATATACAATCCCAGGCACATGGAATATTTATAAGTTCTGACTTCTATTAAACTGAGCATCTCAGTTGCATTTTTGAGATTTTAATATCTGGTAATAATTTGTGTCTTCCCAAAAGGATCTGTAAAAAGATCATCTAAATGAGCATGTCCAAATGAACTCTTTCCTTCTCTCAAATCAGATTAGTAAGTTTTGCAAACCATCCCTTTTTGAGACCAGGGCTGCTGCCTGCTTTTGGTGAACAAAATGGAAGAAGCCCAATCTGTGAGGAAATCTTGAAGGACTGAGGTAGCCTTTGTGAAAATCTTTCATAATCTAAGTGCTGCTGTTCTCACAACAGAGCCAAAAATGCAGCCCATAAAAATTCATGAGACAAAAGATCCAGGTAGAAAATGATGAAAAGTGGCTGATTTAGAGATAAATGCACAGCTTTTCTCTGAACTTGAATGTTGGTGGTAATTTCCAGTATCAGAAATTCATCCAAAATGGGCAGTTCAGCAATTGCTGACCTCCTGGTCCTGATGCTTAAAAGAATGTATGGCCTCAGAAGTCACAGAAAATACAGGCAATCTCCAAAAGGAAGTAATCCTTTCTCATCATGACTCATCTGGTGACCACACAGCAAAAAGTGCAAGTGATTTCTCAACATTCCTCAGTTTCTTCTTTTTATTCTGATTGAGAAACCTAAAAACAGAACAAGCAAAAGTTGTTAAAGAGAAGCTTTTTGAGCTCTAAGCAAGAGCACATTCTTCTTGTAGCATCTTCTTAGTTCTAGTCATAAGACAGATCTGCCTTGCAAGATGAGGAAGGTAAAACTTCAAAAGTGCAGGACAAAAAAGGTCCTTTTATATGAGCTTGAACAAGGCAACCAGGGTTATTATTTTTCTAATATCTTCTATGATGCTGGAGTATCAGAGTCCCATCTGCTTAAGACTTGTTATGGAAAAAAAAGAAGGAAAATAACATGTTTTTTTCTCACTGAGGATAAGTATGAACAGGTTAATGTTTATTCTCAAATTTACTACAGAATTTATTACAGAATGATGCTGTTTGCCCAAAGGAGGACAAGTTTTCTTTTCCTTCACTTAACTTGTGTAGCTGAGAGGGATGATCATGCAGGGATGCATGAAACTTCAACAATACCCAGCTCATGCTCCAGGAGATTTCATACCAGAAAGAGGTGGGAAGGTAAAATTTGCTGGGAAAGAAACCTGGATCTAATAATAAAACACACTTGACAGCTGAGAAAAGGATCAGAGCATCTTTTCTCACTAGGTCTGGTTCTACCTCTAATCTGAGCAGAGCTGTGAGAAGTTGGTGCAGAACCTGGGAATCTCTGACCTCCTTCCCAGCACTGTGTTTTAGCTGAGGGCTGAAATATTGCAGGCATAAAATATCTATTGAACTGAGACAAAAATGGAGTACTGTAATACTTGTATTTAAATTATTAGAGAATAAGAAGGCAATCCTAAAGCCATCAAGTAGAAAATTACTTTAGTACTGTAGCATTACATTTTTTTTTTCAAACATAAACTTTGTGAAGTCAGAGATATTAAGAGACAAAATTCTATAAATCCCTCTGGTAACAAGCAATGGAATTAAAATCCAGGCAAAATTAAATTCAAGAAGATTAATGTTCCTTTTTATATTTTGATGACAACTATAAACCTAATGTGATTTTTGTGAATTTACAGCTTTGAAATGCAAGCTGATACCCCACAATGGTGCCATTTCAGTCACAAAGCAAATAAAGTACCTTTTATTCTAATGTCCCCACAGATAAATTTGGCTGTAGTAATGAAATGGCTTTGAACTTCTTAACTACCACTTGAAATAATTCAGAAACAAGTAAGTAATTTGTAATTGAAGCACTGTTATAGTTAAAACACATATAGCAGCACTTTGACACTGGTTGCATATCATCAGAGTAAATGTCCCAGATGCCTAAATAACAAAGTTGAGAGGATCCTTCTCAAAAAAGGTTTTGTAAAGTCCTGTAGCTCAAACAGCCTGTTTCTTTCTTAATCCTCTGAGATGTAAGCACTTCAGTGGCAATAATCTTGTTAAATCTTTTGAAAAATCATTAAATTAGATTCAGGCCAGATAAAAGAAAGACATTCTTTATGATGAGGGTGGTGAAACACTGGAAAACAGGTTGCCCAGAGAGGTTGTGGATTCCCCCTCTCTGGAAGTGTTTAAGGCCAGTCTGGATGAGGCACTGAGCAGCCTGATCTGGTGGGAGGTGTCCCTGCCTATGGCAGGGGGGTTGGAACTTGATGATCTTAAAGGTCCCTTCCAACCCTATTCTATGATTCTACAGGGCTCTGAGTTCACTAAAGGATGGAAGAAAATAGAAATCATGCTGGACCAGTTGGAATATGATGTCCTGGAGCAAACAACTGGAGAACTGGAGGGCTCAGAAATGAGGAATATCTTCAGGTATCTCTTGGATACTGCACACATCCCAAAAACACCACAAATACATGCAGAAGTGCAGTAAGAAAAAGAGAAAATTCCAAATGGAGGGAGGGGGAATGACCACATAACCTGACCAGAGACAATTTTAAGAGAAGGTACAACATGAAAGGAGGACTTAGATAATTTTGGAACTTCAACAGGAAGCCTAGTGGCAAGGGTTATAAAACTCAACGCTAGTTTCGTTGGTACCTCCATGCACATAGTAGGGTTTTTTTACAGCAAGATTAAGTTGTACCCTTTCTCAAGTGACAATAAGAATTTTGTACAAATAATAAAAAGGAAATCCCTACCTATTCTCAGACTTAGGAATTGTGGTATATTTGTCCTAGCTGAAATTTTCTCCTTGGACTTCCCCTGCAGAAGGTTTGGGGAAAATTAACACATTATCACTACTGTGTCTCTAATTATTTTTAAAATTCTAATTATGCTTTATAAGAAACCTTAACTATCAGATTTCTCCAATTCTTCTTCTCCCAAAATTCTTCTGCTATTATTAGATGAAATGCAGCCAATAAAAAGATGTGTATCCATGTGTATCCAGCCTCTCTGAAGAACATAATGCTAAAAGGACATTTAAAATTTGTTTTCCTGAGTGATATTTTTTCAGGATTCAATTCTCACAAAGAACAGATGTGGATAATAATCCATTTGGATGAATAAGCAGTCAAAACAATTAGGAGTGAAGAATGGCACGTTGTTGCCATAGAAGTGACACAGTCATGCTGCAGACTAACAGGTTTCAGAAAACTCTGTAGGGGATTTCACAATTCTAAGGTCCTGTTTCCACCAAAAATTATGGCAAAGCCTCTGTTAATTTTGCAGAAACAGGCCTGGACCCTTGCCAGCCACAGAGTGGAGAGGACAAGAAGGGAGGAGACCAGCTATGGAGGACAGGGAGGAGAAAGAACTTTGGTGCCCACCTCTTGCTTTCAAAGAAATCCCTAGAGTCTTGCTGTCAAAAGCAAGACCTGTGTGACCTGGTTTAGGTGGCTCTGGAAGGGGGATTGGACTGGATGATCTCCCAAGGTCCCTTCTAATCCCTAACATTCTGTGATCCTGTGAAAAGAAGGATTTTGCCACATCTTGCAAAGAAAGATAATGTATTGGAAGGAGAAAGTCTTTGAGCAGCGGCCCCAACATCTCCTTAGGGTTTGTCTTGAAGACACATGGATAATCTAGAAGACTTTGGCTTGACCCAAGAGAGCTTGATCTCAGCACTGCCAGGGTTTGCTTGTGCCTGGGCTGGTTTCCTCTTGCTTTGGCAACTCCCTCATTCAGCCTGGGCTGGCTTTTCTCCAGGGCTCACTCCCCATTCCTCTGGTTTCCAAAGTAATGAGCATATTGCTAGTCCTATCAAGACAAAGCATATGCATTACCCACCACTGACATCTCTGCAAAAATATTTCTAAATGCAGAATTATAAGAGCCATTAAATATTTAATATTAAGTAACCTGTGGGAATTTTAATGCATTATACTTGCAGAGAATACAGAAGGTAATAATAAAAAGGTGGAAAGAGATGCAATAGCCTGCTCATCTGAAAGCTTGTAGCAATTTTAACTTGTGTTTTATATATGAACCCATAAAATTTATGTGGAAGAAATTAAATGTATAAAATGATTTATAGATGGATTAAAAAGGCCTGCAATATTTTTAGTTTCATGCATCTTCATGAAAGGAGTTATAAATCTCTGTAACAAATTGCTTATCCAAGTTCTATGGAAACAGCATAAACAGAGCAAGCAATTATCTGTAATAAACTTTTTCTTTAATATTGTGGCACTCAACCTTTTGTAAAACTACAGATTGTAATTAATCTTGTGCTCTGTTAGAAAATCAGATTTTGTTTTCTATGCTCACATATATTTTTGCTGGTGTGAAGAAACTGTCATCTTCCTGGCAGGGTGATCCAATCATTAAGTGTTAATAAAGCAATAATACAATATAATATAAACTTCTTCAAATTATTTTATACATATATAACTCCCTCTTATGACACAGAAGTCTCAAAACTATAGAAAAATCCTTTTGTAAATGAGCTTCTTGCAGCAGTTGAAAATTCAGTTCTTATTATAGCTAGTACTGACATTTTAAAGCATAATTTGAACAGTGTTTCCTGGGGTTCAGGCACTGAATTTTACACTCATCAGAAGAGTCTGATGGTTTTGGGGGCAGTCATCTAAAAATGTTCAATTTGAAATAGTGTTAGTTGAGGAAAAGTGAGTTGAGGAAAAGCTCCACAATGGTGGAAGATGTGGGATATTTTACAGGAAAAGCAATCTTAGCCTTTCAGCCATCCTAAGATACAACTGAAGTGCTATTATTTCCTTGAAGTCCTCAGATGAGGACGTGGGGCACAGCACAAAACTCAGAGTAGAGGTGGTCCAGGAGCAGAATGAGATCAATGCTTACCAGGTTTGGAGAGCAAAACCACTCAGGTTAATTGCAGTAGATGCAGAGTATGTTGCCTGTATACTGTGGTATAAAAAAGACCCCAAAATCTGCTAGGAATGAAGAAAAAGACAAGCTACAGAGATTCATGTCATTGCAGGAAGAGTTCCATTTAGGCTGTATGAGAGTTTCAGAAGAGGGACACTTCAGAAGTGGGATGGAGATGTGCCAGCACTGTGGGTCAAGCCATGGGCTGTGCAGCACTGATTTCCACCTAAGGAGAAATTCAGTTTCAATTCAGCCTAGCACTCTCCTGGCATATTAAAATATACACTGACAGGGCTTACTCATTGTATTCCATGGTCTGAGCTCTGCATGTGTTAAACTTCATACAAATTGAGGTGGAGGTAGACAGTTCTGCTTTGGGTAAGTGAAGCTTCAGGGACACACACCAAGTGGCCGCTGGATGGATGGTATCAGATCCAGATCCTGGAGCCTGCAGGCTCCAAAAGGCAGCTCATAAATGAGAATGTCTGATACTGCCATCAGGAGCTGTAGAAGCCTTTTAGTCTCTGTGGGCCTGCAGTAGCTCAGAGATGTACATCCTGACTGCAGCCCACACTTAGCATGAAATCAATGTTGACATGAAGGTGTTGGCATGACCAATGGAATAAATCTGTATGTCTAACATCCTGCTGACTGGGTAAATCAGAACAAACCACACATCTATTGGGTGTAGCATTCTGCAGGGAAATCAAGATTACAGCAACAAGTATAAAAACATACTGGCTGGAATTTGCACATTGAAGCAATCAGTGCAACCTAAGCTGTAGAAGCTGGCCTTTGATCTCTCACTTTGTTGACAGCTCAACCTAAGAGAGCAGCTGCTTACACTTAGTGCAGACATTCTTGTGCTTCAACACAGTAACGAGGCTTTAAAACCTGCAATGGAAGAGTCTTAGTTTTCCAGGAGCCCCAGGCTCTCTCTTTTGCCTTCACTGTCCACGGCATGGGAATAATGTCTACCTGTCACCATTCCAGTTTATGTCTGCAATGAAGCAAAGAAGACAAAATGTCACTAGTTGATACTAAAAGAGCAGTCTCTTATATTTAAGAGACCCTATTGGTTCACTGTGCTCATTTCTGCTTTGTATTCATGTCAAGACACCTCAGAGCAGGGGTAAGTTTCCCATATTCCTATGTTTCCTGAAAGCAGAAGGAACAACTAGACACTCTGACCATTTCACTTTTATCCATCTAATTAAAAAAAAATCCATTATTTTTATTGCAAACACCTACTAGCTTTTAGATTTAATCTTTGAAAATCCTACTGTTAGCAGCAAGGCTCAGGTTCAAATAACAAGATGATCTCTTTAAAAGAGACCTAGTCTGGCATGAGCAGCACCTGTAAATTCTTGGGATTAATAGTATTTTGCTAATTTCTGCTTACAATGAGAGAGGTCATTGCACTAAACTTGGGAGTAAGGGAGCTGGTTAAAACTTCTTCTCTTAGTGCCTGCTGTCTCACCAGCAGTAAAGGCTGATCCAAGTAATCTAAAAATATATCTGAAACATCAGGCTGGACAACCCTGATGGTTTCTGTCTCCAGCTGAGGATTCCCTGAGTCATGGTCCCTTTGTAGGATGCTTTAGATGATGTGACAGCTATTGAATTACCAATGATTTCCATCAAATGCATTAGGTTGATCCAAATTAGCCTCCCCTGAGGGTAAGTGACATGATTGGGAGATGGTTACAAGGTAGCTAAATTTCAGTGATATAAAGCTCACCTTGAATCTGTGTACAAAACAAGGGAAAGTTTCAGGGGTAATAAGGAATGAACAGTCCTATTAGGAAGATAAAAATTCCATAAGAATCACTCCTATTTTTTTCCAGTGAAGGAACTCAGAACAGACTCTCTGTCTTTAATCTCTCAGAGCTGATCCTCACAGAAGACCCAGGAAAATATTTTCAAAAGACAAGCCTGAGATTAAAAGCTTAGAAGCCACCTGGTTAATACAAATCTGTAAAAGCTCTGGGTTTAGAGTATGTTAGAGTCTTCTTCTCATCCACTTTATAATAGTGAGCACCTTCATTTTTCACCCAAACCTAGGTGTTGGTCCCTTTCCCCTGTTAACAGCCCTCAGAGCACTGAGGTCCCAGCTCCCTTCTCTGCCACAACATGATTAACACCATTAGACTGAGCTGTTGGATCTGACCTATGTTAGGCTGTATTTTGTTCTTCTCAGACTAAGAGACTCTGGCTTGAAAGTCTATCTGTTTTCTAATTATTTTAATTTGTTCCTTCTAAAAGTTATTTCTCTTAATACTAAGCAATGCATTCACTCACAGAAACATTTCAATAACTCAATTCCCCCCAGACCAAATGACTGCCACATGGAAAAATGTTACTTTGGATATCACTCTGTCCCTTTTTCCTTCTTCCCTCAGCTAAACTACATCCTTGCTTTGGTGTCAGGGAGTGTTGTAATATCAGAGTTTGGGTGCTACCACCTTGACCCGTCTTCTAGTCCATTTGCCTCTCTTGAGGCACCTCAGTCTAGCTTTAATGATGTGAGTCACATTCAGCAGTTGATTTGGTGAAGTCTGGCCAAGGTTGTTTCATCTCCACTACCCCCTCCTGCAGAAGGGTTTTGCAATGCACGTCAGTGAGATGCAGGCTTCACTGCTTCCCATCAAAGCATCCTCCCACCAACACAGAGAAAAAAAATCTGCTTGATATATAATAGCATAAGTTCTTTTTTTGCTCCACTCCTCAATCCATTCCACACTTCTTTCAGGCAGGGCAAGTCCTGCCAATTCACTGCAGATGCTTTGAATAGAAAGTATGTGTACATTAAACCTTCTCTCTGGCCAAGTTTAACTTCCACTCTGCAAATAAATGGGAGTAGATGATAGCTCCTCTCCCTCAGGAACTGATGAAAATGGAGAATCTCTGGGATATGCAGATGAAACAGCTCATTCTCTCCACCAAAATATGAAAGCAGAGAGCTCCTTACCCTTCCAAGTTTCGGGCCAAGGGGCTCTGACACACACAGAGTGAAGGGGAAGACGTGTGATTAGGTAACTCCCAAACTTCAGAAACATTTTCATTTCAAATTCTGACTTCCTGCCATGCACATGTTCTTCTGTAACCAGACTCTGAGGCAATTTATTAACAGCTCCAGAGGAGTGATATCTGCAGAATCTGTTTCTCTGCTTTTGACAGCTGAGCAGGGCTAATGTTACTGCCTCACAGTGCCATCACTGGAGCAATGTGTGTTCTGTATATTCAATAAAGAAGCATCCTTTGAAGGTGCAAATGGAAGAGCTTATCTGAGGAAAAAAGGTAAAAAACCCACGTTAATATTTTAGATCATTTGTCAGCACATCACAGGAAAAGAAATGGAAGGTAATAAAAAATAGAATGTGTTTTCCAAACAAGTCTTTTGACCACGAATATTCAGAAGTTCTAAGTTGCAGCCAGTTTGAAAGATATTTTAATAAAATATATGGTATTTCAAGAACAAAGAAATAAAAGTTCAACACTTCCAGTGTTGGGGTTTTCTTTAATAATAAAAGCCCAGGGAAAACCCTTCAGCAGCCCTGAAACCTAGGAAAACCCATTCAGATCTGAGCTCTGAAATAAGTGGTCTTAAAAAATACAGAAGGTACTCTAAATACTATATAAAAAAAAGTTACAGAAGTATTCAGGGAAGGAATAAGGGGAATTTTGATAAAATTAATGATTTAAAGTGAATGTGAAATCTTGGAAGTCTTACTGTTGTGCTTGATATTTCCCAGAACAGAGATCATCCTTGGATGAATGTTACAAGGAGGGCAGAGGAAGGCATTTGACTAAAGTAGGATTGACATATATGATGAATTACAGTTCATTAATCCAATTAATGAGTAATTCCAAAAGCTTTAATCCCAGATAAAACTCTTTATTATAACTATGTTGGCTATTGCTGCCCTAAGAGCCTGTCAGCAAATCTATGGTAAAGCTTTATAAATCCTGTCAGTCCTGCTATAGCTTTTTGGATATTATTTTGATCAAAAGATAGTGCAAAAATCAGAGAAGGTAGTGTGGTTCTTGCCTTTATTTGACCTGATTCACATTGCAGAAGAAATTCAAGGTGCTTTTAAAAAGACTCAGACCTGTTGAATGTGGCTGCACATATTTATAAGCACTTGTAGTTTTGAAGGCAAATGCTTCTGCTACTGAAATCATCTGTATGCATTATTTCTTCATGCACATCCTATTCACTGAGGGAAGTAATGAAAGGCACCATACTGGCTTTGAAAATAATCTCTGCTCCATTTTTGCTCTCTTTAATTTTTGGTAGCACTACCTACAAGAGTGATGCTTCCCCAGCACTTCAGAAAAGCAGTCGCTCCTCTGCAAACCTCCCAGGCAAAGAGGGAGAAAGAGAGGGAATAAAGCAAAGCAATAATATGAGTTTATACACTGGCTGCCTTCATTCAGCATAGACAGTACAGCAAAATAGAGTGTGTAAGAGGGAATTAAGTGTGAGAAAAGCATCTGAACTCCCAGTGTGTGCCTGGGAAGGTGAAAACATGAATTAAAATCTCTGTAGCAGAAAGGACAGCGTTGCAGGAAATCAAGATGACTCCCCTCTAAAGCAACCAGTTAAAACTCCTATCTAACTGGTCCCCACCCAATACCCCAGATGTGCTCCAGAAGCACATCAACTCAAAGCTTTGTTCACCCACTGGGATGAGACCCCCTCTGGAAGCTGGGAGTTTGGTGGCTCTGGAACCTGCTGTGTGTTGATTTTGATTTGGTGAGCAATTGGCTACTCAACGCTGCAACCATAAATCCATATTTAATAAAGGAGAAGACTTTCAATATCATCACATCCTGTGCAATGTGTTAGGAGGTTGCTCCTAAACTTTTTTGAGCTACTGTGTCACATTCTCAGTAAGTAAAATCTGTGTTACCAAGAAGACAACATATTCTGTGGTGAATATTTAAGTAAAAGTGCATCCTTTTGGCTGTTGCTAAAATGCCTGTTGTGGGAGGATGACAGTTCATACCCGATTGCAAACCTTTGGATATCCATATTTCTTGATCAATGACTTTGAGGCCTTCTGGAACAACATTGCACAATGACCCTTCATTTAAAAGACCAAATAAAATGATTAAGGACACAGAATAAAAGAGTAAGAATTTTGTGCTGGTCACAACTGGTTTTTACCAGTCTCAGCCTGAAGCAGTGCTCCTGAACTAGAAGAAACTCCAATCACTGCAGCATAGAGAGTTGTGTGGTGGAAATGAGCCACTGCAGAGATTATTAGAGGAGGAACGTAACTGTCTCAAAAGGACTTCCTTTTAGCAAAAGCTAAAATCAAAGAGTGAATATTTGTGCACCTTTTGATAGAACTTAGGATTTCTGGTGCCTCAAAACACAATGGAAAACATCAACGTGATGAAGACTTGATGTACTTGAGAACAGCAAAGCATGCCAGGTTGTTACAGAATCACAGAATGTCAGGGATTGGAGGGGACCTCAAGAGATCATCTGGTCCAATCCCCCTGCCAGAACAGGAAAACCCAGACCAGGTCACACAGGAAGGCGTCCAGGTGGGGTTTGAATGTCTCCAGAGAAGGAGACCCCACATGCTCTCTGTTCTTTCTTATATTTCTGTGGAACATCCCATGTTCTAGCTTGCACCCATTGCCCCTTGTCCTATCATTGGAGGTCACTGAGAGGAGCCTGGTTCCATCCGCCTGACACTCATCCCTTACATATTTATAATTGTGTCTTGGACACACAATTCCAAAGTCCACTTCAATCTGCATTTTTCTGTGAACATTTTTGAATACACAGGTCTGGATGTGGGTAGAAATTTAAAAGATTTTTTCAGCCCTAGCCAGACACTGCAACTCACTACTCCTGCTGAGGACCACCCTCTGTTTGGCATGTTCTTCTCAACATCTTTTGAATGATGGAAGCAAAAAAATGTCATTCTTTATTTAGCCTCTACTAGAGTGCAATCAGCAGTTCGTAAAAGCTCACCATCTAGCATGGTGGAAGAAGCTGAACTAGGACTTAGGGAGTGAGCTGTGCTGGGAAATGGTTATGTTTCAGAAGTCCTTCACAGCTGGAATTTCTATTTCATATGGTGGAATAGAATCAGTTCAAATCATCCAAGCAGTAATTTAAACTCCCAGAAAAGCCAGGAAGGCAAATTCCACCAGAGTATCAAAATTTATCTGTGAGGGGAGACTTGACTCCTGGGTTGAGTTACCTTGTACAAATGCAAATGCAGATTTCAAACTATGCAAGAACATAAGATATTGGTTGGCAATTAAACATCCCCTGACACAATTATTTGTCTTCAGAGTCAATAAATGCAGTACAATTGATCTTTGTTTAGGTAAAGAATAATTTTATACAATTTCCTTATTTTGAAATTAGTTACTTTGGTTTTCATTCATAATGTCTGACCATGACATCACTTAATCTGATAAAATAATACTGAAAGACCCATGGCAGGCAAAATATAACAGCAGAAGTTCAACAAGAGATTTTTCCTCTATATGTTTATTACAATAAGTTACAGGCTTAGCATAAAAACAGTAGAGAAAGTGGAAAACATGCACCCTGTTGGCTTTCCAAGTAGCACTAAACTATTTTGCCTTTTGTTTGCTCAGTGTCTTGTCTCTTCAAACTTCCAGTGTTCCTGACTCTGAGACTTCTTAATTTAGCAAAAAAATAGATATTACCCTTAAAATTTTCTCTTTTGCTCTGTATTGGTATTTGCCAGACATCATCCATCTATTACTAACAAGTGAACAAATGTAAAGCTTAACCAAGCTCTTCATTACAGGGATTTTTTTAATTAAATACAATGAAAACAAAGGGGTTTTTTTAAATCCCATTTAATATAATGTTTGATAAAATTTGGACTTGCAACCTTTGAGCTCATGTCCCCTCTAATAAATGGTATTTTTGTGTTCTTTCTCTTCTACTTCTCCCACTAAAAGGAAGTAGCTATCATATAATGCTAGCAATCACATCTATTATTCATGGGCATGTTTTCAATTGAAGCTGGAATAAACAAATATTGTCAACAGAGCTTTCTTTAAGAAAACATCAAATGCATTTTTCACAAATTAAATCATGTCTAAAGAAAATAATGATAAAGGCAAATATGTCAATAGTTGCAGGGTAGCCAGTTCTGCCCTTGACTGACTATGGGGAAGCTTTTCTTCTTTGGTAAATATTAAGAGTAGAATTTGAAAAACACTAATTAATGTGCTCAGCCCCTATTGACTCTCAGAAAGGCATGACTTTCGAGGTCACTTAGCCATTTTTAATTATTTCATCCTTAGTCTTTAACAGGAGACTCACATCACCATGGTATTCAAGAAAAAAAAAAAAGACATGCCATCTCTTAGAAAATACTCTAATGACTGAAAATTAGTAATCCCTTTTATTTAACTGTTTTAAAACCCTCATTAGAAGAGATTTGTCTGGCACTTGGACAGGGGCATTCAAATATTCTTCAGATGCTGTTCCCTGCATGGGTGGGGTAAAAAAAAGTGTAGAGTTCCCTCTTACAGTGAATGCAAAACAGCTAATCTTCCTCTGACTGCAAAATACTTTTGCCTAGGCACACAGTGGGCTGTCATAGGGAAAAAATATCACAAATAAAATGTGATTTAACTATACAGGGCAAATAACATATAGAATGCTTTAGTAGCAACAGCAAACTGAATGGCTGCTCGTGGAGGAATAGTATTGTTGTTATGATCAGTATCAGAGGAAAAATGATTGTCCTGGAATAGCTTCCACTCTGGCTTGGATTTAGAAAACAATACCTGTCCTACTCCAGGGACCATTCTTTCTTTGTTTGTTTTCAAGGGAAAAAGCCAAGAGGCAATAAAGAGGGATCATACAATCTGCCAGCAGAGTAAACAGTGAAAGCTGGACATGTACAACACAAAATGCTTCGTAAGGTGACAACTGATACTGATAAATACCATCAGACCATGCCTCTGTCCTCCCACTGCTCATCTTCATCTTCCCTAAAAAGAAAAAAAAAAGAAAAAAGGTGGTAAAGGTGGTCTAGTTATAAGAACACAGCAATTACTGACCTGACACAGTGGAGAGTCAGTGATGAGGGAAAGCAGGAAGCTAAGACTAGGATTTCATAAGGGAAAAAATCTTTATAAAATAATTAGCATAAAAAGAAAAGTTGATTATATGAGTAGCAGGATGCTTTTTGCTACTGGTAAAATTGAAATTCCTATTAATCTGTGTGATAAAGGCTTATGAAGTTTTGATAAAGCTGCAGGTGATGGACTGACCTGCCCTACATCTTCCTTTATAACCAAGACCAAAGGTCTATTTCCAGCTCTGCCATTAACACCACTGTGACCCAGGATGAGCCACCCATTTCTCCTGTGTCTCTGCTTCCAGCTATGAAAAATAGGTTAATAACACCTGTCTCATGGGGAAGTTGTGAACTGGCATTTTTTGGCCAGACTGGGGAAGGGCATAAAGCACATTGAGGTAATTGATTCTTGGAAAATGCTTAGAATGCAAATATGAGGCTGTCTTACCTTATTCAGGCTTTCTTATCTTTAATTTCCCCTTTACAAAGCAGTGCACTCGTGGCAAGTTTCTTGGTTACAAAAGACATATTTTAAGGAAACTTACAAGCAGCAGCACATCACAAAGTCTGAACAAAGTGGATTTGTTTTCTTCAGATTGTTTGCCGGTTTTACCTTTCAATTTTGAAAGTGCAGAAAAATAAATATAAATTCCTATTAAACTTTGAAAGCATTTGAAAGCAGATAGCACGATTGTCTTCTATCATGTGGTCACTTTTCTCTACTTTCCTTCTTTCCATTTCTGTCTTAATCTTGTGCTTTTATAGGGGTTTTTTGTTGTTCACCCTGAATTTCTTCCCCTCTAAGTGCACACATTTTCCATCTCTCACTTCTCTGCTCCCTCTCGAGGTATGAAATCCACTGAGGCTGCCTGATACAAGGGTTCTTCTATCACTCAAGGTCAAAATCTTGCAATTGCATATCTTTTTTTAATTCTTCTTCTTTCCCTGAGATCTCTAATGCTAATGCTGCACTGGGAGGACACGTGCTAAGGGTGTGAAAGCTTCTAAAGGCAGCAGAAGCACTCCCAGAGAAAGGGTGAAAGGTGGGACCCAGCAAATCTGTGAGCACTAGTGGCAGTTTCTACTCCACAGAAATGCTCCCAGGGAGCATTTGCTCTTCCTTGTGGCTTTGTAGAGACAGGAGCTTCCTTCCTTCCCGTCCATCTCCCAACAGATGTCCCAATTCACAGCTCAGCCTGTGGACTTTGCAAAACCAAATGACCTGGGCAGATCTGGCCTTTGGAGAGTCAAATCAACCACGTCCAAATGCACAGCAAGAATCTGGTGTGACCTCCATTGGCAGGGACATGCAGCCAGCTCTGGAGTGAGTGGCCCTGAAGTTCAACTTGATGTCCATTTTAATTTGTTTTCTAATCTCCTGAACAATCTTCAACATGACCTGCTTGGTGCCTCTGACTGCTTGTAGCCATGGCTGTTATTATTAGAGCAAATAGAGGAATTATTGTTCTCTTTAGTCAAATATTGATTCACATGCTGTTTCTCCTGCATGGACAGTGTACAGTCATGATTGCATTTATTTAACAGGACCAAGATGTGTGGATCAAGTCCATTTCCATTCTCCAAGCTGGGGTGTTTTCTGAAGGATATAACATTCCCTTTGAATGATCAAGCAGATATTCTTAGGGGTTTATCCAAGAATAATTTATAGCTCCAGTGGTCATAAAGAATATTTTAAATACCAGTGGTCTTTTGTGACCCTGATTTAAAAAGGGCATTTGCTAAGGAGAGACAAGTTCCAGTGGAGGACTGTCCATGCTGCATAAAGAAATCTCAGCAAAAAGGAATCTGGTTTGGGGGGCTTTTGGAAACTGGAGGAAGCTTCAAGGCAGGACCACACCTCAGCAGCTCCTATGTCTCAAAGACAGCTTCTTAAATGAGGCATCTATGATCCAATTGCTGCCCATACTCAGAGTAGATGCCATCTTCCCTAAGCTGATTTCTCCACCACGTGGAGAGACCATGGAAACTAATAAAAGCCTGTTGAAGGGATGTTTGAAACTCACTCCACTCTGGTGGAGTAGAATGATCACCAAGACCAGACTCCCTCCTGGGGAAGAATTTACTGGATTAATGAGACCAAGCAGACAGATGAGAGCAGAAAAACCCCAGGCTTCCAAGTGTTCCTCACTGTTGTGTTCAGGACCCCAATCTTACAGCAGACACCTTAAGACTCTTGCAATGAGCAAACTGCTCCCTTTATATAAATTATGTCTTTTGCTCACCAACCAACTACACCAAATTTAAGAAAAATGTAAAGAGAAGGTCTGAGGTTTATTAGCATTTGAGTAAGGAATGCAATTCTGTTGTTTGGAGATTTTAGACAGTTGCAAGATCTTTTTGGAGCATGATGAAGCCAAAAACTGAAAGCATGCATTGGGGTAGGATATTTAGTAGGGTACAGGATGGCAGGACTAGGAGCAATGGACGCTAATTGGAAGAGGGGAGATCTGGGCTGAATATAAGAAAGTTCTTTACTGTGAGGGTGGTGAGACACTGGAACAAGTTGACCAGAGAGGCTGTGGATACCCCCTCCCTGGAGGTGTTTAAGGCCAGGCTGGATGAGGCATTGAGCAACCTGGTCTAGTTGGAGGTGTCCCTGCCCTTCGCAGGGGGATGATCTTTAAGGTCCCTTCCAACTCAAACCATTCTATGATTCTGTGATTTATAAATAACATGAATTTATATGTATATGTTTATGAATATGTATAGGACAGTTGTGTGGATGCATCAGCCCTGTTACAGCACTCAATTAAAGGATGGATTTTTTGCAATTTGCCCTTCGGGAAGATCACAATGTTCAGTTTTCACTCTGGCTTTATGCTCCCTCTCATTTTCCAGTTGGCTTGAACAAAGTGAAAGAAGGTCAAGTGACTGGTCCAAAATCACTCAGCCACTCCAAGGCTCAGCTGGCTACCAGGGCTTGCTTTGGCCACTACACCACACAATCTCCTGACAATGCACAGCCTCCTGCTGGGCAATGACAGAAGATGCCAGTGAGATTGACAGTTATTTTCCTCCCTTAAAAGCCTTGCAATGCCATAATTCTCATAGTCTGCTTTTAATTTAGAAACCTTCTAAGCTGAGACTGCTACACAGACTGAAGAGAAGAAATACCATAAGACGTACCTGAAGTAATAGAAAGTATCTCACTTTTTCTCATGACCTACTTGTTACATCTCTATTTGTTTTGAAGTCTTCCTGGTCCAGATTTGTTAAATTGAGTTCTTGACATGGATAAAGCACTGCAGAAGGGACTGTGAAAGCACACTGCCAAGGAGATGGAGGGCTGGAGTCCATTCCCACCAAACCAGAAAGAAAATCCTCATTGACTTCAATAAAGGCAGGGCAAGGTAGGGAATGATACAGACATGCATCACCGCTTGCAGTGACCCTCTCCAGTGGGTTTGAAAGGTATTTGTTGAGGAAGACTGACTCTATCCTGGCTTTGCTATCAAACTCAAGCCAGTCAGCAGAGGCACAAAGACCTGACACTGAGAACACCTTGATTTTTTCAGTAGGCTGATCACATTTTTCAAGTGCAAACACTGAGGCACTTGGAAAGTGGATTGCATATAAGCAATTTAAATAAATTAAGATCTGTAGCTTCTTGGTATCCCAGTATTTTTTTAATTAGTAGCATATCAAATGGATTTCTCCTTTAAGACAGGTGAATTAGCAAGAGAGATGACTTTTATCTACTACAAATGCCTTTTTTGTAACAGGCTAGATTTTTCTGAAGGTCAGCTGTGCTGTGTGCTGCAAATATCAGAGCTTTCTATCCTGTATATTACTCTTATTATTCCATGAGCTGTATAAATGCTCAACCTTTGACTCTTAGACTAGGCAAAAAGTACTCCACATCCCCCTACACTGTTGTAGGTGGGAAAGCAGAAAAGGGAGTGTTTATTTTTTTCCTCCATTCATTCAAACTATTGGTGAAATGACAATTAGAGAGGTTAAGTCCCAATTTGAAGAGTCAATAAAGTGAAACAAGGAAAAATTTTGTTTTGATGAGTGAAATTTAAGAATGTTGCTGTAATGAAGGATAATTATGATGACAGAAACTAAGAACAGAATTATGATCATTGAAAAACTCTGCTGTGGCTGATATTAAAATACCCTGGAGTTCTGGGTCTATTGAGCATTACCATTAAACCCTTGGTAATTAGAAATACTTGAAAAAGGTGAATATTTAGTAGAACAAAACCTTAACTATTACTTACTGATAATCCTGTTAAATTACATACTGTGCTGCACATTGAAATCTTCTGTGACTGAAACTGCTTGGTGGCATTGCTGGTCTCCAGCATCTTAACCAGCATCTCATTGCTTTAGAAACAGATTTCACTAAAAAAGAAAAAATAAAGATGAGAAAATACTAGAAAACCTCTTGCATTTCAAACCACTGGCCTAGTCAAGAACAGATCACATATTTAAAGGTCTAATTCCCATGAAAGTTAACTTGTGTCCTTGTTCTTTGCATTGCATGAGTGAAATTTCCCCATTCCTATGTAGCTGTCTAAAGTTCATTTCATGCTGAGCTTGTGGCAGTATGGTCTCTTTAGTGATTTTTTTCTGGTGATTTTTTTTTTTCTCTAAGCAGTGGAATTTCTTGTTTTCTACTCTGAGAAGTCTTAACTTTTCCCTTGGGTTAGATGAAAAGCTGCATCCTTATCATCCATGTAGAAATCAAGTGGAGGTGAAGGCCATCCAAAAGAGTGAGAATATGGACAATCCAAAGACAATTTTCATACCGGGATACACCAGGGTAAGTTTATGTTTAGTTTATGAATTATTTTAGACAGTTTGAAAATGAAGTGATTTGGATATTGGAACACAAGAAAGAAAAAGCCTTAGTGTTCCTATTAGGGCCAATTTAATGGAACTCATCACTTGACCAGCAGGTAGAGCTCCCATCATTTTAGGCCCAGTATCAGATCCAGCCTTGTGATCACAGAATCCTGACAGCCCCAGTGAAGAAGTCATGGTGTCCATAGCAACATGAAGTATCTCTGCACCCCCTCAGCTCCCACTCTGGCACTGCTGGGGACACAGACCAGCTGTGCATGATCCTGTTTATGTCCCCACTATTTTAACTCCACATTACAAACCTTGTTTCCCCTGCAAAGAGCATCTGCTCCCTGAGTGACATGTTTTTAATGTGCTGATTTATCATTGTCAGATACAGGATTTCTTTTTATTGCTGGAATTTGAATATTGTATTTAAGCCACTTTTGTGATTACAGATGTTTTACATATAAATTGCCTTATATTACAAAAAAACCCCAAAACATTCTGTACTTCTCAAGCAGCCTCATTCTCATGTGTTTTACATTTTTATTCCTTACTCTGCATGGGTAAGTGGATGTGGCTGGCTGGCTGCTTGGGGGAAAAAATGCAACCCAGGTTACAGTGCTGCATTTGCAACTGCCCCTTGGATCATGTGTGGAATGTTGGTGCTTGAGGAAAACCTGCTGGAGGCACAACTTTGGGTTTTGCCCATAGAGTTCAGCTCTATCTGCTCTCTGGGTGCCCCAAAACCCTGAGATTTCTGGGACCTCCCACTAAGGTCAGATATGTAAAAGGCTGCAAGTGCACTGCCATCTCCATGCAACTTGGTTTGAAGGTAACTAAACAGGGAGTTAATGACTTGGTGTCCTCTCTGATCTCCCTAGGAAGGGGCAAGGACCAGGAATAAAGGCTTGTGCACCCCCAAAGTGCTGCACAAGTGGCTGAGTGCTTCTCCCTGGAAGCTGTCAGATCCTAAAGAATTCTGAGAGGAGCCTGGTTCCTGCTTTTGCCACCACTCAGGTGAAACAGCACAGTGGTGTAGGTTTGCTGCCACACAGCACAGCCATGTTCTCTGGGCAATAATGTAGACTGTAAAAAAAATAGTATTATCAAAAGGATGCACACTTGTGAACTCTATTTTACTGTAGGCCATAGAATCATGAGAGAATGAGACAACTCTTATGGTTGGAAGACACCGTTAAGACCATCAAGACCATCAATTAACCAAGCAATGCCAATTTATCTCTAAACTATGTCCTTCAGCACTACATCTATATGTATTTTAAGGTCAGTAAGGGCACTCATGTTAAAAGCTACATGGACTCCTAAGTCATGTTAAAGGTTCCATCATGTCCAAGAAGCAGTTTAGGTCTTAAAATCTTCCTGTTTCTAATCAAGTCATTGCTTTCTTCACATTATAATAAGGAAAGATAGATCCACCATTACAAATTTTCACTCTTGCTGGCATCAGAAAAATTGTGTGTAACATGTTTGAGTTCATATAAACCATTCATGGAGATACACCCAGGAAACTAAAATATATGGAGAAACTCAAAAAGCAGGCACTGAAACATGTCATACCTCAGATATAAGCTGGCCTCCAGCTATTGTTTCAAACCATAACTGCTTGAATAACATCAGCTAAGCACCATCATTTCCAGGTGGTCACTGACCATCCCATGGCTATCATAATCATTCAATTAAGAAAGAAATTAATTATGATTTGTAGAGAGAGACTTCACCCTAAAAATGCTATTTCTTCCCTTTGAAAGGAGGAATTGCCATCAAATCTGTGAAGGTCTTCACTACTCCTTTGGGGGATTTTACTCCACAGCATCTGAACAGCCAGGAGCTGAGTTGCTGTGTTTCTAGATAAATCCAGCAGCTTAAGAAGGAAAAGCATACAATACAGACTGCAAAAAGATTCTAGAGAGTAAGCAGATCTCATGAAGGATCTGCTCAGGAGGGGACAGGAACAGTGAAGAGTAAAAATGTTCCAAGAACTGGAAGAGAAAGGAACAGGAGTTTGTTGGTAAAGAGCATTAGCAATTAGATTAACCCACAGAAGTTGAGGAGAAGACTGGAATTCCCAGGAGGATGTAATTATACTACCCAAGTTGGGCTGAAGCACACCTTGTAACAGACTGAGATTTCTGGAAAAGAGATTCTTCCAAGAAATGTTTCTTCCTGCTTGTGAGAAGAAACACTCTGTCCCTGGCATTTCCATCACGACAATTTTTAAAATGTTTAATTTAATATATCTCTCTCAGCTATATTTATTTCTACAAGGTGGCATAGCAGGGCGCTGCAGGAAAGAACCTGTAAGTGCAGCTGGAGGAGCTGCTGAATCCCACCACAACTTTTCCCACGGTCGTTCCCGTGCAGCCTGGCTGCTTTCCAGGGAAGAAAGTAGTTGAAATAACACCACCATCTACTGGGCAACCGCTTAATTCAAGGCACTGAGAGATGCAGAGAGGAAAGTGAGCACAGATCTCAGCCACGACTTCTTTGGTACATACCAGAATACATACGTCCTGGGGTTAGGTCCTGCCCTCCCCCCCCTCCAAAAAATGGAAGGAATAAAGAGATTTATGAGTTAAGAAAAATTCTAAACTACTTTAATAGATAATAAAGTAATAAATAAAATTAAAAGGAAAGAGATAAAAAGGTATACAATGTATACAAAACCCTATCAAACTCCCAGGATGACCATCACATCCGCAGTAGACACAGGGAAGGTCCCAGACTGGGGTCAGTGATGGTCAGGAGATGGATACTAGATCTGGAGTCAGGAGTGCTGAAATCAGGATCAAAGACAGCCAGACAGAGTCTTTATCAGACACTGGCCATCAAAGAAAGAGCTGACCCTTTGATCCCTCAGATTTTATACTGAGCATGGGGCACAGGGGATAGAATACTCCCATCCCCTAATTCTTCATTATTTTTGTTATTCATGTTGACTGATACTTTTCTGAGCTGCTTTCAGTGTATGACATAACTAAATAGATACATGATTTTTTTTTTTAAAAAAAAAAAAAGACTTTCTTGCATGGATGAACATGGGGAGGGAAATGGGGATCATTTTTCATCCGTTTCTGTGCAGGGATCAGCATTGGTACAGCAGCTGTGCCCCGTAAAAGAGATATTAATTTGATTCCCATCAGGATTGAGCTGATTTGCTCCTACAGATCTGTTGCTAGGTCACATGCAGTTGCACACATCAAGCCTGCAAAGAGGAAAACCCAGAAATAGCAACGTCCGCCGACAAGTTGAGCTGTGTGCCATGGACAGATGTGGGGAACAGCATGTGACAAAGAGCGAGAAATTACTTTAGCAGGAAGTATAAATGCTGCAGGATTGCTTGCTGTTGGGTGTATTAGAGTTCCTGTGGCCTCCTTCTACCCTTACTTCTGATAGGAATAATTTCCAGTAACGATGTGAGGTGTCTGTGCCACGGAGAAGATACTCTGCAAAAGTGAGCTGAAGAGCCACAAGAGTATCAACTCAGCTAACAGGGTTAAAACATATCATTTTCTATCACCTAAGGCACAAAGAAAAAATAAAAGGTTATGTGGCTGGTATTACATGGAATATTTTTGCCACCCCTCAGCAAAAATGACCAGGGACTTGCTAACAATTGGATGAGTAGGAGTCAGAAGCAAGGCATCCATTAATGTGGGGGAGACAATCTGTTACTGTCCCTTAAATTTGGATCATAGAATAGTTTGGGTTGAAAGGGACCTTAAAGATCATCTACTTCCAATCCCCTGCCATAGGCAGGGGCACCTCCCACTAGATCAGGCTGCTCAGTGCCTTGTCCACCCTGGCCTTGAACACCTCCAGGGAGGGGGCATCCACAACCTCTCTGGGCAACCTGTTCCACTGNTGAACAACCCCAGCTCCTTCAGCCTGTCCTCATAAGGGGGGTGCTCCAGCCTTTGATCATCTTCATGGCCCTCTGATTCTGCTCCAACAGATCAATGTCCTTCTTATGTTGAGGGCTCCAGAACTGGATTAAGATGAGTTACAGCCCTCATGTGAAAGAGAGTGACATTTCCTTCCCCAAGGGAAGAATTGCTGGAGCTGTATGAGATTGCAAGATCCCCCCCACTTCAAGAGCCCTCTGAGTTTGTATGAAGTTAGAAAAGCTCATCATGCCTCCAGATATTTCAGGCCCCTACAGGATAAAAGAAAAAAAAAAAAAAAGAGATTAATTTATTAAACCTCCTTGTGCTCCTGGTAGGTGTTATTGAAAATTAAAATTTGCCTCTTGGGAAGAAACATCCAGAGGAGATGCAGCCTGATAACTGAGCTGCAAGGATTTGCCTGAAGGCTGGACAATGCCACATGAAATAAATACAGTAGAGGATCATGAGTCCAGATGATGAGCTTGGGCATTTTGTTATGGGAGAGGTGGACATTGGACATCAGGGGAACAGTCTTTAAAGCAAGGCTGAGAACCAGATGAGGTCCTTTCCAATCCCTGATATTCTCTGATTCCATGATTCTGTGATAGGCAGAAGGTTAGACCAAGTCCTAAGGGCATCAGTACAGCTGCAGCATCCCTGCTAGATGCCTTCCCAGGTCTTTCTCCAGTAAAGATCTTTGCAACAACAGCTGAAAAGAGTCACTGGGGGTGTTTATCTGTTTGGTTTTTTTTCTCCAGGTAGCTATTAGATTGGATTGTTTAATATTAATGTATATTTTTACAGCTGAATGGTGGTAAATCCCTAGCCTCAGAAACTGCCTTTCCCTCTCAGAAAAAAAGGCTTATCTTCCCTTCTAATATATTTATTCACTTATATTTACATATAAATGAAAATTAATAGCATCAGATAGCCCAGGTGCATTTTCTCCATCAGTAGCAGAAGCAAGAGGAGATCCTGTGCATTCATTATGGTTAAATATTATCAATGTTTGTCACACATGAATGAAGCCGTGGCAGGGGCTGATTGTCTTATACAGAAAGAACTTGGAAGACAATTTTTAATGTGGGGGTTTTTATTTTTTCAAAACCTGTTACCTATCTTCAGGCTATCCACTGAGGTACACCCAAGGATCTGGACTGTCCCTGAGATGAATCTATTTCAACACAGCTTTTAATACTGTGCAGACAAGGTACCCAACAAGCTGGCATGGAATTGGTAAATTCAGCAGAACTATGTAGGAATTATTTCCAACAGGACCACTGAGACCAATCACATCACTTTATATCATAAAGACAAAAGAGAAATTACCATAATCTTGTCAAAATATTAATCAGGTAGTGCAGGGAGAGTATATTTTCAGTTCAGTTGTGAAATGCCCACATCAGAACACCTGCATCTTGTCATTAGCTTTGACCTGAATTACCTCCAAGCTGTGATGACTCTGCACACTCTGTATGTGCTCCTGATGATGATGCATCCCAGAACATCACACAGAGGGAAGAGACATGCTCTAATTGCATATTACAATTGGATAGTTCTGTGTGCTTTGTGATTGCTTGTTGGCAAATCCTGAATGCCAGACTTTTTTCCCTTCAAAATTTGTTTTAAATTTGAAGCATGCTGCTTACTTTGAAGTGTCAGTTTAGCTCTGCCATCCTATGTATGGCATCAAGGCAAGGAGCTTTAGTGAACCCAGGAAAGTATTATTTAATGAGAATACAAAGATTAATAAAGTTATTGGTGCAATAAATTCTTCTTTAGTATAGCGATCATAGAATCATAGAATCACAGAATAGTTTGGGCTGGAAGGGACCTTAAAGATCATCAAGTTCCAACCCCCCTGCCATAGGCAGGGACACCTCCCACTAGATCAGGCTGCCCAGNCCTTCCCCTGCCTTTCTGTAGGACCCCCTCAGGTACTGATAAGCCACAATGAGGTCCCCCCTGAGCCTTCTCTTCTCCAGGCTGAACAACCCCAACTCCTTCAGCCTGTCCTCATAGGGCAGTTGCTCCAGCCCTTTGACCATCTTCGTGGCCCTTCTCTGGACCCTCTCCAACAGCTCAATGTCCTTCCTGTGTTGAGGGCTCCAGAACTGGACTCAGTAACTCCAGGTGGGGTCTCACCAGTGCCCAGTAGAGGGGCAAAATCACCTCTCTGGACCTGCTGGTCACACTCCTCCTGATGCAACCCAGGATTTGGTTGCCCTTCTTGGCTGCGAGTGCACACTGCTGGCTCATGGTGAGTTTGTCATCAACTGTCATCAATTCAGTTTGTCATCAATTCAGTGATTACTCCAGAGAAGACAATACAACCCATATTTTGAGTCCTTTAGCAGCAATAACAAATCTTTTCTGGCTCTAGAGGAAGCATTAATTATTTACATGTTTCTCATTAACTTTTTACCTACTGTTAACAGTAGGCTTTAAAAAGAAATCCTTTCTGAGTGTGATCAAAGTTTTCAACAAGCCCATTTACAAGAGGTATATTTAGCCATTTTTAATTATTTGCAGTTTATCACCAAGTGACATTAGCAATTTGTAAGCATTGCTGAGATACTGCAGGTAGTCCTGAAAAGTCTTTTTTGAGTGGCCAACACTTGCCCTTGATGTTATGGTGTGTCTTGGATGTATCAGATACCATGGCCATCTTCACAAAATAATAGCAAATCTCATTAAAGACTTGAAGCTTTCTTTATCCTCATTCATGGAGCTGATGGTCACATATTTCTGAGAAGACATGTCTTTGCTCTGGAACATCTTGGGAGCCCTGTCAGTGGGATGTAGTGCTAGTTTAACACAAAATTCCACTTTTTTCCCCAGCTAAACTTGGACACAGTTCTGGCAAGAGTCTCAGAGAAACCTGTGATAAAATGGTCCTCATATTTGATCTGAAAGTCTTACAGAATCAGGAAAATTCTCAATAATTTCAACAACAGGCAATTTGGGTGATTTTTTGTACCTTTTTGTATCATTTAGATGTTAAAACCTATAAAAAGCTGAAACATATCCAAAGATATTTCCTTCTATTGAATCATTTGGACTCTTGTGTCTCTGTAAGCTTTCCTAATCAATTCACCTTCCAAAAAATTTAAATTATTAAAAAAAAATTATTAAGGTGATATAATGGGAATTAGATTCTTAGATTTATTGAGTCATGCTACAAAATAGACTGTGCCTTCTCAAAAATGCTGTTGAGTTGGGTTTACATCACTGATGTACTTTTTTCCCACTTTGTCCACCTCCAGCACCTAGTATAAGTCTCTCTAGGGCAAAGATCCTTACAAAGGCTGAAAATTTGCTAATATATCAATTCTTGTGCCATGAGACAACTGATTTCTGTTCTGTGAGAGACAACAAGCCAGACTGTTGTTCCTCTAGTCAAGCACAGCCCAGCACCAGCTGCTTCTAAGGAAAGTTCAACAAACTTCATAATGAGCACGTGGGGAATAACAGAAGTTTCTCCTTGAGCTGAGCTGTAGTTGGATAATGTCCTAAATATTTTATGCACATTATAAAGTCAAAAATGCTGTAAAGGGACTTTGCAAGCTTTTTTTGTCTTCATGTGGATATTTATCCTTTATTTAAACACACACAGTGAATTCAGTGCTGTGTAATGCTATTGAATATCACAGATTTAAGATTTATTACCAGAGGAAATTGCACTGAAACAATTTATTGGAAACAAAACAGAACCTGTGACGTGATGATGGATGACTTTGTTCTCTACTCTTAGACCAATTATTTAACAAAGCATTTGTTACATTTGACTTCAGGCCAAGCAACAATGTAAGTTGAAGTATTCTAGAATAATTAAAAAATTGGACAATTTGGAGTACATTAGACACCTTGCAAAAGAGTAAAGCATATTTATAGAGAGTTTTAAAACCAACTACCTTGATAAACTAGCCAGTGGTATTTAGTCATAATTTAGCCCTTGATATTTTGTTGGTTGTACCAGGTGTATAACAAAATGCTGTAATAAAATGAATCGTAAGCTCCATCACCCTTAATGCAATTTCCTGATTTAACTCTTCAGTGAGATGCCATTACCTGCTTACAGTGATTACAGCCTCACAGCATGGAAGTAAAAAAAAAAATTGGCTGGTGCAAATTCCTGCTTCTTTTTTTACAGGTGAAGAGGAAAAGTGTCTTTTAACCTAGTCTGCTCTGACTTAGAGTCATAGAATGGTTTGGGTTGGAAGGGACCTTAAAAATCATCTAGTTCCAACCACCTGCCATGGGCAGGGACACCTCCCACTAGACCAGGTTGCTCAGTGCATCATCTATTCTGGCTTTAAACACTTCCAGAGAGGGGCCATCCACTCTCCAGGCAACAAAAGAAGAGAGAGTAAGAGTCCCTGGAAACCCCAGTAGCTCTCTCTAAATCACAGCACTAAAACCTGCACATAGACTAGAAATATAAGCACCAACATACATATCCCTCTTTTCCCCCCCAGCTTCCCACAGACCAGGGCAGAAAGCAAATCTGAAAGAACCTGCCTGCAGAAGTGATGGTGTTAGGGGGAGAAAGGATGGACCACTCACTTGCCACAGCCAAGTGAAGGGTTTACACCTAGGCTTTCATCTGCTTCTACAAAAGCTCCTCAACTACAGCCTTCACCAGGCAAACAGACATGGGATTCTCCACAAAGATCCCATTTTTTCATGTGTAATCTCCTCACCTCCCCTTTTCTATGCCATGTAATTCCTACAGCAGCTTTCATTGCTCAGTCTGCAAGGGTCCCAGCTCTCTCAATTAAGTGGCTCCCACCATACCTCCAACATTCAGCTGATTTGGAAGGGACCTTAAACATCATCTAGTTCCAACCCCTCTGTCATGGGCAGGGACATCTCCCACTAGACCAGGTTTCTCAATGCCTCATCCAGCCTGGAATTAAACACTTCCAGGGAGGGGGCATCCACAACCTCCTGGGGTTTGAACCCTATTTTTCTAAAGCTGGGGAAAAAAGCTCTCCTTCCTTGTCCCTACTTGCTGCATGGTGTTGAACTTGATGGCTTTTAAAGGTCCCTTCCAACTCAACACATTGTGTGGTTCCTCCTATGCAGTACTCAAAGAATTTCTTCAGCTTCATCCAGTCTGCCCAGCTGGATAGGAAAAGGGTTTGGCCCACATTTTCTAAAAGCATTTTGAAACCCATATCCAGGCCATTATTTGAGGCTACTAAATAATATTAAATTAATTATATCTGCTAATTGGAAAGACCTAGAGGAGTGTTTTATGGGGGGTAATGTACACAGAGCATGGCTGTCTTATTTTCACACTACTAAAAAAGTGCTTTGTGCTGCTCTGGCACTGAACTCACACTTTAAGGGCTTGGGCAGCCCCATCACACTGCACAGCTGGAGGATGAGAAGAATCAATCAGGATGAAACAACAACAGATATCACCTTTTCTACACAGCTATTAGAGAAATAGCTGCTTTAATGGGCTTTCAACCATTAAAAAGGTAGAATTAGAGACTGAATTAGAGTATTCAACTAAGAAGCAGTCAGCTGTGGAAAACCTATCACGTGATAATGAAGGTCTAAAATCCTGAGAAGTGAATGTGATTCAAGTCTCCTCTAGAGCAAAAATGGGGGCTTTTTGCTTTATAGAGAATCATAGAATAGAATCATAGAATATTTTGGGTTGGAAGGGACCTTAAAGATCATCGAGTTCCAACCCCCCTGCCATGGGCAAGGACACCTCCAGCTAGACCAGGTTGCTCAGTGCCTTGTCCAGCCTGGTCTTGAACACCTCCACAACCTCTCTGGGCACCCTTTTCCAGTGTTTCACCACCCTCACTGTAAAGAATTTCTTTCTTATGTCAAGCCTAAATCTACCCCCTTCCAATTTACATCCATTATTTCTGGTCCTCCCATCATATATCTTATTAAAAAGTCCTACCCCTGCCTTTCTGTAGGACCCCCTCAGGTACTGAGAAAAATACCATGATACTTGCATGAGATTTGCTGTGATAAATGACTAATTTCAAGTACCTGTATTGCATCAGCTTGAGTCAAGACAAAAAATAAAACAGGAAAACTAACTGTTTTCTCTGCTGCCTTTGTATTGTTTCCATCAACCTGCAGAAGGAGTGATTGCAAAACTGTTGGGTGCACAACAGCAAATCTCATGTGGCCAATAAAATAGAAGGGATAAAAAAAACTAATGTAGAAGAGAACAATTGCAATAAGAGACTCTGGGTAAGATCTGAATTATATGAATATTAGAAGCCACAGATTGTTGTACTCACTTTAAAAAGTGGCTAAGAACAGCTAATCCAAACTGAGGTCATAAAAATGCTCAGGCTGGTTGAAATGGATGACAACAGAAAAGTTACACCCAAAGAAAAGGAATTCAAGAAATAGCCTGAGAGAGGTCTATGTGTGGTGTGACACAGCAACATTATTTAAGAGCAGTCCATTATCTAGTGCCCAGAAAGGAGAGCAGGTCTGTAAAGTAGAGTTATGATTCCAATTTATGAGATATTTGGAATGAATGCTTACCTTAGTGAAAAAAGCCCCACACAAAATAAAAGTCTATTCTAGAACCTCCATTCCCTCTAAAATGTTACTGGTCTATAACAATAAATATTATCCTATTAATTTCACATTACTGGGTTTTCAAAGGCAGGTGAATTAGATGAGATCTCTTTGTGAGAGAAGTATTTATGAGAAACCTTTTATTTATGAGAGTTGAAATAATGTGTTTGGAGTGCTTCTATTCTTTATTTAACACCTGCTTCTCCCTCCACACAATTTTCCTCAGAAAATTCAGTAATGAATTGATTTTTTTACCATCTCAAAAGATGAAAACCTGGGCCCTGCAAAATGTCTGGTTGAGAATACTGAGCAGAGGAAGCCTTGTGGAAAATAAATTATTGAGCTGACTATAAATTAGCCCTTACGTCCTGTGAGGTCTTTCTGAGCCCCTCTGGGAACTTGCTTTTCCCATGGGGTGATGTGTATAAATCAGATTAACACCACTGAGAGTAATAAAGAAAGATTGAGAGAATCCAGCCCTTTATTTTCAAGATTTCTTCCGTTTCTCTTCTTTTCAAGGTGGGCTCAACCTTTTGGCCACTTAGAGAAAATGTTTATTCAAAATCTCATCTTTTTTACTGCTAATATCCTTATAAATTTCTAAGAGTTGAAGGAGAGCCTCCCATTCATGGCTGGTGGTATGTCATTTATGACTTGTATTTCAGCATCTTCTATTCCACCTTCCAGGGCACCATCAACCACCAATACCTGGTTTTCCCTACGTATCTTTTCCAATATTGAAATTTGATAATCATTGTTTGAAACAGAAAACAGAAGCTTGTGACATGTATCACCACCCTTCTGCTCCTCAAATTGATGCATCCTGAAAAATGTCTAGAGGAAGAAGCTTGGGGAAAATAGAAAAAGAGAAAAAGAAGGAGCAGCAAGTCCCTGTGGATGATAGCTGAGATGCCACAGCTGATTTATAGCTTTGAGAATTATTTGCAATGCCCATATTATACTTGTTCTGGGGATAAAGAGAGGATTTAATTCACTGGTACTATCAATCTGTTACCTTTCAAGGCAGTAAATTCTCTAAATTCACTAAAAAAAGGCAATTCAGCTTCATGGAGTTGTTGTTGTAATATATCATTTATCATTTACTGTATGTAAGTACCAATAGCACTAACATTTAAAATCATCAACAAAACCATAAAAAGATGAAAGAAAAGTCTTTCAAAATAAATTGTTGTCTTTTCCAAAGCAAGCTACCCTGTGATAAGGTTACAGAGTGAAACATATGTCACTGGGAGCTTGAAATTAAGTTCTTATTTTTCCCATTGCAAATGTTTCAGCAAAATTGCTAAAACTCATTTCCTATTTGTGTAGAATTCTGATACCAGGAAGAAGAGGGGGAATTGTAAAAGTGGGTTGATAAGCCTTGTTTTCCTCTTCAGTGATGCTATGGGTTTCTCCAGGGGATTTCTCAGAGACTCTAAAACCATGTACTATGGGGATCCTCCTATGGGGGAATCCAACCATCCTCATTAAATCTGCTGGGATGCCTGTCTCTTAAGGCCAATCTTTAGAGTTAATCTGATTGGGATGAATATCCTCATTCGTACTTAGATTAGCCTACCACCTCTGAAAAGAAAAAAATATCTGCAGCATTTTTCTTAGTTGAATGAATGGAGAAAGGCAACTGAATTAAATTAGGGGAGTGATCTGTACTGCAATACTCCCACTCCTCCACCACTTGCTTTCATTATTTCACTACTTATTTAGGTATATTTTACATTTTTATGCTGTTTACATTGTATTTTTGGTGCAGTTATGATGGGTTTTTTTATTTATTCCTACCATCCTTTGCTCATTCAGCAATCTGAAAGCCTTGAAGAGGGAACATCTGTGTTGAAGCAGCAGAAGCGACCAGCAGGTCAAGAGAAGTTTTCTTTGAACACAACATCTGCTTACACAGCCTGACTTGCAAGATCAAATTCTAATGGCCAAGATGGAAAGAAGGATGAAAGAAGAGATGACAGATATATGGAGAGTCAGTTTTCATGCCAGTTTAATGCTGGTTTTGACACAAACCAAATTCCCACCTCTTGTTATTAAACATGGTGGCTCTGCTCTGATTCTCATTACTGCTCCTGGCTGGAGGATCTGGGGGAGGCTGGCACTGCACCACTTGCCCTTTATGATTTTGATTTCTTCAAAAGGAAAAGTTCCAGAAAAGGGTTGAATGAAATGGTTCAAGGTAGGAGCAACACCTTTCCACTTCATGCCTTTTCACTGCTAATGCTGATGAAAAACTCCTGTGTAATGCGTTTCTGCTGCCATTTCAAAGGAAACCATTCCCCAAATGGAATGGTTCACTGCATGAGAAAATTCAGGCTGCAATTTTTTTGTGTAATAGTGATTTTTGTATTGGTGTTATCTGTTCCTAATCAAGGCTATGAGCTGCCATTTTTCTTACTTTTTCTTTTTACCACCCAGTCAAGATAAGTCTTGACTTAGGAAGAAGAGGCAAAGAAGTTCTTCAGAAAAAGCCCAGTTCCTTTTCCCAATTATATCTTGTGTTATTGAACTAATCCATCAATGTAAAACTGTTCTGAGAATTTCCACTCTGGGAGAGTTTGGTGATACTTATCAATACTAATTTTGCAAGAAAAAAATATCAGAACACTGGTTGATTTTTTTTTTTAATCAAGTGATTCCTTTCATCTGAGTTGCACAATGAGTGATATTAGCTGGAGGTGAAGAAGTTCCCTTTGGAAGACACAGCTGTGATGGATCAGGCAACAAAGAAGCTCATAAAAAAAATGAAAGAAATACATTTTTTTAGGAATCTTTTTTATTCTTGAGTCAGTTCAGTATCTCCTTACTGGTTTTTTGGGAATTTCATACATTTCTGAAAATGGATCTTGATGACAAATTTCCAGCCAGTTCTGCTGTACAGAGTTTGGACAAGGATGTTAGAATCATAGAATGAGTAGGAGTCAGAAGCAAGGCATTCATTAATGTGGGGGAGACAATCTGTTACTGTCCTTTAAATTTGAATCATAGAATAGTTTGGGTTGGAAGGGAACTTAAAGATCAAGTTCCAACCCCCCTGCCATAGGCAGGGACACCTCCCACTACATCAGGCTGCTCAGTGCCTTGTCCAGCCTGGTCTTGAACACCTCCAGAGAGGGGGCATCCACAGCCTCTCTGGGCAACCTGTTCCAGTGTTTCACCACCCTCTCTGTAAAGAATTTCCTTCTTATATCAAGCCTGAATCTACCCCCTTCCAATTTACATCCATTATTTCTAGTCCTCCCATCAGATATCTTGTTAAAAAGTCCTACCCCTGTTCCTCCTATTAGTATTTGCTAATTGCCAATTCCTCCACACAGAAAAGTCATTTTTGGTTTTGACCTGCTAAGAAACATCAGCCATTCTCTTGGATGTATTTTAGTGCCCCCTGGAGCAGTGGTTGGTATGCAGATCTGATTTGTATTGCCACCTCTGCAACATTTTGTTGTTTTCCAGTAAAACAAGGAGCTCAAATGAAGATTGCACACCTCCAGTCATGCCTGTGTCCCCTGTCTCACCAGTTCACAGGGTGGTGGGCTCATGTGCAGCTCACCTGCCCTGGCAGAGGTGCACATCAAAGAAGGGAGCTGCAAATTCAATAAAGGCCAGCTATCCCCAGCTAAAGTTCAGATGGCCAAAGCACCTCACGTGGCAAAACAGTGAAGAGACACAGAGGTCTACCCCCCTGCACACCAAGAGCTGTGGGTGCACCACATGAGGTCAGGGATCACATCCAGCTTTGATTCACACGAAGAGGCCAGCACAGTTGCAAAAAGCTGATTTAATTCCCTCTAATAGGAATGCTCTGTTGCTGTCTCAGAGCCCAAGATCTCATGCTCCTCGAAAAACCTGGAGATAATGAATGGGTTTCTTCAGTTTGTCCCTGTTGTAGAGATTGAACTCCTATAGTTAGACATGCTGTCTAATGAGGAGCTGAAAGCCATCAGGATTCTCCCACAAAGGAATTAGAAGCTGAAAGATACACGCAGCAATTGATTGAATGTACAAATCACTATGCTCCTGCACCTCTGCAAAGGGGGATATGCTTTTGTATAATGAATTATTACCCTAAAAATCACCACTAGACCTCACAGCTTGGTCCTGTAAATTACACATATTGCTCCTCATATTATTTTCTGAAGAACCAGAAATGCTGTGTTCTACACACTACAACGTAAAGCACAGACTCTAATCACTGTGTGACCACTGTTTTTCCCTAAACAGGGCATAAGCTGAGATGAATGAAGCTCTATCCATTTAAGGTCACTCATCTGTGCAGCCCTGAAATAAGAGCTGTGAGATAAAGAGTAGTTGTTCAGGCTAATGAGGTGTGAGAATGCTGTACCTTGGTTTTAATAAGTGTGCTTGGCATTTCTCTAAAAAAGAAAATATGACCCAACAGCACAGAGAGAGAGAGAATTCCAGGTCTCAATCCCTTCTCAACCCACTTAGGAAAATCTTTTGCAGGGGTCGTTAGCTGGAGGCTGCTGAAACTCAGTCAAAATCCATTGTTCCAACCTTTCCACCTGCTCTGAACCTGCAGGAAGGATTGTAAGAGCCTATGGACACAGTCAGCCCATGTCAATAGAGCAGAGATTGCCCTAGGGGCACAAGGAGATTTACTCCTCGTCACCAGACTTGGCAGGTATTTTCCATAGTTTAAAAAAAAAAAAAAAAAAAGAAGAGGAAAAAGCCCACAAAACCACAGGGAGGACAGTTTTGGCACATGTATGTGCAAATTCAAGCTAAAAAAAATGTTTCTACTATTTAATGAAGACTTCTTTTTTCTCTGAAGGACACTCTCCTACTAGGAAAGTGTGTGTACATGCAGGGTCATGCTCTCTTTGTCACCAGTAAATATCAAACCTCTTCTATGCATTGAAAGCCACCCCAGGGGAGTGCCTCAAAGCAAAGGTATTCCTCATAGAAAGGAGAAAGAAAGAAACCTGGACTGTCATTCTTTAGACTGGTTTCTAATGAGTCTGTCTGTGTTGGAAAAGACTGTACAACTGTCTGCTGGATCAAGTGCAAAATGAAAGTTTCTCGTTTTTTTGAGAAGAGGAACATGTTGTTACTCTCCTGTTTCCTGGGGGAGACAGGTAGATGGACACTTCCACATGACCTTCAGAAGAAGCCTGAGTGATGGCATTCACCTCTCAGAACTTTACTGTTTCCAAGGATTTCTGCATTTCTACCCTGACTGGGGAGCCTGAGCATTCCGTACTAAAAATGTCAAAAGACACAACCTTGGAGCCCTTCAACGTATTCACATTTTTATCATCCTGTTATCTTTCAGTCCCATCTTGAGGTTTGGGGTTGCATTTGATGAATAAAGCAAAGCTTGTTCATAATACTCTTCCCACAACCTTCCACCTCCTGGAATGTCCTCCTGGGCAGCCTGTCCTCTCTGCTCTCAACCAGCCCAGCTCCTCCAGCCCACCCTCAGCATCACACAAACTCACAGAGTGAGTTGTTTCAGGCAAACACTGTCTCTTTCTTAAAAAGTGAAGGGATCTGAATACCTAACATGCATATCCATCAAACAAATTTTGGCAAGGACTGAGATGCTGCTGCCAGCTTCCAGCTGTGATTTTTGGCTTGTTTTCTGTGGATACCCACGCCTACCATTGAAAATTAATTTAACACAAGACAGACTGGTGTCAGGCCTTCAGAGCTCTGTTGTCTTCTTGTAGAGACAGTGAAGCTAATTGTTTCAAGTCTTCATCACCCACACTTGACTACCCCAATTTTCTGGGGAGTTTCAGCTTCTCTTCTGACTGAGGTTGATGATGTGGAGACTGTGAGAGTATTTTGCAATATTTTTTTATTTTCTCTATAGCCTTAGTTTCCAATGATATATTAATGTTTGGGGGGAGGGAGAAAGGGTTGTCTGCTATTTTTCTGAATTCTATAATTTCTTTTCTTAGGCTGGGATAACGGGAAACAGGGAATATTTGCACCTTGGTGTCTGACCAAGATCTGTTTGTCCTCTGAATTTGAAAGGAACCACATCCAACCCAGGAAAACTCTTTGAGGAAATGCAGAGCTTCACTTCATCTTTACCAGGACTAAACATAGTCAAAGTCTCCCTTGATTAAAACTGCTTAGAGGGATAAGCCTACAAACTAACCTATTTCTCCTCTGAAAACCTTCCACTTACACTTTTTTACCTGTCTACATTTGTTCTCTGTATGGAAAATACTAACAAACATTGTGAAAAACTCTCTTATCTTGTAGTAAATTGATTCTGGAAGACAATATTTTGGCAAGGATAAATCTCAACCACAACAGATATTGGATTTTTTTCAGGTTAAAATTTAAATGTTAGAACAATGTCTTTAGAGCCAGTTGTAAGATACAAAGAAGACTGGGCCCATACCAGTGAGTAGAACCTGTTGTAAATAAAGTCAAACATTAACTGGAAAAACCATGTAAAGGAAGAAGCTGTGTCCTGTGTAAAATAAACCGTAATTTTGTCATTTACATACATTTGTACCCAAGAAATGGATGGAAATCTCCTAGAGAAAAAGAAATCACAAATATTTGACTTGTGGTCTTAATGAACTTGAAAGAATATCATCTAAACATCAGTAAAATCACAGGAGACACTCACAAAGACTACCAAAAGGATGGAAACCAAGCCTGGGAGATAGCCAATACAATGGGACTCTCAAAACCAGTGATTTTGCACCATCAAAATCCAAAATCAAAATTAATTTTAAAAGTTTTAGAAGATTCTTCTTAAATACTCATATTTTCCTCAAGGAATGCAGTTAAGCCAAATAAACAAGGTTTGAAACTCTGGATGTACTGCAAAATATTTTTCATGATTTTTTAATGCTTTTAGATTAAATGTTCCTCAAAGTGATTCTCATGGAATGCTTACATACTTGGGTATTACTCCTTTATCAGATAATTCACAATATCCTTCCCTAAAAAAAGTAGACATGAAACAATCAAGTCAAGCAAAAGAAGCACTGGCTGGTAGGGAAAGCATGAACAGGGGTGGGGATACAATATTTTCTAAATAAAATGACATTTTTCTAAATAAAATTACATGAATGTCAGAGGGAAGCACATGATTTAATAGCAAATTTTTCATGTTACACATTCTTCACATGGGCCAGAAGCTGTACAAAAGCCCCATGTGATAACAGAAGTTTTGACCATGAGATAAAACTTCAGAAAAATAGATGAGTGATTAGATCCCTTCAAGTGTTTTCTATTTTTGTTATTACTGCTAGTGAGTTTACCCTCTAAAATGTACATCTCATTTTTTAGGATGAGTTGATGGAGTTGATGTTTATAAATATGTAAAGGGTGAGAGTCAGGAGGATGGAGCCAGGCTCTTCTCAGTGACCTCCAATGATAGGACAAAAGGCAATGGGTGCAAGCTGGAACACATGAGGTTCCACAGAAATTTAAGAAAAGAACTTTTCCACAGTGAGGGTGACAGAACAGTGGCACAGGCTGCCCGAGGAGGTAGTGGAGTCTCCTTCTCTGGAGACATTCAAACCCACCTGGAGCAGGTCCACAGGAGGGCCATGAGGATGATCAGAGGGTTGGAGCACCTCCCTTGTGAGGACAGGCTGAAGGAGATGGGGCTGTTCTGCCTGGAGAAGGCTCAGGGGGGACTTCAGAGTAACTTAACAGTACCTGAAGAGGGCTGCAGGAAGGCTGGGGTAGGACTTTTTAGTAGGATATATGATGGCAGGACTAGGAATAATGGATGTAATTTGGAAGAGGGGAGATTCCGGCTGGATATAAGAAAGAAATTCTTTCCAGTGAGGGTGGTGAGGCAGTGGAACAAGTTGCCCCAGAGAAACTGTGGATGCCCCTCTCTGGAGGTGTTTAAGGCCAGGCTGGATGAGGCACTGAGCAACCTGGTCTAGCGGGAGGTGTCCCTGCCCATGGGTTGGTGTTGAAACTAGATGATCTTCAAGGTCCCTTCCAATCCATACCATTCTATGATTCTGTGACCTAACTGGTCTAGGTGTTCCTGCTCCAGCAGGGGGATTGGACTAGATGATCCATTGAGGTCCCTGCAAACCCCTGTGATTCTGTGAATGCTGCCACACTCTACTTCAGCAGCAAAGGGCTGTTCCCTAAAACACAAGACAACAATCCACCAACCCAAGGTACAGACTCCTTGTACCACACAGACCACACCTATCCAAACTATTTGCAAAAAAACAACTTATTAATATTTTTTGAAACCCCCTGCCATACAAACGTGATGTCAGACCTGACTGCAATAACCTGCAGTTAGGGTGGTCTGCTTTAAAATCCTCACTGACTAGTGTGTTTACAACCTGAATTTCTCCAAGATCAACTCCCCTACCAGCTACCCTGCTGGTCCATGGTGTCCTCACCCCTGTGTGTGTTGCACTGGGTGTTTTACTGGGTGTGTAAATCAGAGCAGCTGCAGCAGAGCAGCTGCAGGGACACAGGCTCGCCGCTGATCGGCTCATGGCTGGGTGGGAGGGTGGCTGAGTGAGGTTTGTTCCTTGCCCCAGGGCTTCCCTCTTGGAGATTCTGGGATTAATGACAGGTTAAGCCCTCTCCGAGAAAGCTGATTGAAAAGAGTGAAGGAAAGGGGGGGAAAATCAAGAAAATTAAAACAGACAGGGGGGCTGATGGCTTTTCCTGCAAAGTTTAGTACTTCAAAAGTTAACTTCTAAGCAGCTGCAGCTGCGTGGATAAAACGTGTCTTGGACAATATGCAGCAGCCCTTTCCTTTCCATCAGCATCTCCTACTTGTTGCCTACCTCTGTTGGATTCCCTCGTTGGCCATTAGCACTGAGTCAGCTCCATTAGGTAAGGATTTTGTACTTTTTAATTATTTGATAGTCATTTGGGGGATAGAGTTCATGTATATTTAAAACTGAGATGATCTTGTTTACCTTTACTTTTTAATGCGGGTTAGAGTGATTGAGGGCTATTATTAGATCCTCCAAAATAGGATGGAAGAAAGGTTAAAAGAAACAACTTCTAAGGTAATGAAGAAGGTCACAGACCAAGCTGCTCACAGCACACAGTGTTTACTCTCCGTTAGGGGGCTTAGATTTTTCTTTTTATTTTTCCTTTTCATTGCCTTTTTGTAAAAAAAAAAAAAAAAATTACAGACCTCTGAAGATTCTTACATCCTACGAAAAAAAAGATGCAACCAAGTGATTTAAAGAATATTCATAATACTTTCCCATAAATGGACTATATGAAATGATCTGTAAAAGAAAAGAAAGCTTTAAAATCAGAATCTATTCCTCTAAGGAAGGAAGTACATACACTATCAGAGCAGTGTTATAGATTAGTTAATTACACATGTAACAATACTCAGCAATAGAGTCTCTGGTAATAAAAAGTTCATGAATAATTTTTTCTACCACTGTAGACATTAAATGCAAGGCTTGTTTCACTCCAGCACAGAGAAGACATAGATTTCACATATGTAGCTTGTTTATACAGCTTTATTAATCTACTGTAGGAATACATTGAAAATCATCTTAGACATTTTCAACTAGTTAAAACAGAGTTAATAAAAAATTAAAAAAAAAAGAAACAAACCAAAAATCAGCCCTGAGAAAGGCAGTAGGACCAGAGGATAGTGCTGAGAGTGATTATAGAGAGTGCTTTGGCAGACTCTGTGGAGGCACTCTCCCCCCATCCTTAATGGAAACATGTTGCAATATTTTACAGTATTTAATTCCAATGCTGTTTCAACTGGTCTTAAAAGTGATTGTCAGCCAGCACTCATTAGCTTTATGAAGATACAACAAATTAAAGAGCTCTTCATTTGAATATCAAAGGGTCACCCAGGAAGGTTTGCAGGACTAAACACAAAGGCAAATGACCTTATCGCCTTTATCTTCAAACAATGCCTTTAATTTCTGAAGCCTTTTGAAGGGTTGCCAGTTTTATGGAGTGTAGCAGCTACTTATCTGATAGAACAAGCTTTTCATCAAGGGGAAATGACCTTTTAACTCCTAGTAACTAAGTAACTCTATTTTCCACAGTGTTTTTTTGTTCCTGAAGGTAATATGTATGGACACACTTCTACTGGGAACACAAAACAAGAATTAAGAAACATCTTGCTGTCTCTTAGGTGATGTGGAAGGATTCATTCTTTTGGCTAGTTTGGTTGGTTTTGTTTTTTTTTTTTGATAGAGTGAACTTGAAGTGAATGAAAATACTCAAAAAAGTTTCCATTCTGACAGATTGTGTTGTGACATTATAAGGATATTAACAGTACCATATGCTGTTTACTTTTGTACTCTGAGTCTAACAAACCTACTAATCCCATAAGAATTTAACTGTGAAGGAGGAACGTCAGACCAAACAGATTTTTGCAGATGTCTCGTTAAGAGAGATGATGAAAATGTCCATTAAAGACCCAAGAACAACTTTATCATCTTCTGAGGTTGTATTGTAGGGACCTAAGCTCCCAGAGATGGAGGATATTCGTTTTATTTGGGTTTTTTGCATTATTTCCTGTGACTTAGAAATATGAAAGGGTTACCAATAAGCTCCACAGCTGCTCTCTGGTGGAAAATTAAGCAAAGCTTGAGGGACAAAAGCAACTCAGTGAGTCATAGGTGTGGGAGGGCTGATACAACACAGAGCTCATCAGACTTTTCTCAGATGAAATTCTGTAAATAAGTCAATCAAAAGAAAAAGATAACAGGTTGGGTTTTTTTTTTTACAGAGGTATTTTAGACAAAAGTATTTCTATTTCAAAAGTTGCTTGTATCAACACCATCAAGTTGGAATTGTTTCCCTGTACCCTCTTGAGCCTTTTCAGAACATGCATTGAAAGTGTTTCTAGGTTGGATATGAACTTTTTGCAAAGGTACTTGAAGCTCATGGAATCTACTGGTGTGACATACACAGTAAAATCAGATACAATTACTTGCTTGCAAGTTTGCTCTTGTTGGCTTTTCCCAGCTCTGAAACACATCAGATAAAGATCTCAGTACATCCTGAGGTGAAGAATGGGAAGAAGAGAGAGGACAGTTCTAGGGAAGGCTAGATACCTACAGTCAGTGGGAAAAGATGGGGAATTCTCAGGTGATCAGAATGGTCTGATGTGATTAAGGAAAGTAAATGAGTCTGGCATGGCAAAATTTATTCAGTTTGTCTTCAAATTTCATAGACTCTGCTCTTGCTTTCTCTGGAAGGATGAAATGAAAATCTAAGCATGTCATCTGCTTCGTGCACTGCCCACGAGCAACCCCTGATCTCACTTGTGAGTTTCTGCTGTTCAAACTGAGTGTCATGGACTTTACAGGATTTAAGTGAAAAACCTACTGAGAAATTTTCCATGAGTAATTCAATAGGAATGATTCAACCTACTCTAAAACTTTCTCTCTGGTTTGATGTTCCTACAGCAGGTGCCAAACTCTCATGTTCTTCAACCAGCTCCCAAATGTGCCACCCAGGTGCCCAGCAAACCCCCCAGGGCTCCTGAGGACAGAGGGGCTTCAGACAATCCCAGGGTGTCTGGCCTGGAAATAGCTTGCAAGGACCGAGCTCTAGAGCTACTAGTGGGTTTGTTCAGAGACATTCCCATGACTTTAAACATTACAATGGGATTATTCTGGCTCTGAACCTTCTCTCTGTGGAAAGCACAACAAATCTTTATAGCAGTGTGCAAACAAAACCCACCCTGCAGCAGCAACATCAAGGCTCCCAGGATGTGACAAAAAAAAAAGAGTAGAAACTGCCAAAGAGAGGGGGTCAACCTTCACAGCATCCTTCTCTCCCATTACTATTTTTAATTATCAAAATCTGTACGCAGGTTAATATTTTATTTCCTGTTTATTTAAGATTTTGTCAGCATCAAGTGAGCCCCCACTGGCCTCAATGCTTGGAATTAATCCAGTTTGTATTGTTTGAACTGTGAGTGAAATCTGACCTGGTCTGATTGCGTGGGGTGGAAGCGAAGCTGGTACCAGGGGTTGTTTTCTGCTTGATGATAAGTTTTACATTCCTCTCTTTTTTTAATTTGAAAGGTTATCCTTGCTGCTGGGATAGTTCTTTCTTAAGGAAGGCAAAATTGGGCAGTGTGGGAGTGACAGAACCTCTGTGATCTAACAGTGAATGTGTCTTTAACTCTTCTGAGCAGCATCAGAATGTCACTGGGTTTTAGGACCCTGAGATTTGGTAGGGAAATAACTTTTAGCTCCCACCTTTGTCTTCCAGTCTTCTGATGGAAATGAATTGTTTTTTTCAAAGTTATACAGGCTCACAAAATAATTTTGGTGTAAACCAGCTGCTTTTCTACTGCAGGTGTCAAAGATTTGCCTATTTTTCATTTACCTGCCAAATCTATATGCTCTTTAAACTCCTCAGTGCCTGTTTATTACTCTGTGCTGTACTAACATTGAGAATCATTTTAATAGACACTGTTCATAACAGTATAGGACATTCAGGCCAAAATGCTTGCCTTAATGGCCCAGTACCTCAAAGTCATTTTGTCTCAAAGTGCCAAATCCAAAGAAGAATTGTCTACATCTAACTTCCTTTGCAATCGATAGGAGCTGCAAGTAGTCAAGACAAATCAGTGTTTGTTCCTAAATTGACAAGACAAATAGCTGTGGAGAGGAAGCATCATCATTCTGTTTTACAGATGGGATAGATATGTGAAATGGCTCAAGGTCATGCAGAAAACCCTTTGCTGGAGCTGAGAT
>VZTY01002600.1:115720-161790 GCA_013400935.1 Turnix velox | reverse complement strand
TTAAGGCCAGGCTGGACAAGGAACTGAGCAGCCTGATGTAGTGGGAGGTGTCCCTGCCTATGGCAGGGGGGTTGGAACCAGATGATTTTTAAGGTCCCCTCCAACCCAAACTATTCTATGATTCTGTGATTCTATGATCTTTACCACTCAGGAAGGAGCATCTTTAGTGTCTCTGCTGCCAGTCTTTCTGAGTGGTAAATAGTATTTTTATATACAATGAATTAGCTGGAAAACAAGCTGTCTTCCAAAATCTGCTTTTTAGGGTGGTTTGAGAATTTTCTTTTTAAGACCCAATGGGCTTCTTTTTAATCAGGCTTATTGATAAATCCTCCCTGGTAGTCAAGCACAGGCTTTCTGAAAGACCCTTTGGTGAGATTCTCAGATTGAAATCCTTGCAGCTGGCCAGGCCACAGGATGGCTTGGACAGCCTCAATGTATCTTCATATTTAGGTTGCTTTCTGAGCAGCCAAACTAAATATCAAACTTCAGTGTTGCAGTCCTGTAAAAAGGTAGCACAGATGGCCAGATGTGTACAGAAGGATAGGAAATACCATTTTGACCACCACTGCTATCACCACTTCATGTAATTATCACTGAAAATGGTCTTTAGAAAGACTGCAAGAAAAACTGTGATGGCTGCAAAAGATACACTGAACAAGTGCACCAATTAAGCAGGGGTTTTGCCTCTGAATTCCATCAGGGGCTCTCCAGTCTTACACCCAAGCTCTGAGCTGTGATTATCTGCGTAACAGTTTATAGAGCACACAACTTCCCAAAGATAATCTACTTCAGCTTGAGTAACCTCTGTTAGTCCACAAAGGTAGGGGGCTCTTGTCTGTCTGATCATCTTACTAAGTGAAAACAATAAAAAAATTACTTTCCCACTGGGTAAAAAAACTAGGAAAAACTCAAGCTGCTAACTGATAGCCTGATATTTTGTTAATCACTTCTGACAGGAATGATGCTGTGTTTTGGGATACAGAAGGTGGATCAATCTCCTCTGTCACAGACAAGTACCCTCAGAACTGGTCTATCGATTATGCCAGAGAGAATATCTTTAGATCTCTTATTTGAACTGTTTCACTTTCTATTAGTAATTAAATAAATCTTGAAATAAGGGCTTCAGTGTCACCCTCCCCATGTGCTCATTTACTGTAAAAGACTAAATAACTGCAATGGACAGAAGGTTTGTTCATTCTATGGCATAATGTATATTTGCTATTTATAAAAACTACCATAAAAACAAGCAATTCCATTATAGAATTAGTCAGGGATATAGACTGATCATCCAGTCGGTTAATTCATAGGGTTTGGGGGCAAAAATGTACTCCCAAGTGCATGAACCTTCAAATGCCTTTATTTCTAAGATGAAACCTGTATGAAAAACAAGTACAGGTCTTCTCAAAACTTGCAAGTTTCTGCGAAAAGTTTCATTAACAGCATATAAAATAATCAGCTTGGAATTCCTGACCAGCTCTGACCCCAGCTTCCATTTGTTAGAAGAATGAAAAACCAAATAAAAAGGGCAGTAAATTTTAATATTAGTAATGATACTTGTTTACAAGTTTCAGCAACACAGAAAGTGATGCATGTTCATTTGTGCTTGCAAAGTAATGATTTTCACTGATTTATTTATCTTTTTTTCAATTAAATATTCTATTCTGCAAAGAATATACAAGCTGTGGAATACTGAAATACCCTTATCCCCTATTACTTTGAGATTAAGATTTATCTATCTTTTTTCCAATCAAATAGTCTTTTCTGCAAAGAAAATACAATCCATGGAATACTGGAATACTCGTTATCCCCTATTACTTTGAGTTTAAGAGAGGGCATAAGGAGATTGCATATTTTGCATAAAGAAAACAAGATGAGAGCAAGTGAAGTTAATTTTTGCACTACAAACCCTGTAATTTTACTGAAAGCAAAAGGCTCCTTAATTTTAGAGGTTCTGATGAGGGTCCTGGAGCCAGAGCAGCAGGTTCCTTCTTGAGTGAATTCTGTGTGTGAAGAGATGGGGGCTGCTCTGGTATCAGTTAGATGAAGTAAAATCTGACACCTTAAGAGCTGTCATATCTTAAAAAATATTTCAGCCTCTAAGATATGCCTGGAAACACTCATTCTCTAATATCAGAGGGTTTCAACATGGGCTGTCCCTATCCAGTGCCTGCAGCTGGGAGAGAATCAGGCTGAACTGTGTCACCCCTCCATTCCCATACTAATAGCTTCTTCAAGGCCACAGGATTATTCCAGCTCCTCAAAGCTGCCTTCATTTCCTAAAGTGTTCTCTAGTGCTAAAGTGTGCTGTTAAGCTGCTGCCATGTTTTTCCATTCTGGTAGAAATTATTGTTCTATATAGTTTGATTTGAAGAGTGCATTCTGACATTCATTTGGGGAAAAGGCACTATACAAAAGCAAAATCAATATGAGAGACAGTTATATTTCCTGAGCTTTTTCATTAGCTATGAAGTATATACATTCAAGATGCAGGTGGGGGGAAACAATGGGAGTTTTACCTAAACTGAAGGAGGAGAAGTCAAAGCAGGGAAGAATATACATGAATGTGCACTGGTAGGAGTGTTAACAGTGCAGCTTTGCTGGGTACAGAGAAATCTCAGCTCTCCTTGCTTCCAACCACACCTGCAAAACCCTGGCCTCTCCTGTAATAGGCATCAAACCACTAGAATGACACAGAAATACATATATTTTGGTAAATGAGGTTTTTCTTGACCCCAGTTCTCATTAAAGCCACATGAAACATTCTTTTCCCATTGGGAAACTTTGCCTCTGCTTAGCACTAAGAATGAATAGAAGAACAATAAAATAAGACTGAGTTCAAATCCTCCCTGAACTCCACCCAATTCTGTATTTCTTCTTTTTTCCCACAGCAGAGCAAAATATCCTTCTTTCCACCTGAGCAAATTATCCTTTCAGGCATCCATGGGTAAACCTCTCCTCATGTCATGCAACATGTCTTCTAAGATTTGCAAGCACAGAGCTGGAACAAATTCTGAAAAACTAAATGTATATTTCTGCAATTATAAACTTAAAGATATTGCAGTGAATTCTGAGCAGAACTAAATCCCTACTGCCTTATTTAAGCCCAGCTGAAAAATTAGAATTCATACTGCTGTATTACCCAGACTTCCAGCACAGGTTACTAAACTATAAGAGCAAACATCTTCTTTTAGCTTGGGGTAAAATTTCAAATCACACTCTCTTTTGAGCATCAGCATGCAATTATGTGAGTGAGAAATTGAACACAAGGCTTTTTTTTTCCCCCCCTTCATTTTAACATAGGCCTTTTATAATGGCATTTTCATTAGTAGGAAATACCTGTCGTCTGCAGAGAAATAATTTGTCTTGGTTTCTGAAAACTAAATTATCCCTTTGAAAAGATTAGCTGAAAAACACTCCCCAAGTTTATGAGCATTCCAGATTAAACACAAAGTTTTGCTTCTTTCTGGTGACCCCTAGTGATCTATTTTGCAAGCGAGCTCAAGAGTTATTTATTCCTGAAGCTGAGATAAGACATCTGGAAGATTTTATCAGTGTGATTTTGCCACTAGCCCATAATTCAGGGAACAGGGAAATAAGGCCAGAAAACTTATCAGTGTGTGATTGCTTATTTGAAACCCAAGTGAAGCTGCAAAGGAGCACCCTGACAATAACAGACAGCACCAAATAGCAGAAGAGCATTTGTAGGACAGCCACTGAGTAAAATTGGTCTCTTGGGTTAAACACACCACTTAGACTTTGTGAGAGCCATCAAAAAGCTTTATGTGTCCCTTCCCCTGTTTTTCTTTATGCCTTATGCTCTCAGATTGTATATTCACAGACACTCTCATCCTGTTTTGCCTTCACTGAGGGCTCTCAGTGTGGTAAAGAAAACCAAAACTGGGCTGCAAAACTAGGGGGAAAGTAGCCATTAAGCAGAATGTCATTTTTATCTTCACAGATAGTTGGCATTTAGATCAAAACTTATTTCATGAGGGTGCATCAGGAAGATGTCTGTCTCCCTGTCTGCACAATCATTATATAATATGACTGCAAGGTGTAGCTTGTTGAACATGTAATTCCATCATGAGAGAGTGCTCCTTGCTGTGCCTACAAGGCTGCATTAGAGGAAAGGTTTGGATTAGAAAGAACAAGCCTCCAGCTAAGCACTGCCCTGCTTCTGCAATTGTACAGCATGTCTCCTATGAGCAAGAGATGTTTGTCCATCTGATTTATCCCTCTTGGCACAATTGTAAAAGGAGCTTTAGCAAGTTTTGATGTCGTCCATCACCTTTTGAGCACACTCCTTTCCTCCCTCATCCCAATATCTGCTGTTTCCAGTCTCCACCTCCTGCTCATACTTTTCCTGAGTGAAAATTCAAACGTTTTGGCACAATGATTTGGACATTTTGCCTCCTCCAGCACCCTTTTTCCAGGGGTAAAGAGTTAGGAAAACATTTCTTTTTTCATCTCCAATTGTGGGAACAAGGTTTAACTTCACATGTTTCACACTTCTCAGTATCCCACACAAACAGCTGAGTTCTGGTTTGATGCCAGAGAAAATGGAAGACTATGTCTAATTTCTCACTCAGAGATCTCCTGATATGGGCTCTGTAGCACCATGTTAAATTCAAGGCTGTCACTGCTGTCCAACTCCCCTGATTTGCACAGGATGTAAACCAGTCATGTACCAAGCAGTTTGGCTCATTTTTGAATTGTAACAGCTGCCCTTAAACTCATTTTCATTAGAAAAAAAACACTGAAACCAGCCTTACATGTCAGCTATTTTTTCATTGCTTCTCTCCAGTCAAAATACAAGAGGAAAAAACAAACCAAAAAACAACAACATCCACCATCTAAATATTTTGGTCCCTAATGTGAGGAAAGACAAGAAAATTTGCCCTCTGCTTTTATAGCAGAAAGATTTATCACAGCTTGCTATGTTCTGGAGTGATAAAGTCATAATAAAGATATTACTAAAGCAAGTATTTGATTTCTAGCTTTTGAAGTTCTGCTCTTGGTTCAAGAGCAGGTTTTGATTTTGAATGTGATAATATTTCTTCACTCAAACACTGTTCTCCTTCTGCAAGTGGTCAGAATGAAGTCAATAAAATATTCAGAGAAGGAATGCAAGCAGCATTTGGCCCAACATAAAGATTGATGATGCAACCACCTAAAAAAATGCTTTTTATCTTCCCAAATTTTTTTTTGTCATCTCTTGGTTTTTTATAGTTTCCATTGAGCAAAACAATCCATCACACTTGAACTCCATGCACACTCCTGAAGCCAGCACTTAGTACAAGTCAATTTTTAATTATGATATTTTTATAAAACCTACCATTTATTTCCCAATTTTGTAAAACACTCTCCACAGTGGTTCATCGATATAAATTACCTAAATCTCAAGTGACCCAAAGTCATTAATCTGACTGAATTTCACTGAGAAACTAAACAGAGCAGCAACCCACGAGCTCTGCCTCAGCAAAGATGGCTACAGCAGTGATGAACAATGGGCAATCACAGATTTCTTCTAGACCAGTGTGATTTTTAACCTTTTTAATTCATTGCCCATTGTGTTTAGAATATCTGTTTCAGACTCACTTTCAGGGACAAAGGAAAATGTATCTGTTAAGTCAGAAATAGAGCATCACTTTGCAAAGAGCAATGAATTCCACTCCAAAATACTGAGCTTCACAGTTAGCCTGTTTGTGAACTCATCCTCTTCCTACAGAGAAGCACAGAAAATCCTGTTGTGAGCAGAAGAAGAAGGAAATGTGCCCTGGAGGATGAGACCAATGGTGGTCCTTTGATAGCAGCAGCCTTGTGGAAGTTTCCAGCAATCCTCTCTGCCTTGATGCAAACCCAGAAATGTCTTTTGTACCAACCCCGTTCCCCATGGCTTTTTGCTACTACAGAGCCACTAAGGAAGTTTCTCTCAACCTGTGTGAAGCACAGACTCCTCCTTTCCATCTCCTGTCACCATCCTTCCATGGGGTCATTCCCTTGCCTCTCCAGACCAACACCTGTTTCTCTCAGTTAAGTCAGTTTGTGTGAGCCTGCTTCAAAATCTCCTTTTTTAAAAAAATACCCAGCTGTTCTGCCTTTTTGGTGGCCACTTTGGTCCTTTCCAGCTGCTATCTCTGTAGGCACAGCTGTGCTGGCTCTATCCTCATCTGCTGGCAGCAGCCTTCTGCCTTCCCTTCATTTGTGTCCATGGACATTGCCTGTATCCTTCTGGACTTAATGCTATTAAAATACCACTGAAGTATGTAAAAGATTAGAAGATGAACAGGGATGAATGAGGGATTTTTATTTTTGCTCCTGCACAGCAGAGACAGTCACAGGATTTAGCTTCTATTCTACATTAAGAGTACTTCATGAGTCTCAAGTAGGAAATGGCTACTGTCTGGGTCTCCATCTACATCAAGTTACATCAGCCAACTTTACAAACACCCAAATTAAGAGCAGCTTTTATTGCCCAGAGAGATGGTGGATGTCCCTTCCCTGTGTGTAAGGCCAGGCTGGATGAGGCATTGAGCAACCTGTTCTAGTGGGAGGTGTCCTTGCAGATGGCAGGGGGGTGGAACTAGATGATCTTTATGGTCCCTTCCAACCCAAACTATTCTATGATTCTAATAGAGGGGAGGTTTTTGGNCTTTTATTGCCCAGAGAGATGGTGGATGTCCCCTCCCTGTGTGTAAGGCCAGGCTGGATGAGGCATTGAGCAACCTGGTCGAGTGGGAGGTGTCCTTGCAGATGGCAGGGGGGTTGGAACTAGATGATCTTTATGGTCCCTTCCAACCCAAACTATTCTATGATTCTAATAGAAGGCTGTTTGCTCAAACCTCCCAGCTGTTAGACCTCTCTCTTGCTTTTCTACACCCTTTCTTTCACTTCATGAAAATTTATGCAGGTGAGAAGTGTCAAAGTTTTAGGGTATTTGCTAAAATGCAGTTGCAGAGTAGGGCAAGATAGTAAAAATCAAACAAAACAAAACAAAAGCAATCTAATGATGTTTTTACTTTTCCTAAGGGACAATTCCCACACACTCCATTCCTTCTTCAGCTCTTTAGTTCATATTTGTTGAACTTCAGGTTCTTTTCTCCATACTAAAACATCTCACAGGCAAATGTGTATCCCTATTTATACTTCTTGTATTAACCCAGTTATGCAGTGGCAATAAAATTCCATAACAAGAAATAAGAGCTCTCATTGCACATTCACAAAGCCCTCCAAAGAACAGAGAGAGAACAGACTGCAAGTCCCATAAATTCAGCTTCATTTATGCACAGTGAGAGTCTAAAAATCAGACATTTTTCTCTTGCAGGATATTTATGATAAGATGGCAAATGCATAAAAAATGCACCAGTAATAATTCAATAATTGACAATAAAAGAACAAAATAGATAATATTTTTTTTTAAAAAAATATATCAAAAAGTGAAATATTGTAAACAATAATATGGCCTGTAAGCATTAAATCAAATTTGCAATGGGTGAGGGCAGAGATATAATTTCTGAACTTTCAGAGTCCTCTGATCCCCTGAACTAGAACCTTTCAGCTTTGCTGCTACAGTAACTGCAGTGATGTGCAGATATTCTCCTCCATTAAATATTCCCAAGTAACCAGTGAGGGGGATTCCATGCATCCTACTCATTTTCAGTCTCTGGAAGGTTTTTCAGGTGTTAAATCCACCAGAGAAAGATGATGTTCTGCTGGAGCTGTCAATCCAGCCAGGGTGACTGGAGGAACCTTTGGCTTTTTTGCATGGCACACAGAGAGAGAGACTTGTTTTGGTCACACTCAGGTTCTGAGAAGATACAGCCAGGATGACCATGAGCCAGGAATGTGCCCTTGTGACCAAGAAGGCCATCCTGGGGTGTATTAGAAGGGGTGTGGTCAGCAGGTCAAGAGGAGGTTTTCCTCCTCCCCTCTACTCTGTCTTGGTAAGACTTCATCTAGAATTTGGTGCCCAGTTCTGGGTCCCTCAGTTCAAGGACAGGGAGCTGCTTGAGAGGGTCCAGTGCAAAGCCATGAAGGTGTTGAAGGGATTGTAGCATAACCCTTATGAAGAAAGGCTGGGAGAGCTGGGTCTCTTTAGATTGGAGGAGACTGCGAGGTGACCTCATTAATGTCTATAAATCTATAAAGGGTGAGTGTCAGGAAGATGGAGCCAGGCTCTTCTCAGTGACCTCCATTGATAGGACAAGGGGCAATGGGTGCATGCTGGAACGCAGGAGGTTCCACAGAAATATAAGAAAAAACATTTTCATGGTGAGGGTGACAGAACAGTGGCACAGGCTGCCTAGAGAACGTGTGCAGTCTCCTTCTCTGCAGACATTCAAAACCTGCCTGGACACCTTCCTGTGTGAGCTGGTCTAGGTGTTCCTGCTCCAGCAGGTGGATTGGACTAGATGATCTCTCAAGGTCCCTACCCATCCCTGACATTCTGTGCTATACTCAATAGAGAATTTGGCAAATGCCACCATGCAGGGCTCCTGAAGTTACATTATAAAAGCTCCTCCTATTTGAACTGTGTCTTTGGTCATGCTAAGTCCAAACCCCCTTACTGTAGAGGCAGTGCTCAATCAAATACATCTTAAAAATAAGATACTCCTTGAGTCTTCTACATCTTCACCTTCCAGTAGGTAGAAATTCTTTATTTCCCCCCCCTAGATGTGGCTTCCAAAGCAGATATTTCTCACAACTATGTTCTCCCTCAACCAGCAGAGTTCCCCTCTCCCTAGGTACATATCAGCAGCACGACATCCATCCTCAGTCTGCCTTTTGCTAGGCTAAGCAAATTAATTTTAATCTCTACTTACAAAGCAAGCTTTTCGTTCCTCTGATTACCCTAATAGCCATTCCCTCTGCTTGTACAAAGCTGAAGGTGTAAGCAGGGATCCAAATGAGGTCTATACAGAGGCATTAATTTGACTGTTACTCTACTGTATTTTCAGCAGCTTTTTCACATTAGGGTGGAAATAGTCACCTTGTGATCAGATAGTACATCCCTTCTTTTATTGACCCAAATTCTATTGTTCATTCTCGAGTTTGCTAATGTACCGCTCAGCCCTGGCAGTGCTCGAGTCTCATTTGCATGTGAACGGGGCTTAAAAGGGTTTTTGGAGATAATTCTAGATAACAGCACATAAGATGTGTATGTGCTCCCTTCAATAGTGTTTGCTAGAGAAAAGAGGAAAACGAATGTGCAGCAACAAAGGAAATTCTGTGACTCAGCCAGAAAGGTAAAAAGCAGGAATCAACTAAATATCAGTCTTTTGAGATAATAGCTTTCACTGTTCAGCTATTTTTCACCAGTTCCTTATCTAAAGCCTCTGTGGCACACGCTGATGAGAGAGAATTCAACCTGCAGAGACTCACAGGGAAAAGCAATGTACACTCCAGGCCCACTTTGAGTCTCTTCACAATTATGAATGCTTTTAAGTAGATCATATAGATTAGAAATCAAGCAAACAGGACTTTCCTACCTGGAAAGAAGGGTCTGATTCATGGTATTTCTGTTCAGGGAACCTCTTTCTCCTGTTTGAAATTGTTCAAGTGTGTGTCAAGGTCAATTCCCTCTGTGGATAGTGTGGCCAACAATGCAGAATCTGTGCTTGCATGATTTTTGTGTGACTATGAAATTCTCTTGCCACTCTCAGGATTCCCCAACACAACTCTGCCTAGCTCTATCCTGTTTAAGCCACTGTGAAAAGCTCCAAAAATTCAAATGCAGATTCCTTCCTGACAGCAGCTTAAGAAAACTGATGGGGAATCTCTTCACAGCTCTGCCTTTTTATTCCCCAGGCATCCTGGTTCCCATTTCTCCAGGAAAGATAAGCCACCCAGCCTGGTTTGTTAAAAGTCAGCCTGGTGAGTAACAGGCAGCACCAGCAAAACCCACATGTCTTTTCTGCCTCCAGACCCCAAAAAAATGCCATCTACACATCTAGGAGAGACTCTATCTTATCTCATCCTTCACAGAGGACAAAGAGAGCTTTTATAAAAAGCAGGACAGCAATCCATAGCTCATATAGACCAGCCAACAGACCCCTACCCCTTGCTGCAAGTGAAATGAAGGAAATACAAGCAAAATGTAGACACACTGTAATCAAACAGACTTTCTTCTTGAGTGAAAGGAACAGGTACTTAGATACTGGTTTTATCCAAGACCTGTATCAGAAGACTGCATGCTGTCTGATGTTTGCAGAGTCACATTTGTTTCCTCAGCTCAATGATGCTCCAATATTCATGTTTAATTTCAGTCTTTAGTGAGCTTTCACATGTACAATAGAGAGTAATATTTATATATTATTTTCTGTATGTGACTTGAAGAGGCAGATGAATAAAACTAAATGAGCATCATCTTATAGGGCTGATCATGTGGCTTCATGTGCTTTAGGAAATAGGAGAGGGAGGGTTTAATTGCATAAACATTTTGAGATCACTTCTATCTAACGCTAATGACAGTGGTCTCCCAATTCAAACCTCAGAATTTCCAACCAGGAGCAGCACCCATTTTGCTTAGATCACTTCTTAGGAGCAATGAAGACCAGTAATGAAGCAGCCAAAAGCCCAGGTGGCTCTCCTGAAAATGTACATTTCAGAGCCTTGGGACCTGATCCTGCAGCTGCCAGCTTCGCCCTGAGAAAACCATTAGCAGCTGGCTTCACGTCTAGAAAAAGAAAATGAAATATGCTGCATTTTCATGGCCATCAATCAGCAGATGCAGTGCCAGGAAAGCTTCATAATGATGTAGAAATTGCCAATTTGACTTTGGAAAAAAAAAATGTTCTTTTCTTTCAGGAGAGAAACACATAGACAAAAAAAAATACATAACAGATGATCTTAGTGTCCACTTGTGTGCATGGGGTAGAAATCCTTTTCTTACTCAGACAAGAAAGGAAGGAGAGCTGAAACACCTTCCCTGCTAGAAGCAGGAGCATTCACCTTTATACCTAAGGGTGGCTGTGGAGCATTTCTCAACACCCTTCTGCACTTCCTCAATGGAGCTGTGACAGCAGGCTCAGCCCCAATCTTGCAGACTTGGATGAGTGGCTTTGCTCCCCTTCCTGAGGTCTCTGCTGCTCTCACTGAGAAGAAATTTCTAAGTGCAGAAGACCTTAAAATGAAAAACCAAGTTGGAAATCCTAGAGTTGCAAATGGAACACGGTGGGGAGCAAGACAAAAGTATTAATGAATAAAATTTTGCTTTTAGGGGTTGGTTGTTTTGGAGGTTTTTTTCTTAATGTTTTGGAAAAAGACTGTAAGCTATCAGCAGCAACACTGCTCTTAAACATTGTATTTCCAAAGCTTCATTTGTATGTGCCCCTTTTTATTATCTTTATTAACTTCCTGACAGAAATACTGAAATGTCTGACATGACTCATGCTGTGAGCAATTCTTTTGCGAGAACTGAATGAGAACAGGCTGATTATAAGGATGATTTCATTAAAAAAAAAAAAAAAAAGCACAAAAACCAGGCAGGTGACTGGTTACATAGGATATTATTGAAATTATGCATGCAGAAGTCTAACACATTTTGGTTTAGATCATGTTTTCTGTGGTGCAGGAGAAAGCATCTATGTCAGCTCAGTGCAGAAAGGTTGGTGATGATTGAAGTAAAACAGCAGGAGGAGGATGATATGATTAAGTCACATAGCCAACTGCCCAGGGGTAACACAGTAATGGAGGTGAATGTAGAGGGCAAACTGAAATTAAGTCAAAAGGACACAGGAGACAAAAGGCGACATGGATGAGACAAGGAGAGGATGTACAATGAGGTGATTTGTACAGCAGGCAGAGTGCCAATCTTTCACACCCCTTGGCTCTGATGAGGCCCCACCTGGAATATTGTGTCCAGTTCTGGAGCCCTCAACACAAGAAGGACATTGAGCTGTTGGAGTGGGTCCAGAGGAGGCCATGAAGATGATCAAAGGGCTGGATCTACTCCCTTCTGAGGACAGGAGTTGGGGTTGTTCACCCTGGAGAAGGCTCATAGTGACGTCTCAATACCTGAAGAGGGCTACAGAAAGGCTGGGGTAGGACTTTTTAATAGGATATGTGATGGAAGGACTAGGAATAATGGATGCAAATTGGAAGAGGGGAGATTCAGGCTGGATATAAGAAAGAAGTTCTTTACTGTGATGGTGGTGAGACACTGGAACAGGTTGCCCAGAGATGTTGTGGATGCCCCCTCTCTGGAGGTGTTTAAGGCCAGGCTGGACAAGGCACTGAGCAACCTGATCTAGTGGGAGGTGTCCCTGCCCATGGCAGGGGGACTGCAACTACATGCTTTTTAAGGTCCCTTCCAACCCAAACTATTCTATGATTCTATATTTAGATATTTCCTATTAATATTGATGCAAATGCTGTACTAAGCAGAGCTGGAATGGACAGGCTGTTTAGGAAGCATGCACAGAGAGTGGCATGTCTAATTAATTTTACAGTGGTGGGCAGAGAGGTCAAATGACAGCCTGTGACTCAAATCCCCAGCAGCCAGATTGGACAATAGGAGAAAAAAAAGAACACTTGAGAGAAAGGCAGGGTCAGCTCCGGACCCACACTGCTGATTGTTCACACCTCAGCAGAAAATGAAGTCTTAATTTGTCTCCATGCCATAAGGTAAGAATAATGTTTGTAGGAAATCTCTGTTGCTATGAAGACAACACAGTCTACTTTAAATTGTTCCCTCTGGGTAGAAGGCTGCCAGATACAAGTCACTAAACAACTGGTCACATGAGCCATAGGGCAACCAGGGTATCAGCACTGTAGTGTTCTCCAAGGAAGAAATTATCCATAAAAAGTCATGAGAAACGTCAGCAGTTTGGTGCAGAGGCTGCTGTGTGTCACATTGTTGCCATTTGGTCCCCAGCAATCTCAAGAAAATCTGTTGGGGGAAAAGAAAGTTTGCAAAGATCACTCTTTCTAGACATTTTCATCATGCTATTTCAGTTTTTGGAAGTGCCACTTGTTTGGCTTGAGGTCTGATGATCCCTTCAGAATAATGTCCATGGACTATTTATCCCATGGCATATGCTCACAGAGTTGTGCAAGTCACAGTGTTCCAAGTGCTTCCAGATGACAGCAAGACTGGTAGAAGCAAAGTGTCATCACACACAGAATCATAGAATGTAAGAGATTGGAAGGGACCTTAAGAGATCATTCAGTCCAATCCCCCTGATGGAGCAGGAAGAACACCCAGATCAGGTCACACAGGAAGGTGTCCAGGCAGGTTTTGAATGTCTGCAGAGAAGGAGACCCCACACCCTCTCTAGGGAGCTTGAGTCAACCTTCTCTCACCCTCACTGTGAAAAATTTTTTCTTACATTTCTGTGGAACCTCCTGTGTTCCAGCTTGCACCCATTTCCCCTTGTCTTGTCATTGGAGGTCACTGGGAGGAACCTGGTTTCTCCCTCCTGACACTTACCCTTTACATAAAACTAAAGTGACCCATCTCCCACAGCTTTTCCTCATAAGGGAGATGCTTCAATCCCCTAATAATTTTCATTGCTCCAGCATTTCCCTGTCCTTCTTGAACTGAGGAGACCATAACTGGACAAAATATTCCAGGTATGGTCCCACCAGGGCAGAGTACAGAGGGAGCAGAACCTCTCTAGCAATACCCAAAGCTGTCCTGGGAAGCAAGAACTCAGCAGGAAACCCCAAAGTTGACATGGTTAGTGCTGGTTTAATTTCCCACTTGTGCTTTCAAATTCTAATCCATGATGTGACCACTCATGGATTTGCTCAAGGACTGGTGCTTCCTTCAGGGCCCAGCACAGATGGCACTCCATCACCCAGCAGTGAGCCACTATTTCATGCCATTCCTGTTTTGTGGCTTTAATGTGTGAATGCCACAGAGCAAAACCCATCCTGAAAGTGCCACTCATTGCCTGATAGTCTCTTTCTTTCTTTATTGTAGTAACAAGGTGTTTAATGTGCCACCATTCATTTACTTTCACAGTCTTTGTGGGGTGAAGGGCAAACATTACTAATGTTATTGAGGCAAAGGAAAGTAGTGCAGGTCCATTAACAGGGAAAGAGAGCAGGTAAAATGACATAGGGAATACAGATGCATAGAAAGCCTTTGTTGCTTCAGTCTTCTCAGAGAAATTTAATTACAATCAGATATTTAGCACAGCTAATTTCAAAATGGTAATAGGAACATAAGGCACAAAAGGAAGAGAGACAGCTGAAAATGGATATATCCAGGATGTTCAGTAACTGCTGAATCCACCTTGAGTAATAGCTAAATCATTATTTGAATCGTTAAAAATACCTTCAGAAACTCATGGAGAAGCTCTGAGACCCAAAGAAGGACAAATTCAGTACTTCACAACAAAAGGGTGAAATATGATTGGAGAATCTACAAACCAAGCAGCCTCCAATGCAGGGTCCTAATGACTTTCAACTCATAGAGTTATTAGGAAAAAATTTAAAAGAATGAAATTTGTTACTGAGGGCAGTGTACAACTCATTAGACCTGTGTACTTGGGACTTGAAGGGCCACAGCTTGAGTCCCACATCTAATTTTGAACATTTTAAAGAAAACCTGAACAAATTAGGGGCAGTTCAAATAGGGAGCAGCAGAGCTAACAAGGAGCCTGGAAATTTGACCTGCTAGTAAAAGAAAAATAGGCTTGTCTTAGAGAAGAGAGCACTGAAATGGGCTGAGTTCAGTCTTCTAATATGGGTGATGGCAGAGGAGAAGGAAATCAGGCTGACCTCAGCACAAATAAAGGCTGGACACTGTGGAAGTGAGAGAGGTAAGTGATGGGACACCTTGCCAGGGGAAATCAGTGCCCATAAAACTTCCTTCAGATGGAGCTAAGAAGAGGACAGGCAAACCTCAGAGGTGGGTGGCTTAGTAGTACTAAATCCTACCTAAAAAAAGAGGAAGAAAGTGTGATAGAAAAGAACCAATTGCACTATGAGAGCCAATTTCCTTCTCTGAAAGCATTGCTGGTCTAGTGAGTGAAAGACAAGCCCAAAGTGTCATGTACCTTGACTTCACCTGAATCTTCAGGTCAACAAGTTAATGGTTTCCAAGACAGGGAAATGGCTCTAAAAGTATCCCAGCTGCTGAGGTGTCTGATCTCTGAACCCAGAGCTGCCCAAAGGAGAGCCCAGAATGGCTCTGTACTTCCATGAGAAGCAGAGAGACCTTTTTTTGCTCTTTCACACTGAAATGAAACAAAACCCCTTTGAAATGTTTAGTGAAAGCACTTAAAAAGGTAGAGAAAGATCCTCTCTTCCATCTCCTTTTCCCATCACCAATCCCCTGATGGCCACTGGCCCATGAGATGACAGCATTAATTTGGGAAGTTTTGCTCAGGCAGCCTCAGAGTGGAGCCCAGCCTTCTCATTTTGTGGTTTCTAGTGTGCTTTGATTACTCCAAAGCACAGAGATTCTTCCCTTTTTCTCTTTTTTATCTTTTTTTTTTGTTTGTTTTTCCCTGTAGAAAAACCACACAATGATAACTTCAGCAGAAAAACACACTTCTGTGGAAACCTCAGCTGTGGCAAGTCAACATTTTCCAGCAGACAAATTTTTCATCAGAAAGCTCTCAGCCAGATATCAGCAGCAAAGCTTTAAGTGCCTCATATTTCTGCATATCAGCGTCGTCAGTCAGGCACCCAGAAAACAAAGAGCATGAAAGTAATGGTCACCTCTGACATGGCTGGAGTGACTTATCCAGTGTGGCACAGGCCCCTGTGGAAGCCTTATCAGTCACCTCCCCAGGACAATGTTCTTGGGATATTTTTTTTCTGCAAAACATCAATACTAGCAAACATTTTTTAAACACTGTCACTCATTACAGTCAGTCTTACTCCTCACAATTTCAGTTCTCCTTCTGTTGGGGAATTTGGAGTTTATTTCGCAGCACAAAGTGGCAAGAGAGCAGCTGCATCAAGGAACAACATCCTTTTCCTTGCCTCTTCTATTTGTTTGCCAGAGAAAAACACTGCAACAGCAGAATAGAAACATCCATGCAAGCAAGAGTGTCAGTAAGAGCTCTGATGCACCACCACATACTGAGCATCTCACAGACATGATTCAAAATCACTGCATGATGAGATATCAGATCTTGAGGCAGTTTGATCTGGCTGTTCAATATTCTACTTATTTTGTTTCTTCCTCCTTTATAACATTTGGATTATTTAGATAAAAATCTTAATGGCTAAAGCTACTGCTTATCCATGCAATTGCCTTAACTCATTTATATGCAATAATCTCTCAAAGAGCTTATGCTTTTCACTTTTATCAGCCAAAAAGCACACTGGAATTAACATGTGGGATATCCTTCACTTTATACTGACTGCAAACACTCATGGAATCATAGAATGGTTTACTTGGAAGGGACTTTAAAGATCATCTAGTTACAAAACCCCTGCCATGGACAGGGACACCTCCCTCCAGAGGTCAATGCCTCATCCAGCCTGGCCTTAAACATCTCCAGGGAGGGGGCATGCACAAACCCACTGGGCAACCTCTTCCAGTGTCTCACCACCCTCACTGGAAAGAACTTCTTTCTTCTCTCCATGAATCTTCCCTCTTCCAATTTACATCCATTACTGCTAGTCCTGCCATCCTGGACCCTACTAAAAAGTCCTCCCCCAGCCTTTCTGTAGCCCCCTTCAGGTATTGAGAAGTTACTCTGAGGTCCCCCCTGAGCCTTCTCTTCTCCAAGCTGAACAACCCCAACTCCTTCATCCTGTTCTCAGAAGGGAGGTGCTTCAGCAGACAGAAGATAAAAGAAGCCTGCAACATCCAAGAGTGTGGACAAGCCCCATGCTACTGTTGAGAAACAGGGAACTTCTCAGAGCCCTTTCCCCAGAGGGACCCTCTAGATATTCCCAAAGCACCAGCCTCCAAGGACCAGAGCAAAAGAATTAGCCAAGTTTATAGGGAATTTCTGTTCAGAAAGATAAGTTCTGCTTCAAACCAACACACTACAAAGAGCACAGACCAAGCAACAGAAGCATCTCTGAAATTCACAACTGTTATCCCACGTGTGGAAAATGTCTATAATCCATGCTGTGTCTTGTTGAATGTGGATTATGAGACCTTCCCCAGTCCTTTCACTTCCCATTGCATTGCCCAAGTGTTCGCATGGTTCCTTGCTCCTGGGCCAGGCTAGACCTCATAACAGCAGAAGCGTTCTTTTCTCCACTGTATTTCTCTCTTTCTCCATCTAGCAGGGTTTTCTCTCATAGATAAGTTTTTCCCCCCCACCCCATCAGTGTGAGAGGGACTAACTCAGTCGTAGTGTTCATTTTACTTGAGCCAGAAGAAATTATTGTTTTGTTTATCCTCCTTAATCTGAGCATTGTTTGTTTACAGCTCCAACTCCTACTTGGTCTGGCAGAAAATTCTAAACTATTGCACACATACACATATACACACACATCTATTTTATAAAAAGTCTGAAAAGCAGACACTTCTACTGCCTCCACAGATATATGCATGTGCAAAGATGATCACATCTCAGTTCTTTACATCCTGTTCTCATGAGAAAGAAGACTCAGCTTAATGGCAATTTGCAGAGCCCTTTGCACAGAGATGATCTGCCATTTCTCATGAAATAGCAGCCAAAATAAAATGCTGCTGTAAGAAATCTTTGAAAGGATTTTGGCCATGCATAATTGCTGCAAATCATTATCACAAGGAAGGTTCAATCTTTATAAAAATCTATGTCATTCCTGGCATATTCTCATGAAGTCCATGGATGAGCTTAAGAAAAGGTCTGTCTTGAAAGAGAAAAGGTCATTCTTCCTACCTTAGAAGAGGATTTTAAATGATGGGACACATTCCAAGAATAGGTCTGTGATGAAAATATGAAAGCTGAAATCCTATGATCAGAGTGATAATGTTTTTGGTCCCTGATTAAAGAGATGTATTCAGCTTTGATGTCCTCTTTGTAGTCAAGGAGTCATAATGAATAAGCAACAAATATCAAGTCAGGAGTTTTTAAGAAATGCAGAAATTAACTGTTTCGGATGTCCACTTCAAGTCAAGCCTACACTGTACTATTCAGATCACTGACTGAGACCCAGCTTGATGGAAATAAGAACTAATTTGCTTCACAGTTAAGGAAAGCTGTGACCTAAAAGGATACAATACTTACCAAGGGCACTTGTTTGTCTAAGCAGAGGAAGACTGTACCTTGTTGTCCAAGATGTGTAAAAACATTGCTGGTGACATGAGCCCTGAGTGTTTTGGATGCACAGCTAGGGGAGTCATCCCTTCACACAGCTGATCATAGAATCATAGAATAAGTAGTTTGGGTTGGAAGGGACCTTAAAGATCATCGAGTTCCAACCCCTCTGCCACAGGCAGGGACACCTCCCACTAGATCAGGCTGCTCAGTGCCTTGTCCAGCCTGGTCTTGAACACCTCCAGAGAGGGGACGTCCACAACCTCTCTGGGCATCCTGTTCCAGTGTTTCACCACCCTCACTGTAAAAAATTTCTTTCTTATCATCACAGCATGGGAGATAAACCCCAGCTAGACATCCTTGCCTGGAGCAAAGGACAGGGAAATACCTCTATTACAGAAGGACCATCAAGAGACCAAAGTGTTATACTCACCACTTTCCCATGCAGATGCTGTAGCAATAGCTTAGAGATAAGGATCATCAAGAAAAGCATTAGACTGACTGTCTTTTCAGCATGGCTCATGCCAAAATGACTTTGTACTCTTTACCCTGAGTAGTCAGGATTTGGGATAGGTACCATTCCAAGGCACATTTCATTGGTGTATGTATAGATGCTGTGTGCATGCATTGCTCTCCCAGCACCAGAGCAATAGGAGCTGTATGTCTTCCAGCTTGTAGCATCAAGGGGTCTCACAGGAGACCTATGGTTTGGATCTGTCTGTCCTGCAATCAGGATAAAAAATGAGTTCATCATATGCAATAGTTTGTGTGAATGAAGGCAGGTGAGAGAGGGAAAATTAAGGTAAAGACCATTCTCCTTGGAGCAAAGTCCCTCAGGAATCTTTTTTGGGTGAACAGAGCTGAGGTTAAAGTGGAGTTGGCAAAAACTTTTCTCTACATCAGCTAGATCTACCATCATCTTATTTTCAACATCACAAACTATTTAGCCTAGAAAAGAAGGAACCTTTTCCTAAAAGTTTTATTTTTTTCCTATCAATGTCATTACAAATGAGATGTCTCAATGCTTCTTGTTTCTAAGATAATTGATTTCAGTCTGAAGAAGACTTGCAATTATTATCAGTCTCTCTTTGCAGTTTTAGAGATTCTACTTCTCTGGATAAATAAAAGGCTTCAATTTGGATTGAAATAACTCACTTTTCCTCACTGGACTTATGAATTGCATATCATCTACCTACTAGATTTTTCCCTGTGCTGGTAACATCTGTTCAACAGTTGCCTTTTTTCAAAATTTCCTACAGCACAAGTATTACAGCTCTGCCTTTCTGTCCCTCCTACATGCAGTTTTTCCTTTCTGCTTTGCTCTGGGTGCTGTCTGTCCTTATATTATTGCAGCAGAAAAATGTAGAACATTAGCATCTGCTAATCCTTTTATACTTCAAGTCTTCACATGTTTGGCCAGCTCTGCTTTTCATTGTGCTTTTCTGTCCCTGGAATAGCCTCAAAATTCCAGATACAGCAAAATAACACAAAATGTAGCCTGGCCCTGTGGTACTGCTGGAAGGCTATTTTAGAATTAAGATAATTCAATGGTTTAAGTGTGTTTGCTGGATCCCTAGGAGCAAACTTTTATCCCAGTTTGCAGGGATTTAGCCATTTGGTTGCTATTAATATTGAGCCATGCTGCTGAATCTACATGTTCTGCAAGGAAATAACCTAGATTGTAGTGCTCTCCTTTACACTTATTTCTGCAAATAGAAAAGGATGAAACAAATCTTGTCCTTAGCCTACAATTTTCTTCTCTCAGGTGTGAGAGAAGGATAAGAGGCTGAAACATAGCTAGCAAAGACCTCCATAGTAAATTTGGACTCTGTTTTTTCTCTTTCACACTATATTTGAAAGTAATGTGGGGAAAAATATACAGTTAAAGTTCTTTCCAAATGGCAAGTTGGAAGCAGGTGGGGGCTGAAGTGAAAAAGGGAAAATAACTGCAACTCAGTCCTGTAACTCCAGTGTCATTCAGGTCTTGCCATCTCCATGTGATTCACCTTGGCAGGCCTGAATGCTGGGTCTCCTGGTGTTCATCAAACAGAAAGAGACCTGCCTGCTTTGAATGAGACAGTAAGCTCTCCTGATGAAAACCTGGTTTTCAGACTGCTAAAACTGAAACATGCCAGGCACCATCAGCTGCAGAATTAGATTCAGAAAAAAAACCCCAAAAACCCACCACCCAAACTCTAACCTGAATCCCAAAATAGAAATTTTACGGAGTTTTTTTGGGTTTTTTTTTGGCATGTTCTTTTTCTAATTAACAAAACTGTACTACAGATAGTAGTTTGTGTGGGAGCAGGATATGCCATGGAATACACAAGAGCTCAGGCCATTGCTCCAGCACATGGTAGACCCTGCTTTAAGTCAAGGAAAACCAAGAACTCCAAGTTAATCCCCTTCCTTTCATCTCTTTGCCTTTTGTTGCTCTTGCAACAGGTCTAATCTGCAGACTGTGCTCTGAGCACATCCACTGCTTGCAAATGATATTTATCCAACTCAATTTGACATCAAGGCTAGGAAAGGTTAATGGGATCCTCATTTCTGAATTCAGAAAGATTAATATTGTGGGGAATAAAAAATAGAAAGTCTTCCTGAGGTCACCTATGAATAAATGTGAGCAGGTGTAAGGTCTGCACAGCAGCATGTGGCACCACCTCTTCTCAGTCTATCACAGGCAAGCTCCTTTTTATTAACAGGCTGCCAGGAGAGTTATTCAAGCTGCAGGGTTAAAAACATCATGACATTCCTGTAATATCCCACCCACACTGTGGATTATTTTGGAGATGGAATAGTTAGCCTTGAGTGTGAGCCCAGAGCTGACACATGGACTCACTTGGATATTTAGGTCACAGAATCATAGAATGCCTTGAGTTGGAAGGGACTTTCAAAGACCATCTAGTCCAACCCCCAGCAGTGAGCAGGGACATCCTGCACTAGATCAGGTTGCTCAGAACCTCAGCAAGCCTGGTCTTGAATGTCGCTAGGGATGGGGTCTCCATCACCTCTCTGGGCAACCTCATGGTGAAGAACTTCTTCCTGAAGTCCCGTGTAAACCTGCCCTGCTCTGGTTTGCCCCATAGTGTGTCTCTTCAAGCACCCACACCTGCTTTAGTGGTAACTAAACCTTCTCTGGACTGGGATAACAGTAGAAAAATAATAGAAGTATTGCTGCCAGGGATTCCATGCTCAGGGAAGGACCTTATAGTAAGGTCCTTATATAAGGGGGGACCTTATAGTAACTTATCAGTACCTGAGGGGGTCCTACAGAAAGGCAGGGGAAGGAATTTTTAATATGATATTGGATGGGAGGACTAGAAACAATGGATGTAAATTGGAAGGAGGGAGATTTAGACTTGTCATAAGAAGTAAATTCTTCACTATGAGGGTAGTGAAGAACTGGAACAGGTTGCCCAGAGAGGTTGTGGATGCCCCCTCTCTGGAGGTGTTCAAGACCAAGCTGGACAAGGCACTGAGCAGCCTGATGTAGTGGGAGGGGTCCCTGCCTATGGCAGGGGGGGTGGAACTCGATGGTCTTTAAGGTCCCTTCCAAACCCAACTATTCTATGATTCTATGGGTGCTTGTGCAGGATATTAGCAGATGCCAGATAGATTTACCTATATAAACTCCCTCTACTCTAAACAACCCACAACACAGAAATGACCAAAGCCTGACATTCTCCAGGTTTCACGTAATCAAACTTTACAAGTTTCAAAAGCAACTCAACAATGACTGCAAATTGCTGAAGAATAAAGTAGCAAATGATAAATTGATTGCCTGCTGTTTCTTTGTGTACTAATTTGTGTTATGGTTTTCCATTCTGAAATAGCTTGAGTAGATTCTTTTGCTTTTTTTTTTTCTTCATCTCAAATTGCAAATTAAATGACTGCAGTAAACTGAATGCATCAAGAGTAATCAAGAATTGATCAATTGTTATGTTGTGGGGCTTTTCTGAATAGTGGTTTCAAGCTTATCTTCTTAAGATGAAAATTACAGTTATTAGCCAATTACCAAGTAAGAATGAAAAACTGAGCCTGGTTTTGATAACAGAAAGATGGACAAAAACCTGCAATAATGCATGTCTGGCTGTAGTCACCTTGTTTTACCTATGCACAGTGATATAGAGAAGACATTTTCTTCTTGTTGAATTATTCCCTGGCAAAAGAAATAGCTCTGGCTATTTCCTCCTTTAGGAACAGTGGGCTTTTTAAAACCATCTTTTTCAATAAAAGGTATGGTTTTATTTTATAAGCTAAAAGTCTGCTCTCACTGTTATCAGACAAGAAGGAGGTGGAGGAGTAAAATTGAAAGCTCAGCATGGAAATGGCTCCACAGAAATAAAAAATTACTAGAATTCATCTTGTTTTTTGAGAAGCAGCTATACTGCATTATCAGTGTCTAAGAAAGAAAGAAGTTCCCAGCAAGAGTACCCCATCCAGAAATCTGTTCTTTTATTTACCTTCTAAAGAACTAGAAAGAGGCAGAACTCCACCTCCTGTAAAAAAAACCACTGGTACCACATTCACCATGTTGGAGGAAATCCCCACCCCATTCCATCCCTGCAATGAGGACCCCCACATGCACACCAGGACAAGGAGCTCCCTTCCTTCAGAAGAAGACCTTCTGAAGACAAAAATCACCCCATCCTATTTTGGAGTCATTATTTAAATGAGCATAAACTCTAAAGCATAAAACCCTGAGCTGTGATCAAAGCCAGTTGAGTGTAAATGAGAAACAATCTGCACACCTGGTCCCAATAAAAACACATCTGCCTGTAATACACACCATATGGGGCAACAATTGTCTCCTCTCTATTCCTATCCTGCCCCAACCCTCTGTGTCCTCTGTGGGCATGTACCTGGAGCTCCAGCTGGATGGCCAGAGAAAGGCATCTTGCTCTATGCCTGTATAATTATGGAGATGTTTTTTCTTATTATAGTAATTACATCCTCAAATATCATGCAGGTAGCAGCTGTAAAGGTAATGAAGACTCAGCTGACACCAACTGAGTGTCATTTTCTCTTACATCAGTAAGTAACTTCTGGCTGAAACCCTTAGGGATTCCTAGAACCCCACTATTTTTATGAATGCTTCTTCTACTCCTAGTAAATAGGCAAAGATCTGTGGAGAAACCAAAGCAGAGATGACCCTAAACAAAAAAGAAAACTACTATCTGTTAGAAAAAGAGGGAGATAAATTCATCCAAACAAAAGCAGTAAATTAATTTACCTGAAGGTTTTCCTGCATAGATACCAAAAAGCTTTGCTCTTTTATGGTTTGACTACACATCATAGATCTCATTCAAGTGCTGGATGCACAATAGATGGCATTTTCCACCAGCAAAGATACAAGATCCCCCTGAAATATCACTGTAGCTGAGGGAATAGAAGTATGGCTGTCCTGTTTCTTATAGAAGGAAGGTGCTAATGCATTAAAATTCTGAAGATAATTATACATACAGAAAATATATCCTTCAAATTTTGAAGAAAGAAACAGTGAAGATTGCTGATAAACTTGAAATCTATTAGACTTAGTGAACTACTTCCATGGTTGGGAGTACACAGCTTTATCTTACCACACTGGCCAGGCAGGCCTCTGACTATTTCTAGCTCATGACCTTTTATTTTAATATTTTAAAATCCATCCATGCATGAGAAGGGCTTTTGCATTGGCAGCATGAGTTGCTCTGTGCTCAAGCCTGTTTTGTGTCAACTCTCACCAAGTTTCAAAGAGCCAGCACCTACAAGAGTGTGAAGGACCTAGCCCATGGAGAACTTCATTTTGGTAGGGAGATGGTGAACTCCTTCCAGGTTTGTACATTAAGTTGGGAAGCTGAGCATATCCACATACAATGCTGGAGAATGGTAACAAATAAAGCCTTACTCCAAAGGCAAGAGCAAAATCCTTCCTGAATGTCAAAACCCTGAGCATAGTCAGTAGGTTGAGAGAGGTTCTGCATCCCCTCTACTCTGCCCTGGTGAGACCACATCTGGAATATTGTGTCCAGTTCTGGGGTCCTCAGTTCAAGAAGTACAGGGAACTGCTGGAGAGAGTCCAGCATTGAGTCATAAAGATAGAAGGGATTGGAGTGTCTCTCTTATGAGGAAAGACTGAAAGAGATGGGACTCTCTAGTTTGGAGGAGACCAAGGGGTGACCTCATTAATGTCTATAAATATGGAAAGGGTGAGTGTCAGGAGGATGGAGCCAGGCTCTGCTCAGTGACCTCCCATGATAGGATGGCAGTGGATGCAAACTGGAACATAGGAGGTTCCACAGAAATATAAGAAAGAACTTTTTCAGAGTGGGGGTGACGTGGAGTCTCCTTCTCTGGAGACATTCAAAACCCACCTAGACTTCTTCCTGTGTGACATGATCTAGGTGTTCCTGCTCTGGCAGGGCGATGGGACTAGATGATCTCTTGAAGTCCCTTCCAATCCCTGATATTCTGTGATTCTGACAGAAAAGCCCATTATAAAGCTTGTGAGGAGCACGTGGCTGCTGCAACCACCATTGTGCCAGTGAATGGAGTGAATAATAGCAATGAATAATAGCAGAAGAAAAGCAGGAAAAATTGCCTCATCACCCTGAATACACTAGGAACTAAATTACACCCAGGACACAGGCATGAATCTGGCATTTGGCAGCACTAAAGCTGACTTCAGTCTGAGATCCCCTTATCTCTCTGCCAGTCTCTGCTGCATCCTGGATGCACTGACAATAAGTTAGTGGTGACACTTTCCCCAACACAGTATTGTCCACATATAGAACAAAATTGAAGAAATGGGGGGAATTGTGGCCAAAAATTCAGCATTTGTCAGGGGAGCAGTCTGGAAAATGTGTGACTTGCAAATTGTAATTAGCCCATGTGGCAGTTGAGGCATGGAAATAGATCCAGCTCTCAAAGGGGTAAACCATGGAAAGCAAAATTCCATCTGAATAGAGCCCAGTGGGTTCTAAAAATCAAAACATGTGAGTTTGTCTTTGCTACTACATTTGCAAGTATGTGTGCAAGTGAGATTAGGAGGTAAGAATGAACCTTTTCATTCAGTTGGACTTTTTCATTCTAGAGGGACGAGAGCAAAATTGATCAATCAATAACAATGATTATAATTTTCTTCCCATTGATTGTTCAGAAGTCCTGAAAGGCATCAACATTAACCTAAAGATAACTTGAGGAAATGTATGACCTTTCTGACACAACAATTGTGATTTCTATGTTTTTATTGTGAGGGTGGTGAGAGACTGGAACAGCTTGTCCAGAAAGGTTATGGATGCCCCCTCTCTGGAGGTGTTTAAGGCCAGGCTGGATGAGGCATTGAGCAACCTGGTGTAGTGGGAGGTGTCTCTAGAATGGTTTGGGTTGGAGATAGATGATCTTTAGGGTCCCTTCCAAATCAAATCATTCTATGATTCATATCATCTATGATTCATAGCATCTATGATTCTGAGCATCTATATTCAGATGCTCAGCCTTCCTGGCTCTGAAGCCAAGTCCAAATTAGTGAGGATGAGACTTGGTAAAATTTAATAGAGCAATTGGCACAATTTGGCTGTTCTCACTGGCACGTTCAATAGATGAGTCTATATTTTTCAGAGTGAGAGTATTACAGATGTTGCCTGTCCCATCCAGCTGCCCTTTGCTTTTGATCTGTGTCATCATGTGTTATCCCTCCTGCACCCACCAGATTACTCACCAGCAGTTTTCACATGTCTACAGGAAATCTGTTGTGCCAGTTCATGGAGCAATAGGACAAGGGGAAATTGTTTTAAATGAGGGCAGGGCAGGTTTAGATTAGACACTAAGAAGAAGTTCTTCACCACAAGGCTGATGTGACACTGGTGCATGCTGCCTGGAGAGGTGAAGGAGGCTCCATCCCTGGAGACATTCAAGGCCAGTCTTGCTGAGGTTCTGAGCAACCTGATGTCCCTGCTCACTGCAGGGGGTTGGACTAGGGGGGCTTTGAAGGTCCCTTCCAGCTCAACACCTTCTGTGATTCTATGGAAGAGAGTAGCCATATAGCAAGTCCTGGAGATCAAAACATTTTAAAAGGTCAGCACTTTTGTACTGAAGAAACCACTTTTAGCACACATGACAATCCTCCAAACTCCACAATAAGCTGTCCAGAAGTTCCCCAGATTTTGTTCATGTTTCTTGCAGGAACCTCTTGTCACCTCTCTTGACACCCCTTATGGCCGTTTGTAAAACACTCTGCTGCCTCTACCTGCACTCTTCCATGAGCTGTACCTGGTGCATAATTCTGCAAAGCATTCAGGGGGAGCAAGAACAGTCCCATGTAATCAATTCCTCCTTGCTAAACCACAAGTTAAAAATAGAAATGCAAGCCAAGATAAGAGATACTTGCATGAATAAATAATTGTTCTCTCTGAAACTGAATGTTGCCCCTTGGGTTGTCAATAGGATTCTGCTTTACTTCATAGAAGACCAGGATGATAAGTGACCTTGTTCCCAGGCAAATGAAACTCAGATGCATCATACAGACAGTATCTTGAGATTTTTTAAAATATATTTTCTCTTGTGACACCATACTATCACCTCTGTGTAAAAAAAAAAAAAAAAAAGAATTTCCTAAGAGTTAAGTAATAAACTCACTTATCCTGCTTGATAGGAGTAATATCTGAGAAGAGATGTTGTTCTGCATATCCTTAGTCCAAAATATCACAGGTGTCATCCATTGGGCTAACAGAAGAAGGGATCTCTTCACACACCACTGCCTCTCTCACTGCTGCTGGGACCACATGATGGCACCACAGGGGGATGTTTTGCAGGATATGTTTTGCTTCCAACACAGCAGATCCCTAGACTTTAACAGTTGAAAGAGGAGTGCTGTAGGATATACATATAAAAGTTTATAATTGCATGCAGAGTTCACAGAATCATAGAATAGTTTGGGTTGGAAGGGACCTTAAACATCAGCTAGTTCCAACCCCTCTGCCATAGGCAGGGACACCTCCCACTAGATCAGGCTGCTCAGTGCCTTGTCCAGCCTGGTCTTGAACACCTCCAGAGAGGGGGCATCCACAACCTCTCTGGGCAACCTGTTCCAGTGATTCACCACCCTCACTGTAAAGAATTTCTTTCTTATGTCAAGCCTGAACCTATCCCTTTCTCATTTACATCCATTATTTCTGGTCCTCCCATGTAATATCTTATTAAAAAGTCCTACTCCAGCCTTTCTGTAGGACCCCCTCAGGTACTGAGAAGTTACTATGAGGTCCCCTCTGAGCCTTCTCTTCTCCAGGCTGAACAACCCCAACTCCTTCAGCCTGTCCTCATAGGGCAGTTGCTCCAGCCCTTTGATCATCTTCGTGGCCTCCTCTGGACCTGCTCCAGCAGCTCAATGTCCTTCCTGTGTTGAGGGCTCCAGAACTGGACACAGTAACTCCAGGTGGGGTCTCACCAGAGCCCAGTAGAGGGGCAAAATCCCCTCTCTGGACCTGCTGGTCACACTCCTCTTGATGCAACCCAGGATTTGGTTGGCCTTTTTGGCTCAAGTGTACACTGGCAGCTCATGTTGAGTTTGTCATCTACGGACACTCCCTGGGTTCCAAGACACCTCATTCTCAAAACAGTGTAATATCTAAGGGCAAGCATTGGTGGGAGACTCCTAGAAAACCATGATCCTTCTTGCCCTGATTATTCTTCCTTTTAATTCTGTCTGTTGTGCAGTACAAACAGTATGTGTGAAGAATGTCTTATTCCTTTCAGTGGGTGCTCAGTCTCTTCCTGGGTCAAGCTTTCTATAATTGCATTCATTTTGTACAATGGTTCATTTATCTCTATCATTTTTTTCTTATGAACTCATTATGACTTTTTCACGACCTGGACACGATGACTATGTGATGCTCATACAATGTGCTTCCTTATCATTTCAGTTCAGTTTGAGGTTCTTCTGCTTCAGAATTATCTGAAAATAGCTTTTGTTTATTAACCCTCAAGGTTTCTATAAAATTATTACTGTATTTTACCTGCCAGAGGAGCATGCAAGGTTCAAACACTTTCATGTAATCACTTGCACATTCACAACAAAACTCTGCCTCTGATTATTAGGGAAAAGAAAATTTGTCACCAGCATGCAGGGTAATTACATTCAAATCTTTGCAAGTATTGGTAAAATAAGGCAGCAGCTTTCATCTGTAATAAACTGTCAGATGTTTCTTTGCTATAAATACCTTAGCTAGTACTAATTACTGTTCATCTGGAATTTGTATTGGCCAAAAGAAGAAATTTAAGCATCATTGTCAGATCACAGCCTCCTACAAATCTGCTAAGAGCTCAGATAGAGTTTCTCTTTTCCAAGAGCTACCTTCCTTTTCTGCCTTCTCTTTCAAGATGTGGTAAATCATAGCACTGGGAAGTGGATGGCACTGATGCACTGAAAGCTTCAGTAGCTTTCACCTGAGCTCTGCTGTGTCAGTGAGATACAGCCACAGTGTCTCTAAAACAGTAAGAGAAGAAAGCAAGCACATCCTTTGTCTGCATTTAATTTAGGGTTTTGGCATTTTGGACCAATGATTTTTCCCAATGAGAATCTTTCATAATTTTCCCATGAAGAGAAATTCACTCTGCAAAATGAGGATAACTGATTTTCATTCTTTAAAATTCTTTATCATTGTCTCTTTCTGGAAACAAGGAAGAACAGTCTTCCTGGAAGTCTTCCTAGCTGCTCAATTTGCTATAATTGCTATAATTATCAGTACCTGAAGGGTCCCCACTGGAAAGCTGGGGAGAAACTCTTTTGCCAGGGCATGTAGGCACAGGAGGCAATGGCTTTTTACTGGAGCAGGGTAGATTTAGACTGGACATTAGGAAGAAATTCTTCACCATGAGGGTGGTGAGACACTGGTACTGATTGCCCAGAGAGATGGTGGAGGTCCCATCCCTAGAGACATTCAAGGCCAGGCTTGCTGAGGCTCTGAACAACCTGACCTCTAATACAGGATATCCCTGTTCACTACTGGGTAGGTTGGATTAGATGACCTTTGAGGGTCCCTTCCAATTCTTTGATTATATGATTGTTGCTAAATATATTTTGTTCCACTACAGGTTGGAAGACATAAAAAGTAGAAATTTGAATACCCTAGGAAGGGACTTGAAAAATTTACTAGTTGTCAGACAAATGTCAAAGATAGGAGTATCCTTACAGAGAAGTCAAAATTTATACTTCATTCATACACCTTATGCACCTCCTGTGCATATTTTCAAATCACTTCTCTCTCTGCCTGAGTGAAGTCATGTGAAATCCATTGGGTAGCCCCATTTCCCAGCCCTGGAGCTTGCTGTAGGTTTGAGGAAAAGCTTCAACCAAGATCCCATGATACAGGAGACAGTGAGAAAAAAACCCACTTCATCTGGAGACCTCTCTTTCTTCCTTTCCTGATCACAGAACAATTAGAGCACATTGCCAAGTGGTGCTGCTGGTTAGAATTACCAGGCTCATTCACTGGATTTTCATTCAGCCTCCACACAGAAATTAGTTTGTGATCTGACAGCTATTTCTCAGAGCTTTGGAATGCCCTTTAAATAAATTGTGTGCTGGCACTGCTTTGCCCAAAACAAACATGCACCTTGAGCTTGCAGACTATATTTCTTTCAGGGTTTTCTATCTGCCACCACCTATTGATATTATTTGATTTGCAGCCACTATTCAAAGCAAACAAACAAAATCTCACAGCTTCTTAAACCTCCCTCCACTTAATCCACTGATATTTACTGGGAGCAAGAGTGACAGGTAAAGCTCTGTCACATCCACCTGCCTTCAGAAATAAAAGCAAATTTTCAGCAAATTATTTCCCTTCAGGTTTTCAATCTGTCTCTCCAATTTTCTTGGCATCCATCCCCAATACACGTGATGCTTCCTCCCATGGCCATGAGCATCAGGCAGGATAGATGGACCCTTAAAAAATGCTCAGTGGTCCCCACTGCAGCATCTTGTCCACCAACACCATTTGGAAGACAATCTAAATGGTCATAGTGACAACAAGCACTTGGATCCCTGAAAATTCACCTGTTTTTTTTCTTTTCATAAGCTATCTTAATGCAATTACAGGAATAAAGCTGAGCAATTAAATGAAATGCATAGGTTTTTCATATGCAAAGAATTGAATATTCCCTTTTAAAAGCAATGCTGCACACCACAGAGTAGCAGTAACTCTGTGTAAGATGTGGATGTGGACTTCTACATGTCTCATGATGGGGAACAAGTGTGACACTGAGCACCTCATCGCTGCACACAGGCTTGACATCTGCATCTGACTTTGCCATGAAGTGAAAATGAAGAGGCAGGCTTCCTCCAATATTGTGTCCAGTTCTGGGGTCCTCAGTTCAAGAAGGACAGGGAACTGCTGGAGAGAGTCCATCTCAAAGCCACAAAGATAATGCAGGGACTGGAGCACCTCCCTTATGAGAAAAGGCAGAGGGAGCTGAGTCTCTTTAGTTCAGAGGAGATAGGGGAGTGATCTCATTAATGTCTATAAATATGTAAAGGGTGAGTGTCAGAAGGATGGAGCCAGGCTCAGTCAGTGACCTTCATTGATAGGACACAGGGCAATGGGTGCAAGCACAAACACAGGAGGTTCCACAAAAATACAAGAAAAAAGCTTTTTCACAGTGAGGGTGAGAGAAGAGTGTCCCAGGCTGCCCAGAGAGGATGTGGAGTCTCCTTCTCTGGAGACATTCAAAACCCACCTTGACTCCTTCCTGTGTGACCTGGTCTGGGTGTGATAATCTCTCAAGGTCCCTTCCAATCCCTAACACTCTGTGATTCTGTGTGATTGTAGGTGCAGTCACCATAAGGTAGAGGCAGGCATCCCTCAGGTGACCAACCAACAGGGCTCAAATATTAATTCTTGGGGCTTCTTTTAAAATAGAATTTTCATAACAAAGTGATTGCAAGGATGCCCTTGATTTATTTATGTCTCCAGGAAAGGCAGCAGTAATTAACTTTAACATGTAAACTGCAAACAAGTTTACAATGATTCTGTCATATGGCCACAATTAGCACCATTTCACAAGGGAAACTCAGTAACTGAGGGATTTTTTTTTTTTTTTTTTGCTACTTGCTTTCACTCCCCTCTCCTCCCTGGTTTCCTGCCGTCCACTGTGTTTGTGTCTGATCAGCATCAGGGTGAGAACAAAACCCATCAGGCTGGCTCCAGGGGAGTTGACAGCAGATCAATTTTACCTTGCTGCTTCCTGGATGACAGCCTGCCAGCACAACTAAACCCCTTCACAGGTACATAAACATATCCCAGCATTTCATACAGAATAAAATACACCTCTAGAGGTGGTGGCTGCTTGAGCCAAGGCTTCACATAGATGCTCTTTAGGGAGTGAACACACAGCTTTGTGTCATAAATACAGTTAAATTTAATCACTGAGCATCCTGGTGTAGTGGGAGTTGTCTCTGCCCATGGCAGGGGGATTGGAACTAGATGATCTTTAAGGTCCCTTCCAACCCAAACCATTCTATAATTCTATGTCTCCTCCTTGTGCTCCTCCAATTCCTTCCCTATCCTTCACAAGTCCCTGGTGCTCAGCTCCTTTAATGTTAATACACAAAGCAGCATTTTCTAAACTATTGCAAACAAAATTAAGCAAAGGATGAAAAATAATTAGCCGTGTCTCAGCATCTAACATATTTGCTTTGTTTCGACAGAGTAGTTAATCATTGGTAAGACCACGACATGTTGTGTGAATTTGGATTATAAAACTAATGCATACCCAGCAGAAGGTTATTAATTACACTTAAAGGGAGTATTTTATATTATTATTCTTGGGAAAGTGAATGCAATTAATTATATTTAAACAATTTTGCAGAGTTCCTGTTGCAATATTGTTTTAGACTTTTGTTCATGCTACTGATACTTGAGGCAAGCAAAAAGCACCACAAGCCAAAGTTCTCTTCCTATTAACACTCCTGAAGCAAGGAGTAATATTAAAGGGATCAGCCTGGGTCTGCATTTTTTAATGGATTTTAAAATAGAAGGTAAACATTTCATTTGCTTAAAATAGTTGATCTGCTGAAATGTCACTTGTTCCCTTGGGTTGGGAATTGGCAAAGGACAGTTTCCATGTGGTGCCCATCACTGAATCCAAATCCCCTGAAAGAGAATCAGAGGGAGGGTCTCAGATCTAACTAGAGGTGTAGTATTTCCAAATGTTTCTCCTTTAAAATGGCTGTTACCAGTAGAAAAGAACAGCTTAGGGCTTTTTTTCTTTTTTTTTATTATTTAAAACGGCAATTTCATTAATTCAGCTGAGTTTTTCATTGAAATTTCACCAGCTCTTTGACAATTTACTTCCCTGAAAACTGCAATAAAGGCTGCGTTACGCTACATTTGGCCCCCATTTGTCTTGTATACCATTGCCTTGCCTTTGGCACAATAAAAATAATCTTTAAGAATAGTGCCATAACTGGATTGACTTTGACCTTCTGAGTATCTTGTCAATAAAATAAAAATGATAAATATGTTTCAGAGTGCCACTGGCGTAATATTAAGGCAGAGTTATAATCTCACAAAGTGACATTTGAGAAATGATGTTACGGGGAGGGGTCTTATTCTCTGTCAACAGTGTCACATCAGTAAGATCCAATTACAATTCAAAGAGGTGATTTTGCAAAATGCCAGGTTGTGCAGTTCTTGCAGTGTGCTCACTGCCTCTTACATCATCATTAGCAATTAAAGATTACTGCAGCAAGAAATTAGCTGATCCTTCTGTTGTCCATACCTAAAGCATAGCAACTCCACCATGGTCTCATAAAATAATTACATAGTTGAAAGGGACCTTCAAAGGCCACCTAGTCCAACCCCCTGAAGTGAGCAGGGACATCTTGCACTAGATCAGGTTGCTCAGAGCCTCAGCAAACCTGGATTTTAATGTCTCCAGGGATGGGGCAACCTGTTCCAGTGTATCATCACTCTCATGATTCCTCTTGTGACCCACACAGCCACATCAAGAAAGCGGATGGGGCCTTTACCTCATAGACAAATGGTGAAGATAAACAAGAAAAAGCCCATTCTTTCCTACATGACCAGCTTTTTGAAAACAAACCACTGCTAGGCTTCTCTTTACTAGAGGATAAGAATATACTGCATACTGTGTATGAGAAATACATCTGAAAATAAGCAGGGCAGGCATGTAAACAAATATGTTGCAGGGCAGAGCTTTGATTCAAACTTTGTGATGGATGCATGGAAGCTCTGATGTATTTGGATTCATGGGTACATGCTCATAGGCAAGTCGGACTCAATGGCTTGAGTATTTGCAAGTCTAACTTGAGCTTGTTTCTAAAATCTTGATGTTTTTTCACATTTTTAAAAATCTTAAACATTTCTTGTTCTTATTATTGCAAATACACATTTAAAAGTATGTGAACTACTTTATAATTGAGTATCAATTTATATAATGATTAAAATTCTAAACTTTTAACTAAATTAGAAAACCTCCATATTTTCACAATGCTTTAGAACCTCAACACATTACCTGGTTGCTGAGCAGGAGCAATTCAGATGCTCCTCCCTTCTGAGGACAGGCTGAAGGAACTGGAGTTGCTCAGCCTGCAGAAGAGAAGGCTCAGAGGCCACCTCATAGTACTTTCTCAATACCTGAAGGGGGCTACAGAAAGGCTGGTGTAGGACTTTATTAATAGGGTCCAGGATGGCAGGACTAGGAGTAATAGAAGCAAATTGGAAAAGGGGAGATTTAGGCTGGAAATAAGAAGGTAGTTTTTAAATGTGAGGTTGGTGGTGAGACACTGGAACAGGCTGCCCAGGGAGGTTGTGGATGCTCCCTCCATGGAAGTGCTCAAGGTCAGGCTGGACAAGGCATTGAGCAAACTGGTCTAGTGGGAGGTGTACCTGCCCATGGCACAGGGGTTGGAACTAGATGATCTTTAAGGTTCCTTCCAACCCAAACCTTTCCAGACTGAGATCATATTAAAGCATTAAAGCTCCTGATTTTTATTCAGATCTGATGAAAATCTACATAACTAAAATCACTGTATTACCAAGATTCCAATTTTCTGTATTTAATTCCCAATTTGATCTTTGCCTTGAAAATCAGCCCAATACAAAACTACAAAACAGAATCTGAACAGAAGAAGATGTAGCCTCCTTTAAGCACAGAATCATAGAATGATTTGGGTTGGAAGGGACCTTAAAGATCATCTAGTTCCACCTCTCACTAGCCCAAGTTGCTCAATGCCTCATCCAGTCTGGCCTTAAACACCTCCAGAGAAGGGACATCCACAACCTCTCTAGGCAAAAGTAGTTATTAATAGCATATAATTTAATTAAATTACTTAATCATTGTCCTTTTTCACCCTTTCCAGCTCCTGAGTGCTCACCAGAGGGACACCGCATCCTCCGCAATCCCCACCGCAGCACCAGGTTTGACTCTCTGGAGTTGCAGCAAACGTCCCCCCAGGACCTGGTCTGTGACCACTCCTTGCCACCAGCATGGTACCGTTTCATGATTGACAACAGGCCTGCAGAAATGCCAACGAGATGTGTTGAAGTCAGTAAAACTTAAGCTCTAACCCTGGTGAACCTGAATAAATCCTTTGAAGTGGTTTTCCTTTCCAGCCACCTCTATGCTCTCATAGCCAATAGACTCCAATGGGGATAGGTGAGTGGCATTGAGAAAACCACTTCAATAATAATAATTAATTAATATAAAAATATCAATAATAACAGTAATTATAATAAAAATATCACCATCATATCCAAGGGAAGTAATCAGAGATCAGTGTTTCTGTGAACTGGGGATTATTCAAACATAAACCAAGATTTTTTCCAACTCTAAAAAGAGATCCTTAGTAACCCACCACTATCACCAAAAATTGTTCTCTAATACTTCTGCTTTATTATTATTGCTAGTCTTGCTGGGAAATTACCTTGTCTAGGAATGTGTCCTTACTATGAAAAAAGAAGACAAAAAACCCCAAAAACCAGAACAATTAATCTGAAGAGAGATTCTTTAGTGATACAGAAAGAAAAGATAACTTTGAGTCTCTCTACTATTATAATTTCCTGTGTTATTTCTTTTCCCAAGTATGCTAATGGCTTTCCCAGAGCAGAAAGTCTCCAGCACATAAGACTACAAGCTGAAAAAGGCAAAATAATTATCTGGTTTTATGTGTATTTAATATGTATGACAGTGACTTTTAACTTGCTGCCAGAGTGACCACCCTCAAGTCATTGCCATCTCAAATAGCCCAGCTGCAGGAGGCTAGAATAATTTCAAACACAGTTAAACAAAATTATTCAGAAAATAATAAACTGATTAGCATAAATGCCTTTAAAGATGAAATATCCAACCTAGAGTGCCAGGAAGTTTAATATTAGGTAACACCAGCCTTGCTGGAGAACCTTCTGGAAAACAGCTAATAGCTTCTCCCATCCATTCAAAACAGACCTGTTAACTTGTCACAATGGAAGTATATCTTAATAATCTAATTTACAATTAAATGTTAGGAGATAATTGTTATTTCTGTGGGATTTCTACCTCCCTGCATTCACAAACCATAAATCTAATTAACGTGAACAAATTGGCATGATCATTATTGAAGTATTCATTTCATGGCAGGTCATCCTTGACTATCCCAATGCATTATGAAGTTTATTTTTACAGGTTACTCTATAACAGCATAAAAATTCTATAAAGTTGTTTAATTTGCCTCTGTGTTTCAGCAGCTTTGAGTATGTAGTAATGCTTGACTGCATGTGATTTCTCTCCAACAACACATGCTTTGTTTCTTTTAATCTTTTCTCTGGAGGTTTTTATTCCAGTTTGTAGAGCTATACTCATTAGTTTAGTTTCTTATCTTGTAACATAATTCGTGCTGTTGGTTTCTTCATTATCCTCTGAATGACAGTAAATCTCTGCTTCACCATGCTGATGAAGGATTACGTCTGTTAGATGTCACAACTGGAAGAATGTGCCTCTTTTAGATCTTCACCTTCTAAATCTGCCTCTACACTCTATCTCTTCCATTTAATTAAATCATTGTTTAATTTGGTTTTTCCATTTAATTTGAGTAAAAACCTCTGGAACAAAATAATTTAAATTAATAACTGCACGGCTTCCACTCCTTAATAAGCAGTTATTATTGGACATTCTACTCTGGCTGGAGTGAGCTGATTTTAATTAAACAAATCAAAGACAAAATCCTGAACAGAGAGAAGAGAAAAGAGACCAAATGAAGCCTGACAATACAGCTGGGGAGTTAAAAAGCACATTACTCAGGTACCTTGTAAAATACACAACTGGTGATACTGGCCAGATACAAATAGCTGCCTATTGATGGCTGAGATGAACTTCTTAATCCAAAAATAATAATAGAAAAAGTCTCTTCCCACTCAGTTGAGCTCTAAAAGGATGTAAATAATGGTGGAGAACTGGTGGTCCTTCTCATTTGGAGATTGGTATTGCAGCATGACAAATGGGACCAGCCAGGTGGGCACAAAGTAGTTGACTCCTTCAAACACCCCCCCCTAAACTGCCAGTCTTCCCCACTAAAAAACCTACAAAGTAATATCCTGCCTGAATATTGTTTTATAACCACAGAAAGAATTCTTTTCAGAGACCAGAATCAAGTCAGGCTGAGAGCCTCAGCCTACAGCCATGTCACAGCTAAGACACTCCCATGAAAAGGGAAGAACAGCTCTTAAGCTTCTGCTTCTGGTCCACTAATTCACCAAACAAGCAAAAAACAAAAGGTAGAAGAAGAGAATGAAAACCCAGAAGCTTTAATGCCAAAGAGACTGAAAATGTGAATTGGATTCCTGACTTCTCCATCCCTTGAATCCCACTACTGTCCAAAAACTTAATCCTCCAGTGGCAAAATACCACTGATTGAAACAGCTTTCCAATTTAGGCTTTGCCTGCTGAATTTCTCCAGGGGTGTAATGAATGATTCTGACCTTCCTTCCTCTATTTCTTCCTCATTTCTGCTCCTGTTCTCCCAAAGGAGACCCAGCAATTACCAGATCCTGGCCCTGCACTCTTGGCCACAGCCACTTCCCATCCAACAACAAATCCCAACCGAAGAGCAACACAAACTTGCAAATTTTTGTGTCCCCAGGTATGGAGGCTGCTGCCTGCAGATCACAAACAATAGTTTGTTCTTTAAGAACTGCCAAATTCACTGTGAAAGGCAAAAACACAAAAGGAAGAAAGCACAGGGAAGCTTTTACTAAGACTAAGACACTGAACTAAAAGAAAGAAACAATGCACAAGCATTGCCAGTCCTAGTAGTAAAATGACCTTCAGAGTAAGTGACATAAAACTTGAAGCTCAACAGAAGAGCTATTAAAAACTAAAGCATTTAAGAGTGATTATAGGAAAAACATGCACCAGTTACAGAAATAACAATTCTTTTGAATTCAGGTTTCTTAATTAAAATAATATATGGTATGTGCATTTGTATATGGGTAAGCCCCAGAAATGAATACTTAAAAAATAAATGAGAGATAACACCACCTGACAGTATTATTAAAGATTCTACAGTCAGATAAGACATCAATTTGGGCATTACAGAGGAACAGTTTTAACTGACACAAATCCAAGCACCACACCATGCTAACAACAGCCCAACCTCCCAGCAAAGCCAGAAATACAGCTGGAAATGCACATCCTCTCCTTTACAAGGGATAAAAATATGCAGAGATTATATTTTTTCCACCTTTAGCAGAAAGAATGATTAAGAAGCTGATTATGCAAATAGTAATTGGTTCTGAAGCCAGCAATATTACTTGTGATACTCTCATATTCATTACTTCTCAAGGCGACGCTAATATTTCCAGCTTTGAGTAGTCAATTGCAGACAGCAAATGATAAGCCCAAAAAAAAGCTGTTAAAAACAGAATCACTTCTAGAACAACCATCACCATCAAACATTTGTCCTCTGAAGCAGAGAATTTGTTGTAGCATATTCCTTGAGAGATAGACACAGATGTCACCACACTGACCACAAAGATCATTGTCCTATAAGCCAGTCAAGTCCTAGCAGCTTTTTAAGATCCAGAATTCTCCAGTAAGGGTTCCTACAGGTTAGTCACAGATATTTTGAATACTTCTAGTCATAATACCTGTCTGTGATGGTGTATTACTATTACTTCCAATATTCTTTTGAAATTTCATTCTCTAAATGAGTAAAACCACCTCCAAATTTGTATGTGAAGTTGACATCAAAAGGACACATTACACAGTCATGGTCAGTGTTTTCTCAACAGTCACATTTTTAACACTATAAATTGGCTTTTCTATATAGACTAGGCTCAAACATAGTCTTAAATCCTAAGCTTCAATGTATAAAATAAGGTCATGCTAAAACATACCAGATCTAACCTGCCTATGATGCTTAGTATTGTAGACCCTAGAGAAGATTCTTTGTCCCATATTCAGTTTCATTTCCTCCTTACTTAATCTGTTGTAGAATATTTTATACTCTCAATCAGAATGCAGCATCTCAATGGCATACTATTAATACTTTTATTTTGTTTCAATTCCCATTTTGCTCAATCCTGCTTTAATTTGCAATTGTTTCTCAAACTTCAAAGCAAGTGACACCTTCGAGGTATTATTTCAGGTTTTCATCTGTAATTCTCTTCCCCGCACGTACATGTGAATACTCCAGGATCATAATGGTAGGTAAGGAGGGGTTTTGTTTTTCTTGCTTGTTTTTCAGGCATAAAAAAAGGCTTCTATAGAAATTGCAATTACAACCTCTATTGTTCAGAAGCATGTACTTAAAAGGAACACAAGACAGGCACTGCTTTAATTGCTACTACAGATATTCCTGACGTAAACTGATTTCTGTGGAGTTCAGCCCCAGATCAAAATAATAAAAATATCTTATTTACTTTAACTTGCTGCAAAGAAACCCGAAAACTGAGACAAAGTAAAGTTTTGTGGGGAGAACAGATGCAAAATCACAGTGCTTTAACTGCCAACCAGCAGTGTACCAAAAAGCCTTCCATCTCCATCTAACTAAAACAAAATGCATTTCTCACATATGGTGCTACTTATTTTTAACAGCATAATTTCAGTGCAATACCCAAGTGACAAGAACAATCAAGCTTGATTTCTTTGTGCAATTATAAAGAACTTTAGAGAGTTCAATCAATCAAACTAGCTGATTCGCCAGCCCCCAACCAAATGCAAGGAGACATCATTGGATTAAACAATAAGGGTTTGTCCCATTGTTTTGGCAAAGAGAGAAAGAAATACTTTTTTTTTTCAGTTTTGAACTGAATTATTTAAAAGATTAGCTAGTGCCTAATTATGAATCAAAACCACTTAATGAATGCTTACCTGACACATAGAGGTGTTGTGAAGATTGATTAGGTAAAGTTTATAAAATGCTTTGAAGATTAAAACAACACTTAACTATAATTGGATGAAGTATTAAAGAGGGCTGGCAAAAGCCTAAAAAACTCCTTTTTGTGTTGGATAAGTTTTTCCTTGTGTAATCTCTGTCACTGGATGCCTGTAAGTAACCCAGAGAGGGACTGTTTGCAAGGGTGATAGGATGAAGGACAAAGGTTCTAAACTAAAGCAGAGTAGGTTTAGATTAGGAAGAAGTTCCTCAACACAAGGGCGGTGAGATACTGGAAGAGGTTTCCCAGAGAGGTTGGGGAGGCCCCATCTCTGTGGACAATCAAAGCCAGGCTTGCTGAGGCTCTGATCCTGATCTAGTGCAGGATGTCCCTGCTCACTGCTGGGGGGTTGGACCAGATGGCCTTTGAAGGTCCCTTCCAACCCTGTGATTCAATGATAAAGCTGCAAAGAAAACAGAAATAGTTGATTTATAACAGAATTCTTCCTTGTATAGCCACTAACACAGTATCATAGATTGTTAAAACTTGCTTTCTCACCATCTGGCTTTTTCTTGGGTGCAAAGTCAGTCAAAAGAGCTCATTACTGCAGGTAATTTATGCACATTACACAATAAACTCTCTGGCTCAAACGGATTCGATGTAAGATTTGCCAGCACAAACCCAGGATGCTGCAGATCCCAGTGGGGGGTTATGAGGAAACCTGCACATGGTGCTGGTGGCTCATGTCAGCCCTACTAATCCCTTCTGTCCCCAGCACTGAAATGGCTCAAAAACTTGTGATGAGGATAAAGACAAAGAAGGAGAAACCCACCATCCTCTTATTTCACTGCTTTTTTTTTCCCTCAACATGTCAGCAGGGTATTCAGACCCACTTTAATGTGCATTGCCTTTGCCTTATCCCTTTCCTTAAAAGTTTTTCAATTTTTTTTTTCTCCTTTTTTTTTCACAGCCAGAATGCTCTTGTATCTGTCTGTTTATCTACGAGGCCCACAGCATAGCAGATAGATGAGAGTCTCATTAATGAATTTCTCTTCTCAGCCCTGCTGCAAGGCAGGGAAGTACTATTATCACCTCAGCCATGTCTACCTCTGGTTTAGAGATAAGGCAGCAAGGTGCAGAAAGAGTAAGTTATTCTCCCAAGGTCAGGCAGCAGCCAGGAAAACTGAGGTACCACATATGTCTGGCCAGGAGAAGTGGAGAAGCCCTGGGGTCAGTTACACTGGTGAAGGCAGAAGGGAATGGATGCAATAATTCCACATGAACAGCAAAAAGACTTCTACAGAAAAGCTGTGGGGTTCAAAACACCTCTCAAATACCTGCATTTTATTATAATTTGAAAAATAATGACTTGGTAAAGCAATCTTACACAAGTAGAGGCACAAAGTCAGCAGCTAGCTGAAGGAAGAGGAAATTCAAGGTGCAAGTATCACATCCAGAAGAAAACATGAGTAGGAAGCACAGAGTGCTCAGCCCGAGCTGTCATCTTTCCCTCTGAGCCTGTCTCTCCTCTTTTGCATACAGTACTTTGTCTGTAGAGAATGTTTGCTCTGTTCTTCTCTGTCATTACAAGTGTATGCTCATAAAGATCCTTTGGAAACATGTTACAGCACATCAGATCTTGCTCTTTAGGTCAGAAGTTCAGCAGGATACAAGAAATCCCTGACATCTGCATTATGGCCAGCAGAGAAAGCTACACCATCCCTTAGAGCTGTAAATAAATCAACAGAACAAATCCCTTTAAAAGTTACACACAACATGGCTTTTAAATAAGGGAAGGGATTCATCTAAAATTCCACATAAAAGCATTTTCACACTGATCTTTCCTCCTTCACTAACACATCCCTAGTATGATTCTCCTCCCTGGAGACCTGCTGTACTGGGGAACTCATCTAGTTCCAACCCTCCTGCCATAGACCCTCCTCCCACTAGACCAGGCTGCTCATTGCCTCATCCAGCCTGGCTTTAAATAACTCCAGGGAGGGGGCATCCACAACCTCTCTGGGTAACCTATTCCAGTGTCTTTCCACCCTCACAGGAAAGAATTTCTTCCTTCTATCCAGCCTGAATTTCCCCTCTTCCAATTTGCATCCACTATTCCTAGTCCTGCCATCCTGTACTCTATGATTTTATGTCTGTAGTGACTGCAGGTAAATGCTTTATCTTAAACACCAATTAAAGATTCCAGCCTAAATCTTCCCTCTTCCAACTTGCATCCATTACTCCTGGACCCTATTAAAAAGTCCTCCCCCAACCTTTCTGTAGCCCCCTTCAGGTATTGAGAAGATACTATGAGGTCCCCTCTGAGCCTTCTCTTCTCCAGGCTGAACATCCCCAGCTCCTTCAGCCTGGCCTTCAAGGAAGGTGCTCTGAATTCCTAGAGCATTTACATAAATGTCTTTTGTGTGCATCTTCAGATGAACAAATGTGGGACCCAAGCTCCGGTGTGGCTGTCACTGAAGTCTGAATCCCTACCTGGTCCTGGTGAGAGCAAGAGGCTCACAGCCTGTGCTACCTGGCAGGTCTTCTTTGGGGGCACCAAGGACTGCTGCTTGTTCCGGATACCCATCGCTGTCAGGAACTGCGGGGAATTCTTTGTGTATCTGCTGCAGCCTACTCAAGGATGCATGGGCTACTGTGCAGAAGGTGAGGAGCAGGGAAGGATTTATCAATAGGATTGCAGGTGCCTCTCTGTGTTCAGAGGTCCTGGTTTTACAATGCACATCTGGGTGACCTTGTGAGCCAAGCATCGCTCCCAGTAAGATGCAGAGCATGTAGAAAATAAATCAGCGGCCGTCCAAGGTGTTCCTGAGGAATAACTATTGTTGCCAGTGCAAAATGTAATGTGCTGTGTGGCACTGAAGTGTGCTTTGCTTGGTTACAGTTCACATATTACCATATCTACTGTCTCTGGCTTCACTTTGATCTGAAGTTTCATAGCTAGTGAGTAGAGAAGTCTTGATTTTATAATAGAATCATAGAATGGTTTGGGATGGAAGGGATCTTAAAGATCATCTAGTTTCAACTCCCCTGCCATGGGCAGGGACACCTCCCAATACACCAGGTTGCTCAATGCCTCATCCAGCCTGGCCTTAAAAACCTCCAGGGATTGAGGAGGCACCCACAGCCTCTCTGGGCAACCTGTTCTAGTGTTTCACCACCCTCACAGGAAAGAATTTCTTTCTTGTATCCAGCCTGAGTCTCCCCTTTTCCAATTTGCATCCATTATTCCTAGTCCTGCCATCCTGTACCCTATTAAAAATTCCTACCCCAGCCTTTCTGTAAGCCCCATTTAAGTATTGATAAGCTACTATGAGCCTTCTCTTTTCCAGACTGAACAACCCCAACTCCTTCATCCTGTCCTCATAACCAGGGTACTGCATCAAAGCTTTGTTCTTATCTTCAGCAATCCCGTATCCCCCCCTTAAAAAGAGAATTCTGATAGTCTGGAAAGAAAAAGAATAAGAACAGCAACAAAAAAAAGAAAACAAAACCAAACTGATAACATCTTTTTCATGACATTTATATAATTACTCTCGTCAGAAATAATTTTCAGCCTGCTACAAGAGATCTAACCTCTGTTCGGTAGCTAGGAAACAAAGCACTAACAGAAAGCAATTGCACACTCAGTTAAACCTCCTGAACTTCAGAGCATGTTTGGTGCATATAGATTTAGCCAGAAAAGACAGTTCTTTTTCAAAAGGAAAAAAAAAAATTACCTTTGTACTACCCTTTCAGCATTTTTGGACAGAGACATGACACAATGAGCAACCAGGGTTGTCACCTTTCAGTCAGACAAAATTCCAGCTTAAATACATTTTAGAGAGCGGCATATCTATTTTTTTATCTTCTTCAATATTTTAACATTCCTACATGAAGAAGAGGGAGGAAAAAAGGTTCATAGAAAGTGAGATTAATTCATTACTTGAAATAAAAAAAAATCCCCACTAAATAAATGAAGCCACTCTTTAATTTCCAAGGTTCTTTCTCAGAAATGACTTTTGAACTGAATACTGCCATTTTTCCATTTAAGCTTTTTTTTTTTTCCTTAAACTGTAAGCTTTCCACTATCCTTGTTTGAAGAATTTTTAACCAATATCTTTTGGTGATTAGTGCTGTCCTTTCTGTGGATCCAAACTTATTTTGTAATATAAACCTGCCTTCTTTCCCAAAATGAAAGTTTATCCCCTCCTGTCTATCCCAAACCAACATCTTTCTGCCTCTTTCTAAACACTGCTGCTGAAGCTTTCACCTGTTTTCTGGGTATTTCAGTAAGGTTCAGCACTCCCAAAGTCTTTAATTTGTTGTTTCTAGGAGGATTTGCATCCAAAGTTGGAAGTTTTTCTTAGGGGCTATTAACTCATTGTTTCTAATTCAGCTGTGAATGTTGCACCACAGGGCTGGGTCCAGCTGGAACCATCAGGGCTTCTTGATGCCCCAGCCCCTTCCTCTAGAGGCTTGGGAACAGGATACTGGTCAGCATTTCTTAGCTGCAAAAGAAAATGAATTTAAAGCTTCATAACTTGGCAGAAAGGACATGGCTGGAAAAAGCAGTGAATGTGCTTGAAGTGCTGCTCACATCCTCCCATGAGCTGGTGGCCTAACTATGTCCCTTCTGGAATAATCTCCTGCAGAAAGTCAGGATGTGAGACACAATTTAAGGCAGCTTCTCTTAGAAGCAAAAGAGAAAAGGATATAAAAAATTGGCCTTTATTCATATTTTACATAACTTGTTTCTTTTGCTTAACTCTTGTTATTTGCTCAGGACAGCTGTTAACATATTGGTTCTTCACTCTGCTAGAACAGCCTCATACCTTATTCTCTTGGGTTTCCATAATATTTTCTACACTCTTCCAAAAAAAAGTTAATTTATCCTCTCAAAGCATCAGAACCAGCCTCATGCTCTGTCTGAGTTCAGTTCCCTAGAGATGAAAGAATATCACTCCATGGTGTTATACATCTTTTTGTTTCTACTTTCTAGGTGAGTTTAACAGGAGGAAAAGTTTCAGACTTCATTACTTTTTGAAGTAGGCTGTATTTTTAGAGCAAGGGCAATATTCTGGGCAGAAGGAGACTGTACTGAGGAGACTCAGCCCAGGTAAATCCTAGAACAGCCTGGAAAGAATTTTCACAGCATGGTAATATGGGATAGGTGCTCTCTGAGAGTCAGTTTACTTCTGCAAAATAATTATTTCTCATATCTCTTCTGTACTTATTGCAAAACTTGGATCAAAAGGCTGTGCTTCAGGGGAATCCCAAGCTGATAGCCTTGGCCAGAGTAATTAATTTATATTAATCCAAGTGCTTCATTTCAATAACATTTCTCTGACTGCAAAATAAGAAAAAATAACACCTCACAAAAAGAACCCCCAAAAAACAGGTACTCAGTACACAATTAGTGGATTTAATATGAAATGCATTTTCTTGCTTACATGGTTGGTAATCAAATAAGAAGACATTTAGTAATGTTGAAATCTTCCTGTTGAGTAAGCAACTGTAGAATAAAAAGAACATTTTGCCCAGAGAGGTGGTGGAGGATCCATCCCTAGAGACATTCAAGGCCAAGCTTGATGAAGCTCTGAGTGACCTGATCTAGCAGGAAGGGTCCCTGCCTATGGCAAGAGGGATGGGACTAGATGGTGTTTTAAGGTCCCTTCCAACTCAATGCATTCTGAGTCCTTCTTTTGTTTCCTTCACCCAGAACAACTCACAACCCTGGCATTGCAACCAAAGATAATTCCAGAGCTCGTGCATGGCCGTGTCCACCTCAAGTGCTCCTACAGTTCCTCCACCTCAAAGCCACCATTGCAATACCTGGTGGTGTGGTCACGCCTCTCCAGCCCTGGCAAGAAAGAGCAGATTCAGAGGGACACCACCCTGCAGCCATTTTCCTACGTGGAGATGAACGGCAGAGATCTCAGACTGGGCCACACGGTAATACCACCCCACCCCACCTTCAGCAGAAGAGGTCAAACACTGAAGGGCATCAAATCCTTTTCCTTCATCTTTGTGGCCTTTTTACTAGTGCTTGCTCCTTGCTCAATTATAATTAAAACTACTAGAGAAAAAGAGGGGAAAAAAAGCCCTGAAAATATAGAATCATAGAATGGTTTGGGTTGGAAGGGACCTTAAAGATCATCTAGTTCCAACCCCTTCACTATGGGCAGGGACACCTCGCACCAGAAATATTTTGCAACAAGATCATTCAGCAGCTAATGCCAAATTCCAATAATAATTATTAGAGCAAAATTTACAGCATGTAACTCTTTTTCCTATTGACACATGGAACATACTTGCAGTAGAACACATCCTCCAAGTGACTGGCTTATTGTGGCCCCTTTTAGAGAAACACCCATCTTTGTAATCATCCTAAATTATTTGAAAGATATTCCTAATAGTGACTTATCAATACCTGAAGGGGGCTACAGAAAGGCTGGGGTAGGACTTTTTAATAAGGTACAGGATGGCAGGACTAGGAGTAATGGATGCAAATCAGAAGAAGGGAGATTCAGGCTGGATATAAGAAAGAAATTCTTTACTG
>VZTY01002600.1:62339-106184 GCA_013400935.1 Turnix velox | reverse complement strand
TTATTATGAGAAAACCTTCTACCCATCATAGAAGGGAAGAGGAATTCATTAAAAATCACTCTCACCTTGCACCTGAGGCACAGTAGAAACATTGAGTCCATGACCATGAGGTAACACCATACTTCAGGCTGTGAACATCTCTGATATTGCATTGGAACAGGAGCTTCTTTTAACCAGAGACATTAAAAAAGAATAAATTCTATTGTCACATGCTATTTACAGGCTTAGAAAAAAACCTGTTTTGAGATCAGGAGATGAGGAGCAATTAAACACTGTAACTGACAACTGCAAACATTTTCTTAATTGCCAGGAGTATTCAAGTATTTTAACAATAATTTCACCTTATAAAGTTATTATGAAGACTAGCATTATTTTACAAGCAATTATATCTTTCCCTAATTGATTAAGAACACTCAAAGTTTCATAAATATCAGTACTGCCTAATTAAACTGTCAAAGTGATTTTCTTATTTACAGTTTGCACCAGAATCATTACAAATTGCAGAGGATGGAAAAGAGCATGTTTTGACCATTCTGAGCACTGTACCCATTACCTGTCCTGGACAAGATGATTCCTGTAAAATTACTTTACATCTAACTACTGAAGAGTCGGGTAAGAACTTTGAATCAATGGAATTAATTTTGCCTGTATTTATGTTATGATGAATTGCAATAGAATTTATAAGACTTAATTAATAAGGGGTAAAAGCCATCAGATCAGTAAATTAAGCCCCATATTTGTTTGTCATATAAGACAGATGACAGTATCACTCACTGCCTTGAGAAAAAATATTAAAAAATCTAACTAGCAATAATTTAAGTGTCGATCATTTGAGATTTATGGATGAAATAACTATGAGTAGAACTTATTTTAAATTCCAACAGTATAAAATTCCATTTTAAGGGGTTTTTAGCAGCAATGGTCTTAGGTAGAATAATTTTAATAATTATCAGTAAGAAGCTCACCTGCAGATTTATTATTCAGTAAATGTGTACCAAAGCCTTTTTTCTTCCTTTTGCTAACTTTTTTTTTATGGTTAACATAGAAGAAAAAAAGTAATTCTTATGCTTATATATTCTGCTCTTTCTAAAGGTAATTTTCTTTTCCACGACTAACCAAGGGAGGTAGTATATATACATATTTACTTTATACTTGCACTAAATACAGCACTCAACTATTTTCCTGAGTAGGTGTTTATTTCTCTTCCATAAGAGAAAGTGAGAAAATGACTTCACAACGAGAAAGGCTGAGCAACAGGTTTACAACTAGAGTATCTCTACACTCAACAAGTCAGCTCAGAAGACCAACAATATTGGCAAAACCCAGCTAGTTCTTTATATTTTGCCCTTTCCTAATCCCTCTTCTTTCTCTCCTTATCATCAGACAAATGCTTAGATAGATGGAAAAAATAATTCAAATGGTACCATAATGCAATGATCTTAAACTGAACAGCACCTTATGGTTCTAGCAGCTGTGTTGGCTTTTGCATGTGGAGCACTTTGCATTTCTTCATGGCTTGGTGCTGATCTGATGTACATACTACAGAAAGGCAGGGGAAGGACTTTTTAATATTGTATCAGATGGGAGGACTAGAAACAACAGATGTAAATTGGAAGGGGGTAGATTTAGACTTGACATAAGAAAGAAATTCTTTACAGTGAGGGTGGTGAAGCACTGGAACAGGTTGCCCAGAGAGGTTGTGGATGTCCCCTCTCTGGAGGTGTTCAAGACCAGACTGGACAAGGCCCTGAGCAGCCTGATCTAGTGGGAGGTGTCCCTGCCTATGGCAGGGGGGTTGGAACTAGATGATCTTTAAGGTCCTTTCCAACCCAAACTATTCTATGATTCTATATTGCTTTGGCTGAGAGTCTCTGCTGGTCCATCAACTGAGCTCAGTGCAATAGATTTTCTTTGATATTGAGGTAGCTAAGAATACAGGGTGTCAGGATGTCCCCACAACCTCCAAGCAACTCAGACCCCTACCATTTATGAGGATCAAATGAGAATTGTTGCATGATCTATCAAGGTAAATTTTTTAACTCCCATTTCCTGAGGTGTTGATAAGGCATTTCAATTAATGAGAACCAATGCATAGCCCAGGAGCTCTCAAGTGGCTGAGATGAGCTGACCTGAGTGAGGCTACCCCTTGCCAGAGCCTTCTCCAGTCCCACAGTGTGCAGTGACAAGAAAGAATGGAGGCAAGATCTTCAGAAGCAGCTTTATGTCCAAGCTGTCAAAGGGCTTGACATGTTGATTCCAAGAGGTCCCAGAATGGAGGCCCAGCTCAACCAACTAATCTTTGAAGGAAAACTATACTGTGGTGGAAAATTTCCATTAGTTTTTATCAGCTCATTTCTGCTGCTTAAACTAATAACCAGCTCTAGCTCTTGATTGCTCCATCCTGAGGCTATTTCTTTGTGTGACACTTGGGCTGTCTATGATCAGTTGAGATGTCTGCATACACTTAAGGATGACTCTCTGCTGCTGTGTTTGCATAACTGCAAACTGCTTTGAGTCTTTACTGTCTGTAGGGTCTGTTGGTTTATCTGAAGGAACACTGTGGGCTTCTAAAAAGAAAAAAACAACCCTAATGTCAGCTACAGTGCTATAAATTGAAAATAAAAACAACTTCAGCTGGGATTCGTTTATCCCGAATAAATTAACTGACAAGCTCCTTGTCTGACTGAATCAATACAACAACACTGTTGTGCTAATTATGTAGGGAATAAGTGATAAGAAAGCTAATTACAAGCACAGAAATATCTCTCTAAGTTCAGACAATATCATAATGAATGCCAAGGCACAGCAGAGCCACTGGAGTTTGGCTTCTGTTAAGTTTATCATTACTATTTTGACAAGATGATTTTCTTTGATGTTAAACTTCTGTTCTGGGTTGTGAGCACAACTCATGGGGCTTTAATGGCAGTAACTATTCCTCATGGAAACCTCCAATTTAATTGAATCAAGAACCTTGAAAACGAGCCAGGACTTTTCTATAAGAAGTAAGGCACAGCCTTTGAGGATTTAGTATAAGAGATGCTGCACTATTAAATATTTCCAGGCTTTTAGTTCAGTTCCCATAGACCCCTCCATGGTTAATTTAAATAATATTTTAAGGGTCTTTTCCATAAGGAATAAAGCATTGATTATTTGATCATGTTAGAAGTACCATTGTAAAATACTTGAATGCTTATAAGGTATTAAGGACATCTAAAAATGGTGGAAATTGCATGAAAGTTTGATATTCTCAGATTAATTCCATCAACACCATTTCTAGAACTTTGCTCTATTCAGATGATAATTACTAACAGAGAAAAACAAGAGAAGCAGACACTACTAGTCTTCACATAGAAGGGGACTTTTAGAAGAGACATGATGGGCAAGGCAGAACTGAATGAATGACTTGGGTTGCTAATTCCATATTGATTTTAACACCACCCATCATTTAAGTGCCCATTAGAGATACTTACATAGCCAGTACCATCATGGCTTATTCCCTTTCCACACTCTTTTAGTCCATTTATCCTTACAATGCCTCTGTGAAAGGTAGAAAAAACCCTACTATTATTTTACAGGTTGGAAAGTAAAGCACTACATCCCAGCTAAGCCAAAAATACAAAGAGAATACAAAGAGGAACAGATGTCCCTCTTGCCTTCCTGATGTGGACTTGAAGTTCACAATAAAATTACTCAAGAACCCTCCCATTCCAGACCAAAAATTCCCTTTATTGTAAGTTAAACATCTCCCTGCAGAGCCCTCCTTATAGCGATGCCAGTGAAAGAGAAATGTTTTCCAGAAACACAGACTCATCCCTTCCTTTGTCATGAGAACTACTTGTCTTCATTCCCTGGGCATGGACCCATAAAGATAAGGCTGTCATTCCAGAAATATTAACACCTGTGGAAAGAAAAGCACCACTGAGCTTTAGCAAAATGTCTACTGTGAGGAAAAAATAAACAGAAAACAAATGCAAAGCACAGGAAAAATGTGTGGAGCAGTGCCAGCCTGAGTCACTCACAACTGTCTTCATGCAAACCCCATCTGGTTTCAAGGCATGCGTGTCCTGGAATGTGAATTATTTGTGTTGGGTGGTAAATGGGGAATGGGCAACTGTTTGGATGACTCTTGTCAGACATGGTGTTCATGTTCATTTCAGACAGCCAGTTACTGGGGCCCCCAGACATCACCCTTTCAGCATGCCAGGTGGATCTGCTGCGGGCACCCTGCTCGGAAAGCAGCTGTGCAGCCACCACGGTGACAGTGACAGCAGTGACAGACTTTGCTCAGGATGGGAACCGTGTCAGCTACATCCGAGCCGAGCCAGTTGGATGGAGGGATTCACTTTGGAGGGCTTACACACCAAAGGATGTGAAGGTCAGGTCCTAAAAGTATGTGGAAAATGCATGAAATTGAAAAGGGAGGTTTGGTACTGTAGAAAACAACAATGAATCTTAACCAGACAAACATTTGGGGACTGCTGTCAGTAGAGTAAACCAAAACAACCTCTTTATACCCCAAAAGAATTAGCAAGTAAAGCCTTTTGCTGTAACTGATTTAGGTTTGCTTATTAGTCAGCACATCAGTAAGGCCAAACACTGGACAACAGATATAACCAGGCATTTTTGTTCATCCTGGAAGAGAAGGAGAGTGCAGGTTAGGGAACTGGCGTCTTTTTTAGAAGGTGAGAGAAGGGAAACTGAGGATTGAAAGAACACACTCTAAAAATTAGAAGAAAAGCAGTGCCTTGTTAATGAGAAAGGAGGACCAGGACTCAGAAGGACTGCGTTCTATTTATGGCAGTGCCAGGAATCACCAGGACACCTCTGATGACACATGCAGCCACTCCATCCCTTCATTTATCCCTGTACAAAATGTCCAAAATAGAAGTAATAAGAATCAATCAGGGAGGCAAACCATGCTTCCCCTGCCCAGGAAGGAGCATGATGAGCTGGGACCAGCCAGTTGTCTGTGAAGATGTTTCAAGTCCTCAGCTGGGAGGTTTGAGAGCTGTAATCCCACTGCCTGGGAGAAAGAGCCAGAACATGGAATTGAGTCAACTAAATTTCTCATGGCAGCAGCACATCCAAGCTGGTACATTTTAAGGAACCAAAACCAAACCCCCAATGAAATCTGTAATTTCACTGCCCTGATTTTCATGAATTTGCTCATGAGAGAATGAGATTAAACTGGACCAAAAAATTTTTCATCATCAAATGTAAAGCTTCAAGCACATGACTATATCCTTTCCCCTCCAGCATAGACTCTTTTTAAACTTTCAAAGATTTTTTTACATCACAAGTTGTAGCTGATTCAATGCAGTACACTCACATTCCCACATTTTTTTCATGAAGTTACAAAAGCTCCCATTAAAACATGAAAATGTAACAAGTGTGAAATGGAATTAATCAATTTTCATAATAAATTCTATCTATCTCAGTTAAAAATTGATCTACGGAAGCATAATAGGCATTACCTTCCCTCCCCATCTTTTCTCCATTGATGCTTTGCAGTTAATTAGAGGCATTCTGTAACACCATTCCTGCAACATATCAAGAAAAATTTTCATATATTAAAATCCACATAATCTTTTGTCCTTCAGACTCATTCAAATATTTTTGATTTATCTGAATACTGTATGGAAATAGTGGGCAGAACATCCTGAAACATTCAGAAAATGGATAAAATTAATTTCTTCAGAAAATTAAGACTACCAACAACTAGGATTTGCATTCTTCGTTGGTATCATTCAAAAAACAGAGTAAAGGTTTTACTTTGGAAGGTTATAGCCATGGAGAATACAAGAAAATTCTGAGATTCTTCTTTATATAACACTGCAGATACAAATGATACAACTGACCTCAGATCAAAATGCTCTTTGAAGAGCTGTACAATTTTTCAGCCTTCAAGACCACCACTTAATAGTTTGCTATGCCTTGGACACCAGTGGGTGTCCAAGCAATGTGTCTTTGTGATCCTTAAGGGGCATTTTGAAACACAGGTGATGTATTGCAGCAGGTGAGGTCTTTTGTCAAGGAGTGTGGCTCTGTCTTCGCCCTCTTATTCATCTACTTCATTTCACCACTGTCCCCTAAAGCTAAGTTCTGCTTTGACACCAAAAGACAGCACAGAAATACAGTGGCCATTCTTCTTCCCCACACCATGGATCGTGACAGAAGTAACTTGATTGCTCCTCTGGATTTTTAATGGGCAAAGAGTGAGCAAAGAACTAACAGCCCTGGTCAAGAAATCAACATGGAAGGCTGGACATGGGAAAATAACAATTCTTCATCACTCCCACCAGTATGACAGGGAGCAATTCATTTTGCAAATCACTACACAACCCAGGGCTGTATTTCTGAGAATTGGATAGCTGAGCATGGATAAACACCATCACAAGGAGACACAGGCACGTGGTGCCCCAACCCAGGTACCAGGGTGTTGTCCTACCTTCATCTTTCACAGGCACATCTGCTCCTTGCAGGGCATCAGGATTCTGAACTTGTCTGTGACCCAGACAGTTCCCAAGAAATCAAAAGCTGAACATCCCTGTAGGTCCTTTCCTCTTTTATTCACCCAACAAAACCAGACAACTCCGGAAGCCTGATTTGAGCCCAAATCAATAACTTGCACATGAAACATTAAAAAAATCAGTCATTCAGATGCTGTATCAGGAAATTTAAGGTCAAATCAGGGGACAGGCAGTGACAATTACTAAAATATGCTAATGCTACTTAATTACAGCACACTTTATATCATACTTCAGGCATTAAAATCTGTACAAATTAATGAGCACTCTACTCTCCTGATAATTTCAGTGAATGATCTACTTCTTAGCAAAAAAAGTTTAATAAAAAAAGCTTCATTTTCTGCCAGATAAAGGAAGACAGTACATTGCATCAGGTGGAATAAGAGCACTTTGAACTCCTTTATTGCATGTGATTAAACTCAGCTGTTTAAAAGCAAAGCTTATTTTGCACCCCCATTTGCAATCATGTCTTAGAAGTCAGATTTTAGTTTGTACTTGACACATGAATCCTGCCCCTAATGTTTTGTGAGGAACAGTAATGAAGAAAAAGTGCTGTGTAGACTGTATTCATTACACATTTCATTTTAACTAGGTCACAGTTCAAGACCTCCCAACAGGGAACTGCTACTCTTTCACTGATCCACACATTATCACATTTGATGGATGGTGAGTATTCTACTTTGAAATAATTTGGCTCAATTACTGCAGTTTTCAGATTCTGGATGTAGGATGCATTGGGTTTTACATTAGAATATCAAAAGAGCATTGTACTAGTTTGCTTATAGTGATTAATGCAGTGTTTTAATGACATACATGGATTTCTTACAGCTGTTTATGCTTCTTTTCTTTAAAAAGAAAAAAAATAGTACTAGAAATGGATTCATTTTGAAGCAGAAATGGTTTTGAGTCTGAATAATTTTTGCAAGATAAAGGTCAGATTTGAAAATGATCAAAGAGAACCATCATTATTGATTTGAGAGGGTGTCTTCACCATGTGGCATTATGTTAGTGACACCACAGTTCCACCCATCACATCCCTGCAGCAGCATGGCATGTGGGGACAGCCAGTGGCCTTCCCAGCTGCTTAGTAATACCTGATCAAAGTCACTGTGACAGGGATGTTCTTGCAATCTTCTGTCTGCTTCCAGAGCTGGTTTATACCCAGCTGCATTTCTGCATGGGGTTGACAATCATAATGACAATCAAAAAGCCATAAAGATGGCCAAAATCTAACAGATAAAAGAAGTTCAGAAATGGTAAGTGGCAAACATCAGGGAAAGAGAACAAAACTTGAGTTATACATCCTCTGGTATGATTCTACAAATCAAGAAAGAAATGGCTTTGTTTCTTTTCAGTCTTTTGTATAGTATCTGATTTTTTTTTTCATTCAGATATTAAACTAGATCCAAAAATTTTAAATATTACTTCAAAACTATACTACACTATATGCTAAAACTTCTTCCTCCTGATTTAAGGCTGAGAAGAGTCAATGATGTGCCAGGCTCTTGTGCTTAGGAAGCTATACATTACAGAAAAGTGCCTGTTGTAATGCAGAAACACTTTCAGTGACAAAGCACATTTTCACACAGCTTCCATGAAAAAAATATTTAGACTAAAATAATTTTACTGTAATAAGCCTGTTATTGACAGTACACAGAATGGCTTCTAAGCAGTTCTCAGGCTAGATATAAGAAAGAAATTCTTTACAGTGAGGGTGGTGAAACACTGGAACAGGTTGCCCAGAGAGGTTGTGGATGCCCCCTCTCTGGAGGTGATTAATTCCAGGCTGGACAGGGCACTGAGGAGCCTGATGTAGTGGGAGGGGGGTTGGAACTCAATGATCTTTAAGGTCCCTTCCAACCCAAACTATTCTATGATTCTATTTGAGCAGAGAGAGTTTGGAATAAGCCTGTCTGTGGCACCCTGTGTCAGAGTTACACAGCCCTGAAGTGGAAAAATCCCAAGATTAGTTTGTTCCCCCCCCTTAGTGCACTTTTCTTCCTTGCAAAGAGATGTTCGTGACTGCTCTGTCCAGTGTAACTTCAAATGAGCCAAACCAATGGAGCTTCTGCCACCCCAATAACTAAGTTATTTCACTAAGATCTATCACTCCTTGATACTCAGCCAAGTTTCTTAGCCATCATTTCACAGTCTCATTACTCCTACTTATATTCTCATTTATTATTGTAAATAATTTCTCTTCCAATTATTGTAATGATCATGCCATGCTATTGCACATCACTTAAGCAACTTTTCTGGCTGCCTATCCAAAAAATATGTGAACACATTAGCAAATGATTTTATGGGGCTGCTTTTAAGGAGTGGGAAGTACAATGGCTGGCACAAATCAGTAACCTAAAGACAAAGGCTGACATAGAGGAATGAAATTAAGCATCCTCCTTTGGTGGGGGGGGAAAAGGACATGGTGGAAAACTGTTTGAAATGAGGTGTGCATTGAATATGGTGAAGAATGGTATAAAGAGCTTGTCAGAGATTGATCTGCAGATGGCAAAGTAAAAGAGGGACTATTGAAGCAAGAGGGTGAGAGAATGAGTGGAGCATCAGCTCTGGGGCATCAGGAGCTATATTCTGACTTAAGTGATCAGAAGATGAGGGTACAGGTAAGAACACTACACAGTAAAGAGAAAAAACATTCAAAATTAGTCAAGAGAACCCACACAAATAGCAATCTTTACCCAATTCTAAAGATAGCAGCAAAACATCTTTAGAACCAACTTAAAAAAGAAACTATCAAAACCAGTTCTGAGATCACCAGCAGAGCATTCATCAAACAATATAACTCAAGGGAAGCCATTTCTTCCACCCCAAAGCCTGTAAGTCAACTTGCCAGGAGACAACAGACTCTTAGACCAAAGCATTGCAGCTGTGGATGGGTGATGGTCAGTTGTCTCTTTTGCATCTTGGGATGGCTCATTGCAGGACTGTCACAAGAAAAGCAAGGGAAAGTCTGAAGATGGAGAAAATAACAAACAACAAATCAGCAGGAGTGTTTTCAATGCAGACAGCCATGCACTGGCCCAATATATCCCTACCTTTCACTCAGCTTTTTGGATTTCTCCACTAGCCAGGGCAAAGAAATCTCAGTTGAGAAAAGCAAAGCTAAAAGCAAATACAAAAAATGGGATCACAATCTTTTTGATTTCCAAAATTTAAATGAAAAGCAAAATGGAACTGAGTCCTATTCAAAATTTAACTAAACTGAAAAATATTCATTCCAATAACTTCTTTGGCAGATTTGTTGGAAAACTGAAAAAAAAAATGGCATGAAAACCAAAAGGCTGGAAGATTTCTATTTTGGCTGTAAATTTCCTACTGAAATGGTCACTTCTAACAAACAGGTTAAGATGAAAGATTGCATAGAAACACCTCCATTTGTAACTTCCACAGTGATGTCCTGGATGATTTTTAATCTCACACAGTGAGTTAGTTTGCTTTTCATTAGATAACTGGAATACTTAACCCCCCCTTCCATACTTCTCCCTCTGGTATACTGTTGATTTCCTTCTCTCTTTAGATCAGCCATGAGGTTTGGCTAGAAAAATTTAAAGAGCTGGTTTCCTTTGTGGGGGTCTTCATGAAACTTCTACAGCAAATTCTGTGTTAAATGGAAATGTCTGTAAAACTAACTGGTGAATTAAGGAAATTACTGAAGAGAAACAGAGGGTTTAGGGTTGATTTTCATGGCTGAAGATCCCTCTCAGATCTGCACAGGTTGGGATGGGCAGAGAAGCAAACACCCATCTTTGCCAAGCCAAGCTCAGGGGACATCACGTGTCAACAGCATCTTTCAACAACACAAGCTGCAAAGTTTTAAGCCTATTAAATATCAGATAAATGTTATTACTCTCAAGGATCAATTAAAGTCTCTGAGCAACCTGATCTAATGCAAAATGGCCCTGCTTGCTGCAGAGGGGTTGGACTTGATGACCTTTGAAGGTCCCTTCCAACTCAACACATTCTATGATTCTAATGATAACACTCCCCTTTGGTGTGCCTCTCTCTAAGATATTTCTGCAGAACTATTTCTCCTGGAATCCTTTCATTCTTTTGACCAAAGGAAGTGACTGAAAATCAAAGAAGAATGTGTCACGTTTTACAGTGTAAGCACAATCAATTTGTGTATATCGAAGCGTAGATGTGAAATAGCCTTAATTACAGGAGCTAAAATCCAGAGAGAGCACTTCCTTTTATAGCAAAGTACCTCCTAAATTAAAGAAATGTGAAAGCCTGGTAAAGCAAAAGTATAGCCCTCATTACTAGTTATGGCACATTATAAATATAAAAGCTTTTCATGCCATAAATTGTAGATTCTTAAGTAGGAAGGACTAGTTTAAAATGAAATATGCAGAGAAGCCTTTTTTAAGGCAAAATATGCAAAGGAAAATATTTCTTGAATGGTGAACTGCACTCATCATTGAAACTATTATACATTTCAACTTAAAAAAGGAAGAAAAGCATTTTTGAGATTTCTTAAACATTTACACAAGTCTGACAATCAGTCCCTAGTGATGAGCACTCTGCAACCAGAGAACATCCTCTAGAATCTCCCAGCACTTCACAGGGTCACAAGTAGCTCAAAATAATTCTTACTAGCAAGGAAAGAGGAAGCCTGGAGGGACACATAAACAAGTCACATTATTTTATGGTAAAATTCTGGTGGAAAAAAACTTCAGGAGCAGCCAGAATAATAACTGCATTAATAAAAAAGTGAGTGTAACTTGGGGAATAGGAATTGTATTGTGCTAGCTAATCTAATGCTACTAATAGTAATTGTTTATGTAGATCTATGTTCTCTTCTGTCCATCTCTTATTGTGAGCCAACAGAAAGACCAATTCCTACAGCATCTCACTGTCATAATCCAAGATTTAGGACAGTTTCATAACTCTTGGATTAAGTGAACAACTCAAGCCATGGCTTTGTGTTGGGAGAAGAATTTGAATCACCCCCTGAAAGATGACCCAAACACATGGATAGGGAGAAGGGGAAGCCCTTTCCACCCAGTACATTTGTTGCTGGAGACTCTTAGGGCTGCAGGGTGGGGAAGTGGAGGGCAATTCAGACACAAGCAGTAGTGCCTGGGTCACAAAGAAGACACAGAGCTCCCTCAAGTGAGAGCTCCAGTAACTCTGCTTCGTGCTTTTAGCACCGCCGGGGCTGCAATTTGCTTTCTCAAATGTTGTCCAAAGAATCATTATCACAATTACAGTTGTATAAACACCACAAAAGTTTACCTGACTGCATTCAATTACACATTCAAGCAATTCAAAGGCAGCTGAGCGCTTCCATTTAGACACACTGCAGATTTGTTATGTGCCATGCAATCCATCCCTTGACTTAATTGAAGGACTCTAAGTGACTTCCAGGAGAGTCAGATTGAGTCCACTGTCAACGCTGATTAAGCAGTAAATAGCTCCCATAATGATATTTAAATGCATATGCTAATACAGTCTTATTTACCAGCCACAGCTGATTAGTCAGGGTACAGCCATTCTGATGCATTATTTTCCATCAAGCCCTCTCAACACCTTTCCTCCTGAGCTCCACTTGTTGAAGGAAACTGTGGAAAGTGATTGGCATAAAATATCCCCTCTCCTCTGTCTCTCCTGTGAAGATGCCCAAACAGAGCTAGTACTTGATGTTTTTTATGTTGTCCTTAGCTCTGATCAGTCTTAGCAACAGCATCTGCACAGGGTATTAGGATTCACGTATCTGATTAAAAAACAAGATGAGACAGAGCCATTCAAAATCGTATCGTTTCATGGCCAACTTCACTGAGTTTTTCAAGATGAAAGATGAAGTCAGGTATGTTTTTTAACAGAGGAAAGCAGTTGGAGCTTAAATTCTTACTGTGTTTTAATCTTCATAACTTTCTATGGACTGTATTCTGGAGAAAAATAGAATACAGATATACACATGCTAAAAAAAAATCTTGGTTCATTAACCACCTGTTCCTCTGCATGGGAAACACAGAATCATAGAATAGTTTGGGCTGGAAGGGACCTTAAAGATCATCTAGTTCCAACATTAACAGACTGAAAAAAATACTGATGTTTGCATGAAAGTTCTTACTATAATATTTTTATTTAGTTGAGCTTATACATTCCTCTTTCCATTTTACTTTTTTAGTTGTAAAAAAGAATAGCATCTCTTACTATAAGCTCATAGCTTAGTTTCCATAAAAAAACTGATTGATAAATTTCAAAACTACATGCAGTGCCTCAAAAGAAGGCATCAGAAGCCACCACTTTTAAAGATGGCAGCTGTGGGCTTGTGTGAAGAGAACAGACAGCAACTTTTTCAGTGTTTTCTTCACATTATTACATCCTATTATAATCAAATAGAGGAAGGATGAGAAAACAAGGGACAAATAGAGGAGAACCCTCTTGCCGGTCCCTTGTAGAAAGCCATGGGGGACTTGACCCATGCCAAGGTTAAATGCAAGCAAAGTTATTCAAGTTATTCTGCTCACATCTAAATGTAGGTGGAAAAAGAACTTTTTCTTCAGAGAATAAAAGTCCCAAGTAGTTCAACACACTTCCATGTGCTGACTGCCAATCCATTTAGGGTGAAAGCTGTGCTTACAGAAAACTTCTTGAGAGAGGGGGGAAGGCAACTTCATTTTAACAGATTTTCAGTAGAATCCTCCTTTTTCACATGAAATGTTCACCTAGCCACAGTCAGTCTTGTAAAAGTTGGTGATTAGTCACAGAAGGGGTTATTTGAGCACTGATTTTGCTTTGAAGAATATCATGCTGTAAAACATCCGCTTAGAACCAAAACATATTTATTAAAGCCCGGAGGCAGAGGACTTTTTCCCATTTGCTTTCTATCAAATGTTTATCCTGTTTTATCCATGCCAGTTGCCATGGCAGCTACTGGGAGACAGCTACCTGATTTTCACATGAATTTTTATAGACTTTAGCTAGTAACTGCAACGCCATTCACTTGCTTATGGTCCCAGAGAGATGCTTCCCCACGTTGATGTTCCCCATCAAGGCCTGCCACCACTCAATCATACAATGCACTGAGTTGGAAGGGATCTTCAAAGGCCACCTAGTCCAACCCCCTGCAGTGACAGGACATCCTGCACTAGATCAGGTTGCTCAGAGCCACAGCAAGCCTGGCCTTGGATGCCTCCTGGGATGTCACCTCCACCACCTCTCTGGGCAACCTGTGATGGTTTCTCACCATCTCATGGTGAAGAACTTCATCCTAATGTTCTAATCTAATCCTACCCTGCTGTAGTTAAAACCTCATCCTATGCTCCATGCCCTGGCAAACAGTACCTCCTCAGCCTTCTTGTAGACTCCCTTCAGGTACTGGGATGCTGCTAAGAGGTCTCCCCAGAGCCTTCTCTTCTCCAGGCAAACAGCCCAAAATGAAACAGCCCAAGCATCTTGTCCTGTGCTCCAGCCCTTGGATCATCCTCATGGCTTCTTCTGGACCCTCTCCAACAGGTTCATGTCCTTCTTGTGTTGAGGGCTCCAGAGCTGGACACAGGAACTCCAGGTGGGGGGTCTTACCACAACAGAGCAGAGGCAGAATCTCCTCTCTCGATCTGCAGGCCACAGCTCTTCTGCTGAAGCCTTTTGGGTAGCCTTTTGGGGCAGAGAGCACACCAACAAAGAGCCATGGCTGGTGGATGATCAAATTCTCTCAACCCTCTTTATTTCTTTTCTTTTCTTTGTTGTTGTGCAGGCGCTATGATAACTACAAGATTGGCACCTTCCTTTTGTACCAGAGCACATCACGGGTGTTTGAGGTCCACGTGAGGCAGTGGGACTGTGGTGGCCACCACTCTGCCACTGCCTGCAACTGTGGTGTTGCTGCCAGAGAAGGGGGTGACACGGTGGTCCTGGACACCTGCAATGGCCATTTTCGGGAGAGCAGACCCCAGCTGGCCATCAAAAGCATGGAGGCATCACCACACATCAAAATCCTGAAGTCCTACGGAGGGAGAAAAATAACAGTAGGTGGATGTTGGAGGGCTCTGGCTGTTGTTGCTTTCTGAAAATGAAAGTTTAATATTTCTGGATTATTAATGAAGTTGCTGCAAAATCAAAACTCCAACTACCTGAAGCCATAAGAGCGCCTGTGGCAAAATGTGCTGATAAGATGCAGGCAAGGAGGTGGTTAAAGAGTTTAACAAACTGTAAACCAAAGTAAAACTAATATCTCTGGAAACTTCTTGGAGACAAAGCCAAGTGCCAAAATTGCCACTTGCTCTCAGCAGCACAGCACTCCATTCTCCCTTTGTTTATGGCAGGCAATACCCAACCCCATCAAATCATAGAATCATAGAATGGTTTGGGTTGGAAGAAACCTTAAAGATCATCCAGTTCCAACTCCCCTGCCATGGGCAGGGACACCTCCCACTAGACAAGGTTGTTCAGCCTGGCCTTAAGCACCTCCAGGGAAGGGGCATCCACANCTGTACCCTATTGAAAAGTCCTACCCCAGCCTTTCTGTAGCCCTCTTCAGGTATGGAGAAGCTACTCTGAGGTCCCCTCACGAGCCTTCTCTTCTCCAGGCTGAACAACCCCAACTCCTTCAGCCTGTCCTCAGAAGGAAGGTTCTCCAGCCCTCTGATAATCATCATGGCCCTTCTCTGGACCTGATCCAACAGCTCCACGTCCTTCTTATGTTGGGGACTCCAGAAATGAACACAGAACTCTAGTTGGGGTCTCCCATCACATAAAGCACACTTCCTTGCACAGCCTGTGATATAAATATTCAGGAAAAGATCACAGGTACCAGAATAATGTAGTTTCAGAGCAGAAGAATAAGGCAATGCAAGTCAAATCACAGATAAACCCCATAATCCAGAAAAAAACAGGCTGCAAATGTGCAATATCTGGTACCACTTAAAAGCATTCACCCAAAAAATACATGGCTACAACATACTTTGCATGAGTATGATTTATCCACAATAATCCAATGAAATCATGGGAAGAACAAGCACAGGCTGCTTTGGTGAGAAGAGCAACAAACTAAAGTCAGGAAGTTAATTTTATCCTTGAGCTGTATCATAGAGATTTATTGCCAGGAAATGTTATGGGTGAAGACAGGTCCACAATAGAGGCAGAAGGATGCAGAGAGTGCCCATGCTTGGCTCTCCTCATGATCTCGCTTGGAATAGATCTTGGTAAGTTAGTAATTGAAAGTCTGTTATTTATAGAATAGAGAAAAAGCAGGAAGCAAGCTGTCACTTCACTTTGCCACTGCATGCAACATAATTACTGTTTTATGACTAGAATAATGTTAGCAAGGAATCCCTATTCTCAGTTACACCTCGTGCAAGTCTCAGTGAAACAAATCAGGATGCCCTCAAGACACCAACATGAATCCTACCCTGATCTGAATATGAATCTGCTTGAACTGTGCAGCAGCAGATACAGTCCCACATCAGGCTGTCATGCCCACTGCATCCTGATTTGCTCAGCAGTTGCCCATCACCAGCCTCATGTAATGCAGGAGTCAGATCACAGAATCATAAAGTTGGAGGGGACCTCCAAAGGCCATCTAGAACAGCCTCCTGCAGTGAGCAGGGACATCCTGCACTAGATCAGGTTGCTCAGAGCCTCAGCAAGACTGGCTTTGAATGTCTCCAGGGATGGGACCTCCACCACCTCTCTGGGCAACCTGCTCCAATGCTCCACCTTCATGGAGAAGAACTTCATCATGATTCATGATCCATTGCCATTCCTGCACCATTCAAGGCTGATGCTTTAAATAGGGTGAAGTCACTCTCTTTTCAGTGCTAGTCAGCAAGTGAGTATTTATCTCTGAGGTTTCCTAAAAGTTTCTTCAAAGCCTCAACCAGCAGCATCACCTCCAGGTGGGTTCCAGAAAGCTTGGACCATTGTTAGATCCTCAGCAGCAGATGGGACACCTTCCCCTAGGGCAGCAGGAGAAAAAAAATGGGGTTACAGTCACTCAAATTCCTGAAATAAATCCACACCTGGTAATCTAAGCTACTTGGTTCTTCACAGAGATGAATAGATTTAATGGGGAGGAGCTTTGATATGGACCACAAAATCCCCACTGAAAGGAAGAAAAGCAATGGACATCACTTGGCTGAATCAATTATACTTAGGCAGGGATGACTTTAAAAAATAAAGATCATTATTTTGATGTTATTTTGGTGAGATGTTTTCAACTATCTAATGTACTTTTGTAAGATTAACTGAAAACATTTCATTTCAGATCAAAAAATAAAATGAAAATAAGGTTACCTTTAGGACCAAGTCCTCCTGCTCCCACTTCTGGCATAAATCTGTTCCATAATAATTACCTCTTTACCTGTAAAAATAAAGCAAACAAACAAAAAATACATTTCAACTGGAAAAAAAAATCTTTTTTTATTCTTTGGTGAGAACACCATTCTGAAAAATCCATTAGCCACACAGCTACTTCTTTGTCTCAACCCCAAGATTTTTTTTTTCTCTTTTAAAGGTCAGTGAAAGCCTACCTCAGGTTCTTTAATGAGAAAATTGCTTTATCCACTTTAAAACACAATCATTTTCTGAGTAATCTGGCCTTGGAAAATGAAACGATTTTTCAGAGAGAAGAAAGCTGTTTCTGAGACTTGGCAGTTTATCTAAAAGAAATGATTTCCCAGGCAGACACGAGGGTGGCCTTATTGTCACAGACATCACTTCAAAAATTAGCTGGTAACTCAGCAGTGGGAGAACTTCAATGGATGTGATTATTAATTTAAAAAGAAGGCGCTTGTACAGCTTCATATCTATGCAATTTTACCAGATATTAGTTACTCAGAAGCCAAAAAGCAAGCTAAATACTAACACAAATATTTATAGTGTATCTAAGTGATCTTAAATTACCTCCACCACTGCCAATGTCCTGCTTTGATATTCTCATTTATAGAAAGGGACATTCTTCATTGCACAAAAAAGCCTGATAATGGCTACAGCTCACAGGGGTTTTTTCTTGCCTCTTCAGGTGCTGTTCCCTTCAGGAGCATTTGTGAGAGCTGACCTGAGTGAGTGGGGAATGGGCTTGACAGTGAGGGCACCAGGCAGAGACTTCAACAGCACCAGAGGTTTGTGTGGCCTCTTTGATGGGATCAGTCACAACGACCTGAGCCATGTGCCTGAGGAAGACTTCATAGAGGAGTGGAGGTACAAAGTGAGAACCATCTGGAATATTGTGTCCAGTTCTGGGGCCTTATGTTCAACAATGACAGGGAACTGCTGGAAAGAGTCCAGTGCAGAACCACAGAGATGATGAAGGGATTGGAGCATCTCCTTTATGAGGAGAGGCTGAGGGAGCTGGGTCTCTTCAGCTTGGAGGAGACCAAGGGCTGACCTTATTCATGCTTATAAATATGAAAGGGATGAGTGTCAGGAGGCTGGAGCCAGGATCTTCTCAGTGACCTCCAATGATAGAACAAGAGGCAAAGCAGGAACATAGGAAGTTCCACAGAAATATGAGAAAAAACTACTTCACTCTTAGGATGACAGAGCAGTGGCACAGACTGCCCAGAGAGGGTGTGGAGTTTTCTTCTCTGGACACATTCAATCCCCACCTGGATGCTTTCCTGTGTGACCTGGCCTGGGTGTTCCTACTCTGGCAGGGAAATTGGACTAGATTATCTCCCTTCCAAACCCTGACATTCTGTGATTCTGGAAGAGAGGGGAGATGCTTTTCAGCGCTGTTTCAAGGGATGCTGAGAGGTTGGTTTGATGACACACTCCCCCTATGACCTGGCAGACAGATTTGTTCCATCCAGGGAGGGATGTCTGGAGGCCCAAACCATCCAAACATCACAGGGGATTAATTTTCAGGCAGCACAACACACACACAAGCAGCTACTGAGAGAGAAGATCTATATTCACAAGTGATGTCATGTTAACAGCTGTGTTAAGAACACAGTCAGCTGTTAAAAAAAGAAAAAGATCAGTTCTCACCCACACTAGAAAATGTAGATAAGTGACAATAGGGATTAATTAAGGGTTTGGTATTTCCCTTGTTCTTTCAGTCTCAAACACTAATTACAATATGTGAGTATAGATTAAATGCTGCAATTTGACAAAGTGGGGTAATATATGTACCATGCTAAAGACTTAATATTCTATACTAATGATGAAAGTGAGCTCTAAAAACTTGAACTTTCTGAGACAGATGGTCTAGAACCAGGAGTCTGGTATTTTGACATAACCCTGTCCCTCTTCTTATTTTATTCCCTATTTGAATTCCTGTTGCTGCACTCTAAACATGCCAAAAAGGTGTCTCCCAAGGTAAGATGGGTTTGATTGACAGTGAAAGGGGTTTTCTTGCAAATAAGGAAAAATAAGGCAAACTGGTACATGGGAATTTGATACTCTAGGAAAAAGGAATTTTTGGCCCATTTGATTTCAGAAAAAAAAAGAAAAAAACCCCACAAACACCTCTAGTTGTATTCATTGAAGTCCTAATTAATGGCTAATTTAATGACAATTTTGACCTGTCATTACAAATGGCACTATTCAGAAGTCAGTACTCATCTTCATCATCTTAATGTGATAATAAGTCAGAGTTTGCTCTAGGGAAGGCAAGCGGAAAAACAGTTAGGTGCAAGAACAACCAACATCTTACTATCCAAAGAGGGGTTACCCAGATCCTTAGGAGGATCTGTTCAAACTTTGCTAAAAGATCAGAAGACAAAGGAATTTACTTCTCAGACAGTGAGGAGTTTCCCAGTGCTTGGCACATGTGATGGAGACACTTCAGGGAAAGCAGGAAAAGCTCCTGCTAAGTCATCTAAGCAAGAAGGGCAAAGAGGGGTGATGTGTTCCACCTTGCAGTACTCTCAAGGATGGATTCTCAGGGACTTTAAAATCTGATTTTAAAAAAAACCCTAAGCCACTAGAAAGGCTAAGGACACCTCTAGAGGAGTCTGGATCAGTCACAGATCTACCCATGGAGAAATGGATCAGTAAAATTTGAAACCTGGAGGGTGATTTTTTTTTCTGCTGCTGTTTTTAATTTCATTTTAAATAACACTGAAAGCATGTTAGGTTTTCTCCAGCACCTGAAGCTAGACTGAGTGCTCACCATCTGCCAGTTCCCTCCCTCTCCCTCACTCCCACCTCTCTCAAGCAGCTGCCAGGCTCCGAATGGCACAGATCTGTTTTAAACAGCAGCTTTCCAATGCAACTTTTAAACAATAAAACAACATCAGAGCCTCCCAGCCCTTAAATAACAGATGGACAAGGAAGACCTGAATTTTAAAACATGTATTTTAAGTAGGCAAAAGACACTTTTCAAACCATTTTTTTCAAATCTTTCGAGACACCAGCAGCAATGCTATTAATTTTGAACTCTGGCCCTGTAAGAACATACAACTGAGTTTGAAAAACTTGCCTTTAGTTCTTCTTTGGCTTTAATTGGCAGCCAAGAGGAATGTAGTCATCTTATGCAAGGGACAGAAGGCAAGTCCTGGTTCACTGACAGGCTGTCAGTACATGTTCATCCTCAAGGAAGTATGGGGCTTCCATCTGTTCCACACCAGACACCCCTTGTCCTGCTGACCACAGATGACCAAAGGAAGAAATTTTGTTTCATGTAGGAACAGTGAAGGAATTTGTTCCAAGAAAATATCAAGGCTAAAGAATTTAATTTTACTGAAATTTTCATTTTGATTTTAACTTTCTGTTTCAATTCTGGACAAGTTCATATGGTTTTTATTATTATTTAAATAGGAGATATTTACAGAGAGCCTGTCACCATAATGTTTTATTTAAAAGTAGCATTTTATAAGTGATCAAAATAATCATGCCATGTATGACATTTTCAATAGAAAATTTGGAAAAATTATATAAAGGCAATCACACTTTGTACAACAGATCCTAGTGTCTGTCTCCAAAATGTTGGCAAATGCTTTCACTTTCCTGAAATCTCTGCATTCTGGCTACAGGACAAAATTAATGTTAAAAGGATTTTTAATTTTCAGTGATATTTCCAATTTGCCTGGAAATTAAGTACTGCCAACTATTAAGATAAGCAGCATATATTTTCTCTATGAAACTTCAGGATTTCTCTGGAGCTGCACAACTGAGATCAATAAGAGATCTTGTGCTTATGAAATCTCCCCATAAACTTTAATCATGGCTGTTTATTCAAACTGAACTCTCCAGAAGTTCACCCATCATTAAAGCTGGACTAAATTAAAAAGGGAGGGGAAAAAAAATCACCTTACCTAAGTGATGACCTAGCCCTATTATCAACAGAAAGCTGCTCTGTGTCAAAAAAACCCTCAAAGAAAGCTCCATTAGAAGAGAAGAATGAAATGAAGAATGCACAAAAAAAATTCTAAAGGAAAAAAGTATTGATACAAATCTTATAGGAAACTCCTGGTCGGGTACATTCAGGGATTTTCACAATAAAGCTTTTGAAATGAATACACATTTTGGTCATTCTCCAAGTTGTATCTGAGTCACACCAGGGACAAGTCCAAGTCCTTATTTCATGTGTAACACGCAAAGGGTAACATGCACCTCAGAGAAAGTTCTACAAAGATAAGTTAGGCAAAGCTCCAGCAAAGCACTTAAGCATCTGTTACTAAAATGTCCCAATGTGGTGCTAAATAAAACACAGGACAACTCAAGAAGGGCAGTGCAAAAGTAACTAAAGAAAACAGGGATTAAACTTAAGCATTTTCTAAAGTACTTTGATAGAGTGGGAATTTATACATTCCCCAGCCTGAGGGAAAGAAAGTTTACTTGGTGTTGTAGGCTAATTTGTTGAAAGTTTCCTCCCTCTAATCTCTTTCTATTTTTAAACCAGAATACCTCCAGGGAAGAGTCTATTTGACAAGACTCCAGCACTTTCTGAGGGGACACAAAGGAAAAATTACTGCAGATGCCAGAAGCAGAGCACTAAGTCTGTGCCCATGATAAACACACCAAATGCCTTTCAGACCCCCTTCCCTTCATCCTCAGGTTGCCATTATGATCATGTGGATTACAGCTCTGCAATCCCCTATCTTGACATCACCTCAGAGTTTGTCACTCACTCAGAAGCAAAGCCCACCTTAAGAAGAGATGAGAAACTGCCAACCAGTTCTTTTCATCAAAGGTATCTGCCTAAAGCAGTCCAGAAGCGAGGCAGCCCTGAGGACCAATTAAAACCCCTCATGCACCAAGTTTCCCTGAGAAAAAACAGTTTGGTTAACTCTCCCAAAGGAACAGAAGCCCTACAGAGAGCAAAAAGGCAAGAAAACTATTATGAGCACCCATCCTTTCATCCCTTGCATGACCCAAGCCAGAGAGACTCAGATAGCGTTGCATATTTTTTCCCAGAGGACTACTTTGAAGGCATTCGGATGAAACTGCCACCAGCATGGCCCACTCCCAATGGCCTGACTGCCACCAAAGCTCGGGAGATTTGCCACCAAACTCTTGCAAACTCCACCATTGGCTTAGCCTGTAAAGGTCTCCTTGGAAAACAGATGGATGAGGTAATTGAAATATGCCTCTTAGATCTGCAGCTCAAAGACGATGTGACTTGGGTGAGGGCACTGATAGCCCTGTTGGAAAATGAATGTGAAAGAAGAGCAATAGGAAACAGAATGTTTCATGGAGGAAACCAGCCATCTGCTACTCAGGAGGAAATCCTCACCATCCTCAGGTGTCCTGCTTTCTGTAACCAAAATGGACAATGCACTGAAGTGGGCTGCCAGTGCTTTGAAGGCCACAGCTCCTATGATTGCAGCACTGCCAAAAGTAAGTTCAAGAATTCTGTTTGTTCCCACCCTACCCATCTTTCCATAGTATTAGAGTCATTATGTAGAACATCTGCACAGAGTTGTTTGCTCTTCAAACAGGGCTAACAGTGAGATATTTGATGAATTAGTAATCAGTTTCTGACCTTGAAGAGAAGATCAAAATATCTGGTTGGCTGGTCCTTCACTTTTTTCGCCTCAGTAACTTTTTAAAAATGGATTTTACAAGCCCCTTAGCAAATTGGTTTTGCAGAAGTGATTTTCTTTACATCTGATCTATCACCAGCATGCTGACAAGCAAGCTTCTGACACAAAAAAAAGAGGGTCCTACTCACCTTGTGGTCAATATTCATGTTAACACTGCATAGATACTTCTGGGGGTTTTTTTTCCTGATCAACAGAGAGTAAAATTTGAAAACCAATTTCTAACACTAGTTGTAACAAGAAAAGTAAAATAATTAAAAGTGACAAAATGAAGAGGTAACATTGTCAAAGACAAAAAATAGCTGTAGGACACATTCAAACCTGCAGACCTCACTCTGCAAATATTTATGAATCATGTTTACACAGGAGAGACTGTCCTGCTAGGTTTGGTTCTTCTTTACATTTCTGCTGCTGAATGGATAAATCCATGTCCAGTGTGAGTTCTGACAGTGCTCAAAACTAGGGCACAAGCATAAATGTTAGCATTAATTTCAAAATATAAGCCCTGTCTCAGCAAACCACATGAGATTATGCTGGAAGCTACAAAAAGGTACTTAAGGCCCAGATGTACAGTTGCATTCCTGCAGCTAAAGAAGCAAGTGTATTTTAGCTAAGCTGAAATGACAAGGGATGCTCTCTTAACCCATCCCAAATGTGTGGGAATGCTGAGGCTAATGGATGGACACTATTCTGTATTTAGGTAAAGCTCATACCTAGGGTCAGTCACCACAGCTCAGCTGAGACATCTAAATCTCCACTGCAACCCTGGGAGCTCATCACACATCTGATAACTCAAGATATTTACTAGCTTCTCATTAAACAGAGCTCAGATTTATAAAGAGGCAAAATATATCCTGATGTTTGTTTTTTGTTAATAGCAGGAAAAAAATGTACAGGATAATTTCCTACGTTTGGAGGAATTCATCTTCTCTTGCAAAAAAGAACCACTGACACCAGGGACTGAAAAGAAAGTGGAGTGGCATTGCACTAATTTTCCAGGATACAATTCAATGTTAAACTTAATTTCTCTATGATATGATCAGGTTAGAGGGGTTGCTTAGAATAGATTTTTAAATTTTGTTTTACTTTGCTATGGTTGAAACCCCTCAGAATAGAGGAAAATAACTTCAATATGACCTTTCTAGTAAAAGCTAATGGTACCTTGTCTTCTTGCTGTGGCACCAAATATAAACAAGGAGTGAGTACAGAGCATGGCCTGAGACTGCACAGAGAGGTGAGAAGTGGAAAACAAACATACATCAGCAGTGACAAACACAATGTAAGCCATCACTGCTCCCCATCTGGCTGCTTCATCCATCTCCCACTGCCTTTGCTTCACTTGTCTCCAGTTGAGGAAAAATAAGTAGCTGGTCTTTGCTTCAGTTCACTTCTCTTTTAGGTGTCCTCTAGTTCCAGATATCCTCAATGAACTAATGGCAGACTGGTGAAACACCAGTACATGCTGGGAGAGCAATTGATCAGGCACCCAAGGAAAAGATTCTTCACTGAGGGTGTAGATGATCCCTGGAACAGGCTCTCAGGGGAAGTAGTCACAGCATCAAGCCTGTCAGAGTTCAAGAAACAACTACAAAATGCTCTTAGTCATGTAGTTTAGTTTCAGGTAGTTCTGAAAGGAGCAGGCAGTTGGACTTGATGATCTTTATGGGTCCCTTGAAACTTGAGATATCATATGATAACCCACAGCAGTGACCAGGACTGGGTTAATCCATCCCTGAAAGAGAATCAAAGAATCATAGAATCATAGAATAGTTTGGGTTGGAATCATAGAATCATAGAATAGTTTGGGTTGGAAGGGACCTTAAAGATCATCAAGTTCCAACCCCCCTGCCATAGGGAGGGACACCTCCCACTAGACCAGGCTGCTCAGTGCCTTGTCCAGCCTGGCCTTGAAAACCTCCAGGGAGGGGGCATCCACAACCTCTCTGGGCAACCTATTCCAGTGTTTCATCACCCTCACTGTAAAGAATTTCTGTAAAGAATTACTAGTATAGAGATAAAGGGATGGAGAAGCATTTAACATTCAAGCTGATTCTGAGCAAAATTGAGGAGAAAAAAATTAAAAAACACTGAAAAAATTAAAATAAATCCAGAGTAACAACCAGCACATTTAAATTGCAGTACCCTCTCCTTTATCTATAACATAACTGTAGAGAAGCTGAAAGTCTTAGTCAAAGTTGGAATAGGAAAAGTTCTGCCACAGCCTAGAGTGAGCTGATGAAATGAACTACAATGAGCTCCATGTATTACTAAGTATTTATAAATTAATTAATGAGTCATCTCGATTACTTTTCCTCTATTGACAAAAATACAGATACCACGTGTTTATAAAAGTACCTGATCTTGGAAATGCAACATAAAATAAAGCATAAAATAAAGCAGATCTATACATCCAGCCAGATGTCAGGTCCCCTACAAGGAGAAAGAAAATTAGGCATGTCAATCACTCTGACATTAACTTAACAAAGGTCAGCTAGTTAATTTAGTACAGGCAAGGAAGACAAGTATTAAAGGAAGATTCACCTTTAGCTGTTCTTGATTTCTGAGTTTTATTCCGTGGTGTTTTCTAAAGATATTTGCTTGGTTTTACATTTTACAGGCAGAAATGTCATGCACAGACAGGCTGTGATGTCACCCCTACTCTCAGGGACAGGCAATAACAACGGGCTGCTCTAATGATGCTTCAAAAGGCAGGAAGTTCTCAGAACTGAAATCCCCTTGACGTCACTAAAGCCAGTATTTCACCCCAGGAAAGGCTATTAGAGAGGAAGAATTAAACTCAATCTCAGAAATAAAGCTGTGTTCCATCAGCAACACTAATTCAGCCCTAACTCCAGCATCCTGACCTGGCTGGCAGTGGGCAGACAATCAGCCCTGAGCAAGCACAGGCAGGATAAGCCCTTGGGATTTTGTACTAATAAGTAGGAAGGGAAGAAAAGGAGGTGAAATTAAGAACTGAAGTAGGTTTCTGGAGGGTATATAAAACCACTGCTTCTTTCATTTCCTTTTAAAAAGGTGGGACTGAAGCAGCAGAAGAATGCACGTTGCTTTTGGAAAGGCAAACTCTTCAATGCTGTTCTTGGGGGAAAGTTATTTTTCCTGAGAAGTTACATTGAGTAATGAAGGAGGTAATGAGGTAACTCCTCATGCTGGCTGTATATTTTCCCATTAGCTCCAAAACAAATCTCTGTCTAATTTCTCAGGCTGGAATTATAGATGTGAATCGAAACTCCCTCAAGATCAAGGAGGCCATCAGCATAATTCAAATATCTTTTCCAAGGTCACCCAATCTCAACTGTGCTGCCAACACAGAACAACATGCTCCTCCACAGGTTTTGTCCAGCACATGGGCACAACAAGGCATCCACGTGGTATTTTTAGGGTTCAGAATACAACCTGTAGCATGTTTGGAATAATTTTTAAAGAAAAGATGAAGGAATTGAGAAGATGCAAAGTGTGGGTGCCAGACAGGCTCACTCCTCTGCTCTGCCCAGCTCCAACAGGAGCAGTCCAGGTGGCCAGAGCTATAATTATCCTCACATGAAAACTGCAATTTGGAGTTGAAAGGCACCTCGGAAATTGGGCAATGCTCCAGAAGCTTAGACTTTCTTAATGTTGCTTAACATTTCATAAACCCACCTCACCCCCCCCCACCAACACCTGTACAAGGTGCTTAAAATGTCATTACCACCTGTAATTAAATGCAGAATCCAATTACCACAGACAGCAAATCAGGTTGGTGCTTACAGTTTGTATATATTGACCGTGCAGCTTATTGAAAAAAAAAAATCAAGACCAGTAAAGCACACGTGGAGGGATGTAAAATGCAGATTGTATGAAGCTCTAAAGAGCAATTACAAGATAAAAGGTAATGAGGAATAATAAGGACAAATTAGTTTCAGTGAAGTAATGACACTTGAAGTTTAAATTTCCACGTGGAAAGTTCTGGAGAAAAAAAAAATAGCCAGTAAAGAAATGAGAGAGAGAGAGAGGTGAGAAGCTAATGCTTACTGCTTACCTAACACACTTACACATACCATATTTTCATATCAATAAATTTCAGTACCATTATTAAGAAGTTCTGTGAACCACAACCACAGAGGTCCTTCAGACCCATCCACAACAGCAGTTACACAAATTACACTCCATTATTTTTAGAACTAATACATAGATCATTCTGAATTCATCACACTGCTTTGGGCAGACTCTTGTTCATGTACACTAATTAAACAATATTAATTAAAGTACTATTTTTAAAAAAATAATTGAGTAGCAGTATGGGGTCAGCTATTACAGTTTCTCATGTGGGGTCTTCTGAATGAAGAGGACTCTCTCCTGTGGAAGAATAAGCTCAATGCTTTAATGAGGCCAGGCATGCAAGGATGAAATGAGGGTGAAATATGTATCCCACTATTTAAATAACTGTGCTTTGTTTTTAAGCTCAATTCCTCTTCTCCGGAGCAAAACAGAGGGAGACATTTAAGGAAAATATTTAAAGAGTTTCCAGATCCTCAGGTGAAAGGAGACAGAGAGGTTGTGGATGCCCTCTTCCTGGAGGTGTTTAAGTCCAGGCAGGACAAGGCACTGAGCAACCTGATCTAGTGGGAGTCCTGCCTGTCCCTGCCTATAGAAGGGGTGTTGGAAGGGCAGGAAGGCTGGAACTAGGTGATCTTTAAGTTCCCTTCCAACCCAAACTATTTCTGATTGTATATTTAAGGTCCCTTCCAAGCCAAACCATTTTATGATTCTATGATTCTTAAATCACCTGGATATCCACTATTCCCTGTATGTAAAGGTAGTAGTCCCTTCCCACCCATTCTCAAGGGAGAATGACATTTTATATCATCATAAAGGCCTCAGAGACACATTTACCTGAAAATGTGAAATTTCTGCCTCATCTCAACAGGAACTGTTTAGATTAGAAAAAAAAATTTTTTTTAAAGTCAACCAAGCCTTTTGCTAATATGTCAAAACACTTGAGATGTCTGTGAGAGTGCTATACACTTTAAGAATTAATGCTATCAGTTTTTCAAATTGGATTTGAAAATAAGGGTCAAACATGCTTTTGAGAGCAGAAAACAAAATACTACTCTTAAACTTTTCTGGCCAAAACAGAGTACAACCACTATAAAAAAAAATTAAACTCCATTGTTCTTTAAAAACCTTTTCTTCTCTTCAAATAATAAGTCATTTGGCTTAATTCTGCTCTTCATCATAATAATTCCACTGACTATTGTTAATAGTAGGTCAACTATTATTAACCTACTATTAACAAAATCCCAGTTGACATCATCAATGAAAAATTAGGTCTTTCTCTTTACAAAAGCTCTTTCCTTTTCCCTTTTTTTCTCATATTAATTATCCCTTTTTCCAAATCACAACGTTGAGTTTTCTTATCAAGCCAAATGAGGGAGGTTTGAAAGTTCCTTTACCCCAAGCCCCCCTCATTCCCTCAACTTTGTACTTGTTCCCTTGACAAGTGATGGACAGTAAGTGGGGCAGTGTTATTTCTACTAGAGTTTAGAAGCTAACTCAACTGTTTCCATCAAATATGTTTTTCTTCAGTGAGAATTTCTGTAAAGCTGGGAGCTCTTCATGCAGGTCTCTATATGCTGTTGCCACATAAAGCACATTTTAATATGCTGCTTCCATTCCACTGGGATCATGCTCTTTACATAGAGCTTAATAAGAATATATTCTTATTTCCTTCAAGCTGACATTAAGGAAGTTTCACTAAAATATCATTACTTTGTAAAAAAGGCTCCATATAGCTCGAAAATGAAAATCTTTCTTTTAAGACCCGTTACTTCCACTTAATGTCAATTTATTCCACAGCCTACTGGGTAATGCTGGAAAGTAGGTAAGAATAAATATGAAAATAAATATTATACCCTTCAAGATATTATTGGTTTCAGTAATTCAGCTTTACCTTAGTTAAAACCATTTATGGCATAATACTTCATGCAAAATGGAAAAAATAATTATTTTAGATGTTTATTCACAACACTCACCTTCTTTTTTCCCAGGCATTTACAGAGGTGTGGCCCTCAAATGATCTGTGAATCAGAATTTAAGAATGGAAGCTTAAATTAGTAAAATTATAGTTTCTGCAGATGTAAGCCATAAAAATTTGCACTAATGTAATCTTTTAGACCAATGTCATCGTTGGTCATAATTATAAAAGGCACATCAAGTAGGTCTAATGATTTGAGATTACTCATTTAAATAAATGTTTGGATGTAGGACTTGCTTCTGAAAATATCACCCTTGCCCTAACACCTCTGACCACAAAAGTTTTATTAAGAAATAAAAAACTTGGAAAAGACACACTGCTGAAAATCAAAAGGAAAACACAATCCTGTGAACCCAACCTACCATTGATGCATCCTGACTGACCCCTGTACACTCTGCTTTATCCTGATGGAGACAGATCTTTCCCAGCCACATAAAAACATATTCACATGTAATTCTCAGGGACTGACAAGCTTCATGCTAGTTTTGAAGCTTTTCTTCTTCTCCTAGCAGTTTTAGTTTACCTTTTTGATGGCACAGATGCAATAGCCACGTGCCTGAAAAGGCAAACATCAAACTCCAGCCTTCATCTACCATTTTAGCTCCCAGTTCTTTCCATTCAAAGCACGGACCTGGCTGAGCAGGAAGAGTGCTATTAGCTTGATAGTTACAAAGTCAATAGAAACCAAATTTTAAAAGGATATCAAATCCTCATGATAAGAGACATGGAAGGTTGCATGCTCAGTGATCCATACTATTCCCTGCAAATCAGATCAGGGAGATTAGGTTTTTTTCTGGCAAATAGTTTATTCGCCCTAATGCAAAGCAGTGAAAGCAGTTCAGTGAAGACAGGCAGCTAAACAAAACAAGTTTTAGAATTAAATGCTAGAAAAGTTTACAAAATTATGTGTCTGGTTTAAACTGACCAAAGCCAAGATGCTCCAGATGCATGCCTGTAACTTCTTTACCTCAGGCTGTCTGCAGGCAGCGCAGGCAATTTCAGCCCTAATTCCTGTTAAATCCAAAATAAAACAAAAAGCCCTGAACAAACAGCTTCCTTCCCCAAATACTCACCCACACACATGATAGATAACAAATCCATGGTGTTTTATAAGCACTAGGATTAAAACCTGCAAAACATTTTATGGCTGGTTTAAACTGATGAAAGCTAAAATTCCAGAGGAAACCTATAATGTCTTTGCATCATGTTTTTTGTTGTGTAAAGGACCCCTGATCTACCAGTTCAACCAATTGTAAACAAAAACCTGAGTGTATTAACCACATCTTATTCTAATTCAGTAAGTGTAAAGATGGGAAATCATTAGAAACAACTAATTGGATGCTAGCATGGAGATAAGGACTGTGATGACACCCACAAGTAGCTTCATAGAATCATAGAATAGAATCATAGAATGGCTTGAATTGGAAGGGACCTTAAAGATCATCTAGTTCCAACCCCCCTGCCATAGGCAGGGACACCTCCTACTAGATCAGGCTGCTCAGAGCCTCATCCAGCCTGGCCTTAAACACCTCCAGGGATTGAGGGGGCATCTACAACCTCTCTGGGCAACCTTTTCCAGTGTCTCACCACCCTCACAGGAAAGAATTTCTTTCTTCTATCCAACCTAATTCTCCCCTCTTTCAATTTGCATCCATTCCCCCTGGTCCTGCCATCCTGTACCCTATAAAAAGTACAGGATGCCTAATTCCATTTGAGTAGCCATTCCTGGGGGGCACAGGAGGCTCTAATAGGATAGAAAGCACTGTGAGTGTGCAACCAGATCTTATATTTTACCATCTAGCAAGGATGATTGGGGGCTGGAGCACCTCTACTATGATGACAGCCTGAGAGAGTTGGGGCATTTAAGCCTGGTGAAGAGAAGGCTCCAGGGAGACCTCACAGAGACTTCCCAGTTCCTAAAGGGGCTACAGGGAAACTGGGGAGGGGCTGTTTGTAAGAACATGTAGTAATTGGTCAAGGGATGATGTTTTGAAAGTAGAGCAGGTCAGATTAGATTAAACATTAGGAAGAAGTTCTTCTCCATGAGGGTTGTGAGACACTGGAACAGTTGCCCAAAGAGGTGGTGGATGCCCCATCCCTGGAGACATTCAAGGCCAGGCTTGCTGAGGCTCTGAGCAACCTGATCTTAGTGCAGGATGTCCTTGCTCACTGCAAGGGGTTTGGACTAGGGGGCCTTTAAATTTTCCTTCCAACACTATGACACTGGGATATTCTCTAGTAAACAGCCTAATCCTCTGCCTTTGTATTGCTAAATGAAATTGCTAGCAAGCCTTTTTAAAACCTAAAATGTCATTGTGAGTTTTCTAAAGCAAAAATAACCCACCAAATTATTGCAGCACACTGTCACTTTCAGTGTGAAATTGAGCCTGCCCATTTCTCACATGCAGTGAGTACTTGCAAAGTGCCTTTCCCACACTCTTTCAGGTCTCACTTCTGCAATTGATCCTACACAGGAGAAACCCTCAAAGCAGAAAACCAGGCTCACTCCCTGTCAGCTAAATATCACAGGTCTATATTCTGCTAATATGACAAACCCTGGTGCTTTGAAGAATGGGATTTGGAAGCAGAGACAAACACAGTCTCCACTTGGAAGCCAGGGGCATCACAGATGCACAAAACTCCTGGCAAACAGATTTCCAAATGAGTTTTGGGTTATGGATATCATGAGTTCCACAATCATGCACCCAATGATTGCCAATAATTGCTGCAATAAACAGACATATAACAGAAAGAAATACAGGATCTAAGCACCTATCTGAATGGAGGCAGATTCAGACTTGCTTTCTCCATGCTGTGAGGTAACTAACCAGCACTCTGCTCTGATCCAAACCCTCAGGACTGCAATAACTGGATCTCCACAATGACACCAGCAAGCTCTGGCTCAGCATCTTGCCCCATGAGCTGTATGATTTTAAAGACAGGGCAAATGAACAATATGGATAATTTTCTTTTGCACTTCAGCAAAGCTATGACAATACTTATTATCTGGGTCTTGACTTGCTTTTTATGACTTAGGTTACTTATTTATCATAGAATCATGATAGGATTGGAAGGGATCTTAAAGATCATTTAGTTCCATCCCCTCTGCCATTGGCAGGGACACCTTCCACTAGACCAGGCTGCTCAGTGCCTCATCCAGCCTGGCCTTAAACAGCTCCTGGAAGGGGGCACCCACAACCCCTCTCAACAACATGTTCCAGTGTCTCACCACCCTCACCATAAAGAATTTCTTTCTTACATGTAGATTGCATCATCCAATTTACATCCATTAAAGTGACAAAGAAGTATTTTTATCATCAATATTGATAATAATTATAATATTGATCATAATATAAATGATAAATAATATCGAGAAAAGCAGGGCAGCCTGTTTCCTTCTATTTATTTGAAAAAAATTCTTGCCAGTTTTAATGTCAAGTTTGCTGCTCCAGCTTAGTAGCTCCATGTGAGCCACATCTATCTATGAGTAAGATTTCAATGAGTGTAATTTTTATTTTTGCAAGGTCTGGGGTTATTTTAAATCTGTTATGTAGCCTGTGTTCCTTGTCAGGTTTGCCTCATGTAAATGCTTACAGAAAGAAGTCAGGGCTATCAGCACTGCCAGCAGCCCTGAACTTGTCATTCTACCCTGCAAATTCCTGCTGGGAGTAAAGCAAAGGGACTGGAAAGGTCCTCACCTCTCAAGGAAGACACAACATGAGCACTGCAAACCAAACAGGACACATTCCTTTCTTCTGCTTCATCGCCTCAGGTCTGGAGACCTTTTAGATGCAACCTCTTTAAGTCCAGAGTCCTCTCTTCTTTTTCTTCCCAGACAGTTCTATTAAAATGGGAAAGATTTTTTTTCTTTTTTCCCCAGTGTCTCCTGCTGTTCATCAATGTCCCAGTGTGATTCTTTATCAGGGGACAGGTACATTTAAGGTGTGTACGCAGAGCAGACAGTAGAAATGCATCAAGGTGCCCATGTATGTGAACACACAACTCCTTAAATTCTCCTCCATAACGTGGCTGCACCCTGTCACCCACCTGAGCCCCAGGTTTTTTTACCCTCAGCTTCAGTTTTTTAATCCACAACCAATAGCCAAAGGAATTTTTAATATGATACATGATGGAAGGACTAGAAATACTGGATGTAAATTGGAAAGGGGTAGATTCAGGCTAGACATAAGAAAGAAATTCTTATCTGTGAGGGTGATGAAACACTGGAACAGGCTGCCCAGAGAGGTTGTGGATGCCCCCTCTCTGGAGGTGTTTAAGGCCAGGCTGGACAAGGCACTGAGCAACCTGATCTAGTGGGAGGTGTCCCTGCCTATGGCAGGGGGGTTGGCACTCAATGATCTTTAATGTCCCTTCCAACCCAAACAGTTCTATGATTCTATGATATTTTTTGTCTGAGAGAAAAAGAGGAGGATTTTCAGTCCTTGATTTTGTTATATTTTGGCATTCAAGTTCCTAAACACTAATTATTAATGTCCAAACAGATCATACCTTTTCACATGCTTGTTCCACGCACCGCCTTATTTACAACAGATTTCTCTCCTGTCTCTAACTTGCCCTTCCACAGACATCAAACATCTATCCCAGGCTTCCATGACCTCTGCTTTTGCTGGATGTCTGCCCTTTTGCCCTGACTCTCACCTCTGTGATACTGCTTTGCTCTTTTATTTTCTCCCTGCCTCAGACTTCTGCTGAACTACTTGCAACTCTTTTGCTAAGGTTATTTCCAGGCTCTCCAACATTTCCTCCTCATGTCTCCACCTCTGTGGCCCATGAGTTTATAAATTACCCATCTGCAAATACAGAGAAGGATGAACAATAGCCAAACCCCAGCAACAGTAGGCTAAGTACCCATCCACTGACTGTCTTTGGACCTTACAAAGTTAAATAAGTAACCTAAGTCATGAAAAGCAAGTCAAGACCCAGATAATAAGTATTGTCATATATCTCGATTTTATTATAATTGAGATTTCTCTTTCCATGCTAGGCTAAAACTGGTTAATATGTATGAAAACTAGAAGGCAGAGGGAAAGACAGACAGAAAACCTTCCTGAAAACAAATGTTTAAAATTCTTATGCCCATGAAAAGTGATATCTCATTAAAAACTTACAAAAATATATAAAAATATTGCCCATTTTCAAAACTTATGTTGTGGTCTAAGGTCTGAACCCTAGCATCCATTTGTTTAAAAATTAGTCAGAAAAGACATAATGATTCTTATTTTTCATCAGACTTGCCCTTTCTTCTTGCTCTCTTCACAATATCCCTCAGGAAAGGTAAGAATCTGCCCAAGCACTGCATCACTTCCTTCATTGGGCCAGAAATAAAGGAATAGAGCATTAAATTACATATGGTTCCCACAGAACCATGGTGTGTGTGCTCATGTCAGAGCATTACCATTCTGAAGTGATAGAAAAAAACCCCTCCAATGCCAGCTCAGTATCCTACTTCTTCCAAACCACAGAAAACACAAGGTACATTTTTTTTCCCACTAAGCTTTCACCAAAAAAGAAATCTCACTTTCATCCTTATTAACCCACAACTCGTCCATTCTCAAGGGAAGCTATCCCAAAGCATATATAAGCCACGTGTTTCCTTCAGATTTAGATTAATTCAAAGTTGTAAAAAAGCATATATAGAAGGGTTTGAAAGAAATATATATGAAATGCTGTGCTGATACAGTAAATCATTTCAAAAAACACTGATAATCTTGCCCTGGCCTTGAGACAGTGGTGTTGGGGTTGTGTCAGGAGGCTCATAAAAATGTAAAGAAATCCTTAGAGAAGCTGCCAGGGCTCATCAAACACCAACCAACCTGAGAAGGACTTTCTGAGTGAGGAAGGGCTGCAGGAGAACACTCCTCTGCCTCTCTCCTTCCCAGGCTACAATATTTTCCTTCACCCACAGAAGCTTGAAAATCTGTAGAGATAATGAAAATGTTAATGAAATCCCAGCTACCTCTGTACAAGAGGGACTAACTATTAAAACATCATGAAAAACATAATGAAGTTCTTTTTTCTCTTTAATTTTTATGCACTAACCACAGAAGAAGGCAATTCATCAAAACTACTCGCTGCAGCTGACTAATAGTTTTGTGCATTACAGGAATCCATAACTAAGGGATGAAGGAGCTGGGGTTGTACAGCCTGGAAAAGAGAAGGCTCAAGGGGAACCTCAGAGTAGCTTCTCAGTACCTGAAGGGGGCTAAAGAAAGGCTGGGGTAGAATTTTTTAATAGGATATGTGATGGAAGAACTAGGATGTAAATTGGAAGAGGGGATATTGGAAGAGGCTAGATCTAAGAAATTCTTTCCTGTGAGGGTGGTGAGACACTGGAAGAGGTTCCCAGAGAGGTTGTGGATGCCCCATCCCTGGAGGTGTTTAAGGGCAGGCTGGATGAGGTACTGAGCAACCTGATCTATGGCAGGGAGGTTGGAACTAGGTCATCTTGAAGGTCCCTTCCAATCCAAACTATTCTATGATTCGAAGCTGTAAACTATTTGTCTTCTGGTAAATATTGCAGAGGGTCAGCCAAACAGTGCTGCTAATACTGCTGCAATAAAATCAATGTTTAAAAAAAAAGAAATGAAAAGCTAAAAGCATTTGAGAAGTACAGAAAAAGCCTTTTCACTGTTTTTCATGTTCATGTTGCTTTCTTTCCTTTGTCTGCAGAAAGGAGACTCCATGTTGGCTGCAATTTGATGGGATGGAAGCATTTAAACTGTATTCATCCCAGTAACAGATGAAATGAGAGAGCCCTAAAGGAACAGGGAGGTAGTGGGGAAAGTCATCAATTCATCTCAGGGCATGTTCCCTCTTGAAACTGTGCTGAGCCAATGTATCATTAAAATATTCGGTGATACAGAGCTTCACAGTGAGGGTGACAGAACACTGGAACAGGCTGCCCAGAGATGGTGTGGGGTCTCCTTCTCTGGAGACACTCAAATCCCACCTGGATGTGACCTGGCCTAGGTGTTACTCCTCCAGCGGGAGAATTGGACTAGATGATCTCTTGAGGTCCCTTCCAATCCCTGTTATTCTGTGAGTCTGGGCTAGATCATCTCAGAGAAAACTGAAGGGCAATATTGCTTTGCCAGAGCCTGAGAAGAGGAGAAGCTGAGCAGCCTCTCCCCACCATGTCACAGAGAAAACAACTGGTGGATGACTTGTCTCCCAGGATCCCCAGTCATGCCCCTGCTATTAAGTGTTGTTCAGGAAAAAAGGAGCAAATTTTCTGCTTTGTGTCATCTGTCATCATAATGGATTGTCCTGACCATTGGAACTACAAATATTATCAATAAAAATACAAACCCATGTTCCTGACTGACTGCTGCTATTGATGTAAGATGGCTGCTGTCCTATCCAAGTGCCAGTGCCAAGTATTTCCCCAATTATAGTTTTTCTAAAGTAAAAGTATGAATTCTGACATCCAGTGAACTTGAAATTTGCCTCTGTATGAATAAGCCCAAGATGAAAGCAGTGTCCAAATTCAAATGGCAAATTCTTAAAGTACAACAGAACATGAATGAACCTTTACCTCAGAATCATAAAACATTTCCAAAGCAGTAATGAGTGAAATTCAGCCTTGTAAGAGGGGCAGCACAGGCTGTACATCACTTAAACCCTACTTAAGGCCTAAAAATAGGAAAATAGATTTTAGGTGAAACTTAGCTGGTACATGACATTGTGCAGAGCTGAGGTCCATCCATTAANGGCAGTTGCTCCAGCCCTTTGACCAAATTCGTGGCCTCCAGAGGATCATTACTTTTATTGCATCTGTAGATCTGGGGGGAAAAAAAAATCAAAAAAAACAAAACATAAAACCAAACAACAAAAAAACCCCAAACAAACAAAAAAAAAAGGATTGGTTTTTGCACTGTTGTTTCACATTACGAGGAGCCTGATGTCATGGTTGTCTTCTTCTATGGCTTGACACCCTGTCCTCTCATCTGTGCTACCAGGATACTGTCAGGTATCACCACTGAAGACCTTTTAACATGAAGCTGTGGCTTCAATTAATTGATTCTATGAGCCATGTAAGGCTCACTGATACATCTTGCAGTGCTGGGCAATTAACCAGGGAAGGTTTTTGAAGGTTTTCTGCTTCCCATTTCAACAACTGTTGCTCCTCTTTTCAAGGAGATTTCACAGGCAGCAAGGAAGACACCCAAAGAAAACAATTAAGCCAAAACAACCAAATACAAATGACAAAAGCTCTGACAAAATAGAACAGAGCAGACTGTAATGCTATCTTCTAACGTTTTCTGTCTGTCTCACCTTTTCAGAGCAAGCTTTGGAAATCACAGGCTTGGAGAATGGAGGTCTCTGTGACATTCGAGCTTCTGACTGCACCAGGATCCAGGTGTTTGGCCTTGGCTTCAAAGAGTCACCCAACCTGCACTGCAAGGTCACCAGATTAATTGTAAGCAAGATTCCATGGGCTCATAGTAAAGTATTGATGATATAGTCAACCTTTCAGGTATTTACATTGAAGTGTTTTATGCTGAACTGTGCCAAGTGCCATCACATCTGAAGAGGGCTTAAAAGAAAGCTGGACTTTTTACAAGGGGATGTAGCAACAGGATGAGGGGTAATGACTTCAAACTGGAAGGGGGGAGATTTAGGTTAGATATTAGGAAGAAGTTTTTCACTCTGAGGGTGGTGAGGCCCTGGAACAGGTTGCCCAGAGAAGTTGTGGATCCCTGCAGATATTCAAGGCCAGGTTGGATTGGGCTTTGAGCAAACTGATCTGGTGGGAGGTGACCCTGCCAACAGCAGGGAGTGTGGAACCAGATGATCTTTGAGGTCCCTTCCAACCCAGACCATTCTATGATGTCTCACCACCATTTGGGGTGTAAATAACTTCAAAACTCATTGCCAATACATTTGCTAAGAACAAAGGGGATAGAAGAGGCTCAGTCCTTTCCAGGACTGCTTCATCAGAAATGCTCTGTCTTCTTGATAATTTTCTCTGTGGGGCTTTGTTTAACTCTTATTTAGTTCAGCTGCACTGTAGTCTGATGGAGCCCAAAATCACAATATAATTTCTCATTTTGTACATCTGGAGTCTACTAGTACACTTGATGGTTCACCTAAATACATTTGAATGCTAAATTCAGCATAAAGTTTCCTCAACATAGTTGCAGAGGCTCTTACTTGAATTTTCTTAGTCACAGTTCAACACCGAGTCAGAATTTTTAATGACTATTAAACCCAGCTCTTCTGCTAACACTGTAATTTTATTATAAACAGCTACACACAGGCAAAGTTAGGGCTGAATTATTTGGTGTATCAGCACACTCAGATGTGAAGGGTTTGATTCAACTCATAAATCCACCTCATAAAACCCTGGTTCCCATTCAGCACTCACATGCAGATGAGGCACAGCTGAGATTTGCCTATTATGGCTGCTTCAGGCTCAGTAGGCTCTTAAAAGGCAGTGATGTCTTGTGCAGCTGATAGAGATAAGTAGAAGACATTGCCTTCTAAGAACAAGGAGGTGGCTGTTGAGCTCAAGGAGCAAAACTAGAGTTGCTCAGCCCCATTACCTTGTCTCATCCCAAGCAAAGTTTGTAGCACTTCCTAAATCACTACACCACCTGCATGCATCAATGAGCATGGTTTGCTCTTTACTGTGGCAATGGTTTCACCATTTCTTTTAAATAAACCATCTGGGAAGGCCTTGAATTATTAATTATAAATAAAAACATATGGTGGCAACTGGAATTTCTTTCTATGAGCCTTCATTGCTGCACTCACCTTCTGTTTTACTGCAGCCTCTCAACGGAGAATGGATGTCAAGAGAAGAAGAAACCACCAAAGCAGATTTTCTCAGCTCAGAGGCTGTTGACTGCCAGGTTCCTCTCCTGAACCTGACAGAGACAGAGGCTGTGCGCTTCCTGGCCAGTGACGAGCCCTTTGCAAGATGGCAAGTGAAAGTAGGAATTTCTTCTGTTCCTAAGAAGTGATTTAGAAGGAGAAAAATCAGTTGTCATGGTAAATTAAAATGCAAAGCACCATTTGCTTCCCTTCAGAAACGACAAAGCCTGGAGAAATATGTTAATGTCATGTAGAGAGAAAAAACCAGAACAACAAACAACAATCCAAAACAACATGAGTTAGAGCAGGTGTCTTTGTAGGCAATCCAAAAGTGCAAATTATAATCACTTCTCCAGGTAATCACCTCAGGTTGATGCAGTTGGACTGATCATTAGCTGATCATTAGCATTAGGGGGGGCCTCAAAGTAGCTTCTCAATATCTGAAGGGGGCTACAGAAAGGCTGGGGTAGGACTTCTTAATAGGGTACAGGATGGCAGGACTAAAAGGAGTGGATGCAAATTGGAAGAGGGAAAATTTAGGCTGGATAGAAGAAAGAAGTTCTTTACTATGAGGGTGGTGACAGGTTGCCCAGAGAGGATGCCCCCTCAATCCCTGCAAGTGTTTAAGGCTGGGCTGGATGAGGCATTGAGCAACCTGGTCTAGTGGGAGGTGTCTCTGTCCATGGCAGGGGGGTTGGAACTAGACGATGTTTAAGGTCCCTTCCAATTTTCATTTCTGGAAATTATTTCATTTCTGGAAATCCCAGCTCAAACTATGACAGGTTTGATTCTCTCTTCAAAACCAGTAGAGCACCAGCTGGCTCCTGGGCTGACACAGTGTGACCAGGAATGTCATGGTCATGAACTTGGTCACGAATAAATGCAGCAATATGTGATACCTGCTCATATCAAGTTCTCTGTTGTGGTTTTAGCCCTGTTAGTTTTAAAGGTGATATCTGCTTTCTAAATATTTCCAGAAAATCAGTTCCTTGCTGACCCTGCACCTGGTCTTGCTTTCAGCCTGGATGGTTGTTTTCTGAAAGCTGGTTGGGTTTTTTTTAAGACTGAGATCATTTAAAGGCTCCATAGCTGAGGAAAAATATATTGTGACTGCAGGAAGATTGCAGATGTGCTTTGAAAATTGCAGTATGTAAAAATTAAATGCATAAAACATGCTCTTCATTGTGCCTGTCCTGCACCCACAGCTGTCTGTACCTCAGATAAGAAAGGGACACATGTGGTGCCATGAGGCTTACAGGAAACATAAGGACATTTGGTGATGTATGTTTTCCATCCAGTCATTCATGTGTGAGCAGAGCCTGACCATCAGCTGCTGACATGAACCTTGCTCCTTCCTTCTGGAGAAGGAGTCCTCAGCAGACAGACACTGAGGCTGGATCAGGAGGGCAGTTCCTCTGTTTAGGATTCCAAAATTCATCCAAGGAGATGCTGAACTCTGTCAGTGGTGAGATGAAAAGCCACCTCATTATGGAAGGATCTGAGAGAGAGAAAACTTTTGAGTTTCCTGGCCCAAGACAGCAGAAACCAGCTTTGCATGTGCACAGGGCTGTTTCTCCAGTCTACCTTGGATGTCTTCCTCACAGCTCAGGTATATTACAACACAGTTTGCTTTCAAGTGCTGCCTCGCAGCTCTGAGGAGGTCTGTGCAATTATTCTTATTTTTTCCCCTCAAAACATATATAAAATTTCCTTTTCCTTGCACTCCATTACAAGAAAACCTCAGCAACTGAAGGATTTCTGCCCTTTCCCTCTCCTACAAAGAAACAACTTTATGTATATGCATCAAATGCACAATCAAATCATCCCTGTCCTGCAAATCCTTGCTCTCCTGTGGATCTTTTTGCTGAAGGAATTGGGAAGACAGCTCAGCACTCATTTTCAAAGGCAGCTGGCCTTACATGGCAGTGAAGGGAACAAAACAACAGAGTTTTCAAGATGAAAAAAAAAAAAGCTATTTGAAATGAATTCCACAGATGTCCAAATATTTGTGCTCCAGAAAATTCCTCATGAAATGCACCACAATATTGATCTCCTGGGTTATTTTAAGAGATGCTTTTTGAAAGGTAGGTAAAAGTTTTTTCAGAACCAAAAATCAAAACAATATTTTCAGAATCTGTCCCTCTTCACAATTCAATGTTCAGAGGAATCAGAAGTTTCATGGTAACTTTTTTCATTACTAACTTTGGGGGAATGGGAGTTTGACAAGAGAAGGCTCAGGGGGGACCTCATAGTAGCTTCTCAATACCTGAAGGGGCTTACAGAAAGGTTTGAGTAGGACTTTTTAATAGGATACAGGATGGCAGGACTAGGAGGAATGGATGCAAATTGGAAGAGGGGAGATTTAGATTGGATAGAAGAAGGAAGTTCTTTACAGTTAGGGTGGTGAGACACTGGAACAGGTTTCCCAGAGAGGTTGTGGATGCCCCCTCAATCCCTGGAGGTGTTTAAGGCCAGGCTGGATGAGGCATTGAGCAACCTGTTGTAGTGGGAGGTGTCGCTGCCCATGGCAGGAAGGTTGGAGCTAGATGATCTTTAAAATCCCTTCCAACCCAAACCATTCTAGGATTCTACAACAAGCTCCTCTAGGTGCTCTTTTGTTTTTTCTACTCTTGTATTCACATCTCAAATTTTGCCCATTCTTTCCAAGCTGTGCTGCCAAGCACAGATAAGAAAGTACATGGGGCCAAACCAGAGTATTTGGTATAGTTTGGATATCAAAATACCAAATCCTACCTGGTCAGCAGATGAGTTGGACTGACCACACAGATGCCTGGGTGAAGAGGTAAAAGAGCTTTCTGTTTGGTGGGAAGCAGGTCTCTGGCTTGTCTTCAGCCTGTTAGTGTTGCCAAAAGGAGAGAAAAAAATAGTTAAAAAGTCAGTAAGGCAGAAACTGAATTTCAGTTCAGCAAGTTTTTGCAGCTTTCATTTATAAACACTCAAGCGAGTCAAACCATATGTAGATTACACGTGATACAAAAAGCCAAGATTGTTTGATGATGAACAAAATACTTCAGGCAGAAGTGACAGACTTCCTGATTGTCCTCCTTATCCAGAAGAAGTGGCTCTTTCTTCCCAGATGATACACAAGTTCAGGCAATCAAGGCACAATTCTAAGTGCATCTTTGGCTTTTTAAGGGCCAGCTGAATTTGCTCAGCTCAGGTCTCATTGAAGTATTTGTTCCACATCACTAAGGTGACTAATGGAAAAGCAATTAAAACAGCTATAAAATAAGCCAGTTCTACAAAAACCACCCAAATGGATGTTTATAATAGAATGTAGGAAAAAAAAAACCCTACAGATTTGAAAAAAAAAGAAAATCAAATTGGCAAGAGTTACATTTCACTCCCAACATTCACTTCAGACAGAACAATTAGTGCCATTTTATAGCTTTTTTCTGTTTTTCCCTGTCTATCCATTTCTTCACCCATTATTAGTGCACTGGCATTAAGACAAAACTGGATGCTCTGGTAAAAGGATGAAATGAAAAGTAAATTGTATTAGTAGTAATATATTCTTAATGGAATTCTTGCTGCCAATAAGCACTGCCTTTCAGTGAAGAGCAGGACTTCCTTTTTCTCGCAAACTACAGCATAAGTCATTTGATGCCTTTTAGAAGAGTTTTTTTATCTTTACTATATCACACAATAATCTAATATCTCAACAGAGTAATAATGCCCTGGAAAAAAATCATGTTGGAGAAAAATCATAGGGGTTTGAACTCGATGATCTTCAAGGCCCCTTCCAACCCAAACCATTCTATGATTCTATGTTTCTCCTTAAAGCTTTATCAATGAATTCCACTGGAAAAATGAATTTTACTGAATTTTTGGACCAATGTCAGTTGTTTCTCTTCCATAATTTCAAACTGTGAATACCCCCAAAACTACCTCCCTTGTTTTGGTTTATGCAGCAACAAATGCTCTTAGTTAGCAGTGCATTTTGAGCTGAAAACACATGGTAATGTGGGAATATCTACTGTTTTATGTTCCACGAGCTTTCAAATAATTCATAGTGAACTTAGCATTGATGCTTCTGAAACACCATAATTTTTAGTTTCTGTACTTCCAGTTCTCTTTGTTCACTTTCATATACATTCTTGCTGTGAACTGAAACAGTTTATTAATTGATCAAAAACCTTCATTCTCTTGATCTTGTAAAAGGTCTTTGTAAAGGGCCTGAGGATGTTTAAGCTTTGGGGGGCACAGGAGAGATGGAGGAGGGCTTGAGCTTTGGTTTTTCAGCAAGAGGACAAAAGGGGTACCAGACCTATCCAAACTAAAAGGCTTATTAGATTTGCTAAATAATGTCATAGGTTTGATCATGAGGATCCAAAAAAACCCAAAAAAATACCTGACAGAAAGGACTGTGCTTTCTTGCTGCCATTCATCAGTGTTTACAGTGTGGCTTTCAGCATTATTTTATCTTTAAATAATGAGGGATCAGAATACTTCTTCAAAACCTAACTCTTTCCATGTTGCTCTGCTATCTTTTCAGTTTGACTGTAAAAAAATTAAAAAATAAACTCCACTTAACCCTTTCTTACTGTATAAGAATTCTTTTTTTTTTTTAATTTGCTATTAGTAAGAAAATAGTCCTGAATTTCAAGCAAAAATCTTCATTCCATTTCACAACTCCTTGAAAGACACCCTTGAAGTACTTGAGTGCAGCTTCCATAAGGTTATTGAAAATAAACTCAGAAGAAAAGAAAAACTAACAGCAATGAGAAAATTTGAATGCCAGCTGAGCCAAAAGATATTTTGGTTATTAATGAAGTTTGGAGCATTAAGCCATTTGTTAGTTTGCAGTAGAGCCACACTCACAAGTACTTTATCTGGTTGGCAAGTATCCAGTTCAAGGGGGCAACAGTGTGTGCTCCAAAATGAGCAGACAGTCTCTATATGGATCATTCTTACGTATCAGGATGATTTTTGTCTCCTTTAGATCACTAATGATGGCTTCCAGTACAGTAATTCCAGAGTGCTGACCCTGTATGATGCAGTGTGCCAGGTCTGCCAGGTCCATCCCACTGGACTTTGTCAATTAAAGGTAATTTAAAGAGCATAAAGGTTTAGTATGAATTGTTCATCCCTTCCTTAGTCCTCTTCTGCCCCTGTGTGTAACAACTGCTTTTGAAGAGGAAAATCTATTTCATAGCTGAGCCACAACACAGATCTTTTCTCTCTTTCACAGTCTCCCATCTGTGATATCTTATTGGGTTTTTTCATATTTACACAGGGAATGATTACCTGATAGAGCATGGTCCTTTTCACAGACACTTTCAGATAGACTATGGTTGGCAATAATTATACTTTATAGTAACTTCTCAATACCTGAAGGGGCCTACAGAAAGGCTGGGGTAGGACTTTTTAATAGGATATGTGATGGAAGGACTAGAAATAATGGATGTAAATTGGAAGGGGGTAGATTTAGGCTAGATACAAGAAAGAAATTCTTTACAGTGAGGGTTGTGAAACACTG
>VZTY01002600.1:24019-62165 GCA_013400935.1 Turnix velox | reverse complement strand
ATGGAAGGACTAGAAATAATAGATATAGAAGGAAAGGGGGTAGATTTAGGCTAGATACAAGAAAGAAATTCTTTACAGTGAGGGTTGTGAAACACTGGAACAGGTTGCCCAGAGAGGTTGTGGATGCCCCCTCTCTGGAGGTGTTTAAGGCCAGGCTGGACAAAGCATTGAACAGCCTGATGTAGTGGGAGATGTCCCTGCCTATGGCAGGGGGGTTAAAACTCGATGATCTTTAAGGTCCCTTCCAACCCAAACTATTCTATGATTCTATGGTTAATGGAATTAGAAAAGACAGAGGAGCCTCCCAAGAAAGGCAGCTTCACCTTACTTTTGAAGTGTGGCTGTTAAATCTCTCCTCTCCTGTTTGGTGAGGGCACTGTACAACTACATCATTTCCATACCCACCTTCTTCTTTAACAAGTAGGATACTACGATGCACATTGTCATGGGAAAACATGAAAGAACACAAAACATTCCTGCTTACAATAAACACTGCCAAACACAGAGTCCTTTGACAGTTTCAAAATCCCAATCAAAAGCCTAGTGCTATGTTTTAAACTGCCAACATGCCAGAAACTGCCTGGAGAGCACAAAAACCTCTTCATGTGGACTTATTTGTGGAACATTTGCCATCCATTAAGAAAGAGCTGCCCTGCTCACATTGTCCACGGGGTTGTGTTAGACAAATTTTCTGCTTTTCATTTGGAGACTGTAAAGAAAATTTTGGATAATCTGGGGATATTTGAATGGGAGGTGAGTAGGAATGAATAGGAGACCACTAGTATGCATTTTTAACTCATATGTCTCACTGTTCTTATTAACTCTAATGGGAAAAGGCAGGTTTGAAACTTGCAGTGATTGCAAGAACGCCCCAGTTACCAAAATAAAATGAATGTTCCATTTTTCTTCAAATAAATCAGTGAACAGAAATTACTTCATGGGCCCAAACAGGGCAAAACCACTTACATTTCAGATTAAAATAATTGTGTCAGAACCATTTCAATTAAAGCTACAGTGGTAGGATTTTTTTTCTCAAAGACTTTCTTCATTCTTCTATTTTTTTAATATATATGTTTTCTCAATATGCTGGTGTTCACTAGAGATTATAATAATCTCTATCCTAAAATGCTTCAAGGGACTATTTGAACTAGGTTTCCAATTGCATCAGCCCACATTCTAATTACTCCTCTTATAACATTACTTTGTAATACCTAAATTGCTTCCAGGAAAGGTGTTTCAATTAGGGGACATTTTATATCAGGCCATTTCACATTCTGTGTTCCTCTTTTATGGTGCCCATTCTGTACCACACTATCACATCACAAACAGCATCTTTTGCCTCAGAACATCAGGCCTTTGAAAACAACGTTGCAATAAAACCTAATTAACATCCAGATTTTAATGCTGCTGAAGGTCTGTCACATTCTAAAATGCTGGGGCAATTATGAGTCTTTTTTATTTCTCTATCTTACCCACTATTCTTAAAGTGGGATTATTTGAAACATCAACTAATATACTTAGTAAAAGAAGTCTGAGAAACTAATAAAGATAGAAGCCACAAGGCCAGTTATAGGACAAAGAGAAGCAGTGTATATTCAAAGGAAGGAAAAATGCATTTGTACCCTGGCAGCTTTTCCCTCCTTCTGTCCTGCTGCAGCAGTGACATTCCCTATATCCCCTCCATGTTCCCAACAGAGCCCCAATGTACTTCTGGGAGTTTAAAATGTCAAGGTTGCAAGAATCTCACACTGGAAAATTTGTTTTCTCTCAGCTGGATGAAAGTACCAGCATTTAAAATGCTGCTACTTTATTGTTTCAAGAAACAACTGCATTTCTACTTATCTCCAGAAGTTATTAAGTGCTAATTTCTTACATTTCACTTTTTTTTTTCCAATTACCTCCATCTCCCACTCATTTTTATTTCCTTTTTGGTTTTTTTTGGCAGGAGAATACCTGTAAGATAGATGGACTTTGCTATGGAGAAGGAGAATCAAGCCCTGCCAGTCCTTGTCTTCTTTGTGAACCTGACATTTCAAAGTTTACCTGGTCTATTAATGAAAGTAAGATGGGGTTTTTTTTTCTAAGATTTAGAAGCACTTAGCTGGGATTTTATGACTCAGTCTATGAAATGGATGGTTCCTTCATTGGGCTAACATGAATCCATCCTGGATGGACTTTTTGCAATGGGAATAATTGAGTGCTCCAGAAGTGCAGACTGGTCACAAGCAGATAAGAGCCTGCTGTGCATCTGGGCACAAACTTTTTTTCTAGCTGAAACTTGACAAATCTTGAATTAATAAAACCAAGAAAACACCCAAAAATGAAATTGCTGGTGTGCCAGTGCCCCATGCAGTGCACAAGCCTGTCAGTTCAAGGTGATGGATCCTAAATTCATCTGCCATCCTCTCACAGGTATGAATCTTTAAGGGAACAATTTGGGGAAAACACCAGTTTTAAAACACTGATGTATATTTTTGGTGTCTGGAAGAGTTGTTTTCTTTCCCTGAGCCAAATGCCACACAAAAGACCTTGCCTTGGTAGGGAGTCTAAGTGGAAGGGATCAGCTACTCATTACCTCCACTGCCACAGACCCCAGAGGCTCATCTGCAGCCCATCATGGCAGGGGTCACAGAAAAGCCTGCATTTTGAAGCACCTCCTGAATTTCAAGGACTTAATCATAGTTTTTTCATGGCTATACCCCCCTCCTGTAAACAACAACCACTACTTACTCCATGCTTTTCAGAAAATGTTTCCAGCAGCATTATCCTCACAGGGCATTTCCTCACTTATCCAACACTGCATCTGATTGATATAAAGATTATATTATGGATTTTATGTTGGTTATAGAAATAGTTTCTCTCGGCTTTTAGGTTCTGTAAAGGCAAGACAGGGATGTGAATGACAGGACCAGTTTGCTTTGCTTATTTGTTTGCTGGTTTATATTCCTTTAGAGGGTCAGCAGGACCCTTCTGGAAGGAAAGCAAGATTGCTCTTTTTTAAGGGAAAAGCTGTGAATACTCAGGGACAGAAACACCTTCGAGAAGCAGCAGAAAGGACCCAACAGTTGCCAGCAACACAAGCACTCATTAGTTTTCTGAAATCAACTTAAGAAGCAAGAATACAGTAAGAAGGGAGAGAATTGTTCATGTATCCGTTTAATTCTTCCATTCATCTCTAGCTTGTCCTAAAAAAACCCTGCTTTTGGAATTTAAACTCCCTTTCAGGAAAAGGCATAAGAAAACTCCAAACCAAGTAAAAATCCCATAGGATTGTTACTTGTACAAGTAGTTAAAATGCCTGCAGGTAAGACAGACATGAAGAAGAGCTTACACACCCAAAAGTGTGTGGGTTTTCCCTCAAGGATATTACCTGTGACTCAGAGACCTTGCTTTCCTCTTTGTCCTCCTATTGCATTGGCCACAGCAGCATCACCTCAAGGATGAACTGATCCTGACTGGTTTATAGCCAGTCATTACTAATACCTAGATAGTTTGATTTTAAAATTCAGAAAACAATTTAATAAGTAAACTGCAATTGTTTTGGCAGCCGTAGAGTTAGAACTGATTTGGGAAATCTGAAACAGAGCATGGTTTGCTATTTAATAATGTCAAAATGAAAAAAAAAAACAAAAAGAAAGGGGTTGTTGTCAGAATTGTGAAAACCTTCAAGTTCTGCAATAATTGGGAACATACAAACACATTCACTGGATGGCAAGGATGTCTCTGTGGATTTAGAACCATTTTTATTCTCTGACTACTTCTGGAACATCTGATTTTATGTTATTTTGAGCCTGCAAGTTCCCATTACCCTCCATCCAGTTAACACCTTTGTGTTTATCTTTAAATGTAAAGCCAGCATCAATATTTCATTGATTGCTTTGGGCACAACTTTTATGGGCTCCATGGCTTAAGTGTTTCAGAAATGAAAGGCAAATGAATAGATGAAACCTTTCAACAGTTATGCCAGGACAATCTGCTGGACAAGCAGTTTAGAAAGATCTAGTAGCACAGCAGCAGCGAGTGGAGAGACACATTTAAATAATCACATAATGTGAGACATGCTATGGAGAGAAAAACTTGATAAAAAGATATGCACCACAAAAAAACCCCAACCCTAATAACAATTTCCCAGAAGCATAACACAAGGACACAGTCCTTAATGAGAATGTGCATATAGGTTGTAGTTTTGTATGACTTGAAATTAATCCTTGGCATGAAGATGATGAAGGGATTGGAGCATCTTCCTTATGAGGAACAGCTGAGGGAGATGGGTGTCTTTAGCTTGGAGAAGAGGAGACTGAGGGGTGAACTCATTAATGTCTATAAATATAAACTAGAGGGGGTAGATTTAGACTAGACATAAGAAAGAAATTCTTTACAGTGAGGGTGGTGAAATACTGGAACAGGTTGTCCAGGGAGGTTGTGGATGCCCCCTCTCTGGAGGTGTTCAAGACTAGGCTGGACAGGGCACTGAGCAGCCTGATCTAGTGGGAGGTGTCCCTGCCTATGGCAGGGGGGTTGGAACTCGATGATCTTTAAGTTCCCTTCCAACCCAAAGTATTCTATGATTCTATGAAATATGGAAAGGGTGAGTGTCAGGAGGATGGAGCCAGGCTCCTCTCAGTGACATGCAATGGTAGAACATGGGGCAAATGGGTGCAAACTGGAACACAAAAGGTTCAACAGAAATATAAGTAATAACATTCTCATAGTGAGGGTGACAGAAGAGTGTCCCAGGCTGCCCAGAGAGGTTGTGGAGTCTCCTTCTCTCGAGACATTCAAACCCTACCTGGACGCCTTCCTGGGTGACCTGATCTGGGTGTTCCTGCTCTGGCTGGGGGATTGGACTAGATGATCTCTTGAGGTCCCTTCCAATCCCAGATATTCTGTGATTCTGTAAGTTAAACTGTGACCTAATTACATTTTGAGAAGATGTCTTTAAATATCAGAATGTGTCTGTTTCTACTGCTGGTTGAAGATGATTTGAGACTGAGGAGACTCAGGACATGGAGATGAAATTCCCAGCCATGCACAGAGCTGCTGTCACCTCAGGGTACTCATCCAACCTCACTTTTCCTTGGTTTCTAATTATAAAATGTAATACTTTTTTCTACCCTTCCTCCTCACCCATTTATATTATCTTTAGGTAATGTTTGTCTACTATCAACTAACCTTGAACAGTTAGACTTTTATATTGATTAAGTAAATAACGCAAATGACACCCCTAGAAACAACAATGCCACTGGTGACACAATATGCACCACTATAACTGGGGACAGAGAACCTCAGCATGGCTGATGCACCTCTGCTGGCACTGAGAAAATCCTTATTCCTGATAAAATGTCCAACTGAATACAGTCAAACTGCCCAAGCTTAATTACAACTCAGATAAATGCAGGAGAGTTCTCAATGGAAGAGTTACACAATCATTTCTCCCCATCCCAAGTTACCCACACAATTCATTTGTCATTCATAATTTTGAGATGAAATTTACTTGTTTTTAAATGTATAGGGAGATTGAGTGGTACATAGAATAAATCTATCTTTGTGTAGGTATCAGAAGTACAAATAATTAAAGTTTCAGGAAGAACTGGAGGACAAGTGAGAGGTTATAGAAGTCATGTCTGATCACCTCCCATGTATCAGATAACTCTCCAAAATAACCAAAGTTCAGCACGGGAGAAAAGTTCAGTGCAGGCCATGGGAAAAAAAGCAAACCTCAAAACAGGAGGAAAAAGACATACTTTCTGATAACTCCAATTGCTGCTTTAACATCTAAATTGCTTCCTCTGTCAGTGTGAGGGTACATTGTATACCTTTTTCTCTGAGACAAGTCCTACAAAGACTCACGTGGTGAAGCTTGACTTGGGAGAGAGTGGAATTTCTGTAACTGTGGTTTCATTTTTGCTGTTTAGACAACCTGCCTCCTGTGTTCCAGGCCCCCTCCAGCCAGCTGCTGACATTTATTGGGGAGAATTTTGTTTACCAGTTAATAGCAGTAGATCCAGAAGGGTCAGCTGTTCTATTCATCTTAGAGGCTGGGCCACAGGATGCCAGGCTCTCTCCAGCTGGCCTTCTCATCTGGAAAGTGGATTCAGAAGAAAGGCAGATCTTTGAATTCACCGTGGCAGATGAATGCAATGCACAGGGCAGATACTCCATTGAGGTAAGGAAATGAACACTTTTTTACAGGGAGAAAAAAACAAAGCCAAAACAAAGAAAACCCCTTCATCACATCAGGGCTATTGTCATTAGAGCTAATCATTTGTTACTGTCACAAAAAAACAAGACTTCAGCTATTTCCTCATAACTGTGTGTTATCCAGTACAGCAATAATGATCAATTAATGGAATAAATATCTCTGAGAATGTAGAAACTACATATACAAGGAACAAGAAAGAGTGCTATTGATTGCTGTTTGAAAGAACACTCTTGCAGAGCCTTTTAATGGTTCATTAATCTGCTTTAAAATTCACATTCTGCATTTGGATTGCAGAAAAAAAAGGCATATAACATAAAATAGCAAGTTTTAGCTATAAAAGGGAGATTATAACTCATTCTCAATGATATTTTTAGAGGGTGTCTTGCTCTTATGTCATTACTCCACACTTTAAGTTCCCTGGCAGAGCTTGTGCATTGCTTTGCCTTTATTGTGCAGCTTAGCATTAAGCCTGTGACAGGATGAGCTAATAAAGTGGGATGCAGAGTCTTGACACAAGAAAAGGTTGGTGAAGCAGATTTATTTTTTTTCCCTAAAGATTACATTTTTTACTCGAGCAAACTGCTAGCATCAAAAATCTGCAGAACTCACATTGCAAAGGGGGAACTGGTTTTAAATGGAAATGTTTTAAACTAAACCTGTGTTTAACCAGGTGAGATAATGCATAGGTTTGAATCTGTTGAAATGCTCTTCTTGTATGTATGTAAAATAAAACTATGGAACTCTCTTTTTTCCTGAAGACCAGCCAAGGAACTCTATAATCATGACCCTGCCTGGGAGCCATTTGTAATGTGAAATAGTAAGGAGGGCAGGCAAGCAAAGAGAAGAGATTTTTCATTTCTTCTTTAAAGAATAGGGAACAAATTCTGCCCTCAGATACTATGTAAAACTTGCTGTTGTAGCAAATAGGATTTTTTTTTCCTTAGAAGAATTTAGAATGTGCCCCTAAATAATGAAAGAAAAATCCCCTTAAAGCCAAGCTTTCAGCCAAATAAGTATGATGAGTATGAGACCTAGGCAAAGGAAATTGGTTGTAGATAAGTTTCTGTAATACTCAATATCATGTTTGCACTGTAAATCTGCCCTTGCTAAAGGGTAATTGTACCCCTCTCTCTGAGGAATCTCACCACAGCTCCCTCTTGCCTTCCTCAGGTCAGAGTAAAGCCCTGCAGCTGCCTCAATGGTGGAACGTGTGTTACCAACATTAAATTCCCTCCAGGCCTTGGTGAATACCTCTGCTTATGCCCAAATGGATTTGATGGAGAATTTTGCCAGGAAGATGTTGACAACTGCAAATCAAACCCCTGTGGCAGCGGGACATGCGTGGCCAGTGTGGACAGCTACTTCTGTAAATGTCCCCCTGGTCTAGGAGGTAACACCTCACCATTTCCATCTCTGATTTAAGTAGAGGTATATTGTGCTACAGGGTTTTCTGATCACAAGCATCCTTTAAATGGGCTACAAAAACCTCCCATGACCTACCTTAAGGTAGAAAAGGTCCCAAACCAGCCGTGATCAAAGAAGGAAAAATGACCTAAAGCTCTGTGATCTTGAAACGATCAATCAAGGAAGCCATGAACCTTCTTGATCTCAGCTTTGAGATGGGCTAGGAGAAAACTTAGTGGAAGAGAGAAGGGCAAAGATCTAGGACCCCTTTGTGCTCCACAGAATTTTTCTAAATTAAACCAAAGAAAGGACTAGCATTAAATGATTTTTCCCAGGTCTAGGAAGGAGAAGTGGATATAGGAAACATACAAAACTAAATCATCCTTTAGTCATAGAACCATAGTCCCACTTGAAGCTTGATTAGATTTAAGCATTAGAAAGCCACAAACCCATTAGGTTTTCAGACACACTGATGGAACCCATCCAACCTTTCAGGTTACAATAGGATTTTAAGAGACAGAGGGAGGAGAAATAACCAGGTTCCTCTAGAAGAGCAGAAGGAAAAGCATGAATGGGAGGAGCATGAGAATGAAATGCAGTGAAGCTGAAGAGGTGTAAACAGGAAAACCTAAATTGTGGGGAGAAGTAGCAGCATCTAACAGATAAATGAGGAGAGAACATGCTTGTACCTATCATGAAAGTTATACTCAGATGCACTGATGTCTGTGAATGACTCACATATGTGAAAAATTCCTTGTGACAGCATGTGGACAAGAATCTCCTCATGCTCTGCAGACAGGAGCCAGCCTCTCTGCTGCATTATGCTTCTGGAGTTTATCTGAGTTGAGTCACTGTTGGGTCTCATAGAGTCCCTGCCACCTCCTCCAAGCTGGGAACCACACTCCAGCTGCTTGTAACACCACTCACTCACTTCCAATAAAACAGAGTTTCACATCAGCCTAAACACATCTTCTCCCAGAGTTTCATGGAAGTCATCACCTTTTCATTTGCAGTTCCTGAAGAGGAGGTAGAGGGCAAATCTGAACACAGGGAACTTGATCAGGATTTCTAAACCTGGCTCTTGCTTAGCTTTGCAAACACAGGGCCGGGGAAAATAACAGAGAGAGGAAAGTAAAGACATTGTGTTGCCACCCATTTAGTCATCTGCAAAGGAAAGGTGCTATCTGATACTGTGTTAGAACATCTCAAGGATCAGAAGAACCATTTCAAAAGCAGAGTAAGGGAAAAACACCTAAAGGTGAGCTCAGATGTCCATCTTCAAACCTGTCAAAACCCCTCCCCAGTTCACATATGGAGACATAAATGAAGTCATGAGACCATCACACTGGCTGCTCTGCAGGGCTGTAGGGCTGAAAAACCCAGTAGAGGTAACATCAAATGCACCTGCAATGGATTTGCACCCCTTTTGTGAACATCTCCAGCTTCCCACTGCTGCCCCCCACACTTTACAGTGTGTTGCACATGGATGGGGTAAAATCAAGCTCTATTAGGCCACATAAAGAGTTTGCCATAATTAAAATGCATTGTTTATAAATGCACATCTCTGAAGTTATCTTCTTATTCAGTAATGGATGAAATACTCAACACTTGGGTGGAATAATCCACTTGAAAGCAACACAAAGTTTACTCTAGATAAAAAGGGCACAGGACATTTTGGAGGCCAGATAAACATGGTTTTCCTTAACCTTGAGTTCTTGCCAGGTTAAATAAATGCCCATTGTTTTTTCTGTATTTCCATCACCAAAAAAAAAGCTAAACCATGAGCAACAACTGAAAAGAAAAAAAAAAATCAGATATGATTGAGTGAAACAGGACTGTATCTCAAAGTTTTAATAGCAGGTGAAAAATTATAAGTGAGTGGAGCTGAAAGCCAGCTGGGAAGCAGATGATTTTACTTCAGGGCAGGTTCTGTGACAACAATAAAAGCTCATCCATGATGCTGTGTTTATGTCTCAATTCCCCAGAAAACCATCAATAATCTAATGAGAAGGCAATGCTGTACTGCTCAAGTGACAGCACCACTTCACCATCAAACCTTTATAAATTATAGCAAACAGGCAAAGGAAACAAAAAGTTAACCCTTTGGAGAGCTTCCCAAACACCACTGCAAGAGAGGCAGCAGCAGAGGGAGCAGGGTGTGCTGCCAATTCAGGTACATCAGAGTGTCTCAGGCAATGTAAGGGCATAACATTAGAATGAGAACATTTGGGAGGAGGTTGACTCCAGAATTCTATCTTAGCAAGTTTGCTGGCAACACCAAACCACATGGAATGGCCAACATGCTAGAGGGAAGGGTCAAAGGATGTGATCCTCCCCCTCTACTCCATTCTTGTGAGATCCCACCTGGATTAATGAATCCAGCTTTGGAGTCTTCAGCACAGGAAGGACATGGACCTGTTGGAGAGGATTCAGAGGAGGCCACAAAGATGATAAGAGGGCTGGAGCACATCTCCCATGAAGACAAACTGAGAGCGTTGGGGGTGTTCATCTTGGAGATGTGAAGGCTCCAGGGAGACCTCATAGCCCCCATCCCATACCTAAAGAGGACCTACAGGAAAGATGGGGAGGGACTCTATCAGGGAGTGGAGGAATAGGATGAGGTATAACACTTTTAAACTGAATGAGGGGAGAATTAGATTAGATATTAGGAAGAAATGCTTTACTCCAAGAGTGGTGAGACATTGGAACAGAGTAACCAGAGCACTGCTCAGAAAACTTGCGGATGCCCCATCCCTGAAGGCATTTTAGGCCAGGCTTTGAGCAACCTGGTCTAATGGGAGGTGTCCCTGCCCAGGGCAATGGGGTTGGATTAGATGATCTTTAAGATTCCTTCCAATATGATTCTGTTTACAACTCCTTAATATAAAATAGGAGTGAAGGGAATATGGAATTATAATTTCATTTCACTTTTCAGGAAACTGGAAAATGCCCAAGTTTTTTATGGTGCATTATGGCCATATAGACCCTAAATGAGATTGCCCATTCCTTCACAGGCTATTTTATGTAAATACAGCCAAAAAGCCCTTCTCTGTAGGTGGTCAGTAGTCTCAAGGCATAAGAGGACTTTATCTTCTCAGCCCAGCTTCCCATGCAGGGATGGAGAAACAGTTTTTTGCAACCTTGCAACCTGAATATCTTTTATTCCTATTATTTTATTTGTACTGTAGCAGTGCTGAGAGAAATGAGACTCCCCTGTGCTGCAGAGCACTGGAGGTCGTGCAGACAGAATAATTGACTGCTTCTTGCAGACAGCTCTCTGTTCACTTCTGCTGTTTCCTCAGCAACTTTCATTTGCCAGGTTTCAGACTTTGCAAACATTTGGATTATCATTTATGTCCAAATTGATAAGATACTGTTCAAAATCAAATCCCTCTGAGTGAAATTAAGCACTTGCAGAGTTCTACCTTTACATTACAAAAATCAGTCAAGTGACTGAACTTTAAAATTTAGCTTGTTACTTTAGCTCCTTTGCTTTCTGTAATTCTCTCATGTTGAGATTTTAAAGCCTGTCCTTTGCATCAAAAATAGAATTTGTAGGAAGGAGGAGGGAAGATGGGGGAAAAAGCAGCCATTGTTAGTGATACAGGAAACTTCACTTCTACTTTCATGGTCTCATGTTAATCTTTATATGACACTCAGAGAAAGAAAATAAATCTTAATTTAATCAAAGGGTGACTCCTTAAATATTTTCCAAAATGAGATGTCTAATAATTTCCCAGTGCATCATCAGAAAGCAGAATCAGAGAAAAGCAGCCTGATACTAATAATGCGCTAACTAAATTATATAACACAAAGCATAACAAGGGAGGAAAAATATAAGTTAAAGCCTGTGGTGCCATGTGGAGTCTGACTGAACTGAAAAAAAAAATCAAGAAGCATGAAAAACCAGAACTTACCTTGAGGTGGCACCAGAAAAGGGCATGTTTTGTGCTATTTTTTCTCCTCAAGAGAAAGCACACATGAGAAGGTGACATCACCAGCTTTTTTTCAGGCAGTTCAATCAACAGAGACTTCAATTTGAGATTTTTAAATGGAGATGCTACTTGAACCTGAAAGGGGAAGAGGAAGCTATCTGAAAGGCTGAAGCAATGAGAGATTATATTGTAGAAGCTGAATAGTAATGCTCTGGTTTTATCAGCCTGTAATTGATGGAATCATAGAATCATTTAGCTTGAAAAAGACCTTTCAGACCATTGAGATCAACTATTAACCCAGCACTGCCAAGCCCACCACTAAACCATGGCCCTTATTCATTCCTCTGAGACAAAGATGATTTTTTAAGAAAAAAAAAGCTATTTTATCCTTAGATCTTCATTCATAATAATTAGCTGAATATCTGGTATGGAGCAAGCTTTTCTGTACCTTGCAGTGTGTCTCTAAAAAGGTGTCCCAGTCTCCTTGGGTATTCCTACAAAGGGTATGACCTGATAGAAGTGATACAGGCTGACTAGTTAACAATCCACTATCAGGGCTGCGTGTTCTGGTAGCCAGCAACAGGCAAGTTTTCTCAAGTGCACAGCAAACATATCTGAAGCCTGAGGGAGTTTTAAACAACATTATATGTTATTACTCTTCACCATTTGCTGTTCAGAGAGTAGTTTTAATTTTCGGGTCACCTTCCCATATAGGAATCCAGTAAATCATCCAGAGTTGTGAGTTTGAATATCAGTTATATCAAGGGATTTTTTTAAAACCCTATTTCCAAAATCAGCAATGTTTTGGGTCTACAACCTATAGCAGCTTATCTTCTGTACACCAGCACCACGGTTTAGAGACATTTTTAGAAAGTTATCCAAATTTTAACTTTAAATTGGAAACAAAAATTGATTTTTCAAAACATTTTGTAAAAGTTCACCTGCAGACAGGGTCTATCAGGCTAATTCACAACAAGCTATTAGTTCACATAGAAACTAGAAGCACAATAGGTCAGTGCCTGGATCTTCTTATCCTAAAGCCAAAACGGTGACATTACTTTGCTTCTTCAGCACAGGACAACGATGTCACAAAAAACAAAACAACAAAAGCAGCAGCAAAGACGTGAAATGCAGGGGAAATAATTTTTTTAACATGCACTGTTTTCTGCAAGCAGTAGTCTCAAGTTCAGCACTTCTGGTGCCAGTAACAACAGTAATAAGCAGCGTGATAAAAGCAAGTTTAAGTGAGACAGTGGGGAATTTGGCTCTAGCACAAGTGACATACCCTGTAATGAGTTTACAGCTGAGACACAAAGCCTTAGTCTGCTTCAACACGCAAGCTGAGGAATAAACTGGGAATCTTTCCTGATTATTCACCTCCCCTTTGTTTTGCCACAGGGCTTACCTGTCAGGAAGACAGGAATGAATGTGAAGAGAGGCTTTGTTTTCCTGGAGTGTCCTGTATGAATACCTTTGGATCATATGTGTGTGGAATTTGCCCCAGTGGGATGGAGGGAAATGGTAAAATTTGCAAACGTAAGTGTTTGGTGTGATTTATTTTCATAGATGGGAAGAAAAATGGGTTCATTTCTACTACTATGATATTTGAGTCCTTTGCCACTTGCTTCAAGTAAGGACATTTAAATATACAAAGCAGACTATTGTCATAATAATATGGATAATTTCAAATTGGTCTCTGTTTGCTATTTTTCACTGCACTTTAGTTTCATTTTGATTAGAATGAACATTGCAGCAAGGAAAAAAGTCTTTCCAGATGCCAGCTAGATAATTTACTAAGGACATTCTCCATTATTTCACTCCCAAATATACAATCTACTAACCAGTATCTGGGGAGCATCCCCAGGATTTCTTTTGTTTTGGGTGAATGCTGTGTAAGCAGGGTGTAGGGTAAGAAGAAGAAGGATAAGAAGAAGGGTAAGAAGAAGAAGTTCCATGTCCAAATCCTTCACATTCTTATATCTATTTCATTAAGAGGACACAGCCCACAGCTGCTGAGATCATGCTTGATGTAAAGTCATGCCACAGGTCCCAACTAGTGAAGGAAATGGCTGGGAGCAATTTTACACCTGTTTAGTATTTGTTTTTGGGGCAACAGGCTCTGTAGTAGAAGACTGTGTTGACTTCATACTCTGCTGAAACCTTCCCAGTGCACAGGATGCAACCAACATGCACAGCTACAGTCACATACACAAAAATCTTCTCTAAAAATAACATTTGGCTGGTCAGAAGGAGAGAAATCAACACTCAGAGTGTTTTACAACTGTTTGTTGGTATTTCCCAAAGAAATCCGAGAAGCAGAAGATACAGATAGTAACTGAAAATATTCACTTTCCCTCATATTGACTTAAAAAAAATAAGTAATTCAGATGAGGAAAGACTTAGTTGTACCTACAGGGTCCTGGCACCAGCAGAACTGCCTTTGCCAGGTTTACCAATGCTCTTCAATCATATTACCAAATATCTACTCAGGAAGGAGGGTTTTTTTGCTTTATGATTTGGCCTCATTTGTTATTTCAAAGTGATTTTGCATCTGTTTCACTGACACATACTTTTGTAGCTAATATGGCCAATGAAGGAAGGATATACATAATAATGCCTCTTTTTTGAAATATACCCAAAAAGTAATTTCTTCCTTTGCATTTTTCATTATAGAAAAGTTTCTCTACTTATGAAATGCAGATATATTAGAAGGAATGCTACAGAGGGCTTTGTTGTCACTCCAAAATAAGTAACATGCCTATTCATACTTCTCTTGCTGAGGAAAACATAAAAGCTTCTGGCAGAAAGAAGGAGAATATTGAAGTGATTTTATAGGAGTTAGAGTAGGCTCAGTACACTATTTAATACATGTAGAAAGAGTTAAAGTCTCAGGCTTTATTAAGTGTACAGAATAGCCAAGAGATCCAGGACACCATCATTCAGCTCACATCATATATCCATAGACTTTATAATCCACTCGTTCATTCAAAAAACTATCTTAAAATTATGCAGAAATCAGTATTTTTTTTACAGGTTTCACTAATAAATTTCCCTCTTTACATCCATGTCTACCTTGCATGGGCCCAAAATTTGCAGCTGAAGGACTCAAAGCCAAGAAAAATGTACAAGAGAGTTTCAGAATGAAACCTTTGAGTAAGGGATGCAAATTGCAAGAGGGTAGATTTAGGCTGGAGATGAGAAATAAATTCTTTACAGTGAGGGTGGTTAGACACTGGAAGAGGTTGCTCAGAGAGGCTGTGGATGTTTAAGGCCAGGCTGGACACGGCATTGAGCAATCTGATGTAGTAGGAGGTGTCCCTGCCTATGGCAGGGGGGTTGGAACTCAGGTGATCTTTAAGATTCCTTCTAATCCAAACCATTCTATGATTCAGGAATTGAACAGAGTGCAGGTCCCAGTGTGCAGCAGAGCATCTTTGCCCAGGCAGCAATGCTGTCCAATAACATGGGTACCCTTGTTACTGCCCTACTGGCCTTCTCACTGCCCTCAGCTCAATAAAAGATCACTGTGCATATTAAATACATGCTCCCAGATAAGCAAATTTCAGTGATTTGGGGATTTTTGTATTTGTGGTGAGGCTTTGCAGCATGTCAGCAGCTGACTCACCTGATTTGCCTTTATTTGCTTGGCTCTTGGCTTCCAGAACACATTGATGTCAGGTTATCTGATTTGCTGCTGCTGTTGCTTTTTATCATCAATCACAGCTAAGGTCTAACACCTTGTTTCCTTGTCTCCCTGCTTTCTTCCCACAGCCCTGCTCACTGCTGACATTACAAAAGCTGGAAGCATTGAAAAAGGCAACAGCAAAGGTGATTTGAACAAGACTGAGGTTAAGCAGCTACTTCAACCCTTAGAGGCAAAGGATTCTCCTGTAATTAAGAATTTTAGCATCATTGATAGGCATGGTAGGTATACAAGGTTATGAAATCTTTTTCAGGTGAAGTTTACCCTGTTCAGAAATCATAGAATCATAGAATAGTTTGGGTTGGAAGGGGCCCTAAAGATCATCTAATTACAACCCCCCTGCCATGGGCAGGGACATCTCCCACTAGATCAGGCTGCTCAGTGCCTCATCCAGCCTCCAGGGAGGGGGCATCCACAACCTCTCTGGGCAACCTGTTCCAGTGTCTCACCACCCTCACAGTAAAGAATTTCTTTCTTTTATTCATCCTGAATCTCCCCTCTTCTGATTTATATCCACAGCAGTAAACATATATGTGTATAATCACAGAAAGGTAGAGTTAAATTTTTTTTAAAAAAAGTTAAAAAACCCTCAATACACCAGACTGGACTCCTGCTAAAAAATTTTCCATGGGAAGAGATCACAGCAACAGCCATCAGACTGGTCAGGCTCAACGTGAAATCACATCCCTACTGAAGCAGAACAAAATCACTCCAGATCTTAGTGATCAATGGAGAGCAAGAGGACAGGAATGACAGCTTATGCCAACTTGCCATCTCCAAGTGATGCTGACATTTTATTTCAGCCTCTGACAGGCTGTCACTGAATTAAGACTGAGTTTACAGCACAAGATCTACTCTTGAAGTATGAACTTGACCATGGCAGCTGCTTTCCCTGGACCTGGAGTGCTGCAGCAGGGTACTAACTGCTTCATTTGACCCAGCTAGAGAGGGTGTTGCACTGTTAGTTTAGTTTCCTAGTGAAAGCAGGCAGCAGAAGAATTGAGAGTGGACAAGTCTGTGGTCTAGGGGTATACGTAAAAGAAAAAAATTATTCTTTTTTCTCATCTTTTCTGCCCCTTTATTCTTTTGAGACCACACCAACTCTGGAGCCCTCAGCATAAGGACATGGGACTACTGGAGAGGGTCCAGAGGAGACCACAAGGATGGACTGGAGTCCTCCCATGAGGACATGCTGAAAGAGCTGGGGCTGTTCAGCCTGGAGAAGGGGAGGCTCAGGGGAGACCTCACAGCAGCCTCCCAGTGCCTAGAGGAGCTCCAGGAAAGCTGGGGAGGGGCTGTTTGCAAGGGCATGAAACAATAGGATGAGGGGCAATGGTTTGAAACTAGAGCAGGGCGGGGTTAGATGAAGCATTAGAAAGAAGTTCTTCCCCATGAGGGTGGTGAGACACTGGAACAGGTTGCCCAGAGAGGTTGTGGATGCACCAACCCTGGAAGCATTCAAGACCAGGCTTGCTGAGGCTCTGAGCAACTTCATCTAGTGCATGATGTCCTTGCTCACTGTGGAGGACACGATGAGATGGCCTTTGAAGGTCCCTTCCAACCCTATGATTTGTTTGTATACTGATAACAAGCCAGTCAACACTTAACCAGAACACACCTCTCACAGGCAACCATCATAATGCTGGTACAAGAATTATGCAGAAAATACTTGAGAATCATGACAGAGACCCCACTAGAAGCAATTAAAAATATCTACAACCACCATAAAGATTTTATTAATCATCTTTTTTCTATCTTGATGTTACTAACTACTTCACAGGCAGTTCATATACACTTGCTACTCAGTGAAAACCTAGTAGATAAAATATTATATACTACTGGGGTGTTAAATTTGGACCAAGTTCTAAGATAATTAATCTCCTATCACATAAGGTTTGACACATTAAGGATGGCATCTAGATCAGAAACATATGTACTTCACAGTCAATTTTTAAAGGCATGGTATATGTGCTGCAAGGTTTGATGATTACCTTCTAATTAATAAAAGCCAGGATGTCAGATAATTCAGTTTCTTACTCAGTTAATCTTCCACTTATACTGAAAATTAAGGTTTCTATATTATCTATGATAAATGCCAAACAACTTTGAGTAATAAGCTTGAAAACATGCAATTATAGGACTAATAAATCTTGCTTTAATGAGAAACAGCTGTTGTGTTACACTCTGCCTACAGGACACTCTCTTCTTTGGCTCAAGCTTTGGGAACATTCTGCATTAATTGGATTTTAAAGGAATAAAAGCAGTGAGAAGACTTCAGTTGGGCTTGGGCTACCACTGCTTAATTTTATAGATGCAATTGATTGGAGAAATTATAACTCAACAGGTTTGAATTCCTTTTGCAGGCTCTGCAACACCACTGTCACACATCACTACCTGTGCCAACAGACCATGTTTTCCTGGAGTGCTTTGTTTTGATAGGAAACCTCCTTACATTGGATACGTCTGTGGCCGGTGTCCAGCAGGGTTTTTTGGCAATGGTCGGATCTGCACCAAAGTCCCCAGGCCAGGTACCATCTGATTTTTAGAAGTTTCAAAAGGTTTTGCATGTAAAGGCTGTAAGAAAATATGAATTAACATTCATCTTTGTTGTACAACATCAAAAACTTTTTTTTTCCCTTTCACTCTTACCTGATGAGCAGCTTCCAGATCTTGTCTTAGGAATACCTGGCCCTCTGGGTTGAAATTCAATGGATCAACCACATCTCTTACCACCAGGAGGGAATCTTCTCAACAGGGCTCACCAGGCAGTATGAATCATCACATCTGTATTTCTGGCAGAGGATTTCAAAACATGTTTCCTCCTCACTAAGATCCAAATATGACACATGCCAATATCACTCCACTACCCTCTTTTCCTAATTATTTTGCTGCAAGGCATCTGTCCTCCAAGGTGACCTGTGAAGATGATGACAGACAAAAGTGTCATGTAAGAACAACTATACCAACAACTAAAGGCAACAGATAATTAACACATTTCAATAGTACAGTTCATACCCTGAGCAATAATCTACCTCAGGGGACACTGAAGCTCAGCTGGACCCATTAATCTCTGAGGCCTGATCATTAGAGGAGGTCTTCTGCTGTGATAAAAGAAAAGCTGGGTCCTGACCTCAGGCAGAAAGTGGCAATAGCATAGCAACAGCTCATCAGTCAGCCCATCCTGCTTTCTCTCAATGAAATTTTCATCATTCAATGTAAGGTTCTCTAGGGACAGCTTCAATGCTTGTCCTCTTTTTATGCACAGTGATTTGCCAGGAGAACTCATTCTCTATTAGCACTAGCTAAATCTATGGTTTTTTTTCTAAATCTTTTCCTTAAGTATTCAAGACAGACTGGCTTCAAATCTGCCAAATTCCTCACCAATCTCCTGCATCTGACAAACCTGCCTTCCCTCCCCCATATATGTCCAAATCAATGGCCACTGCCTCAGCATTGCGTTTTAACACACACTATCAAAGTGGAAGCAATTCTCCTGCATAGTGTAGGTATCATCCAGCTTCTCTGAACTATAAATTGATTTTAGCCAGCTCACTGAATCTAAAGGTCAAAAAATAAATCAAATATTTTTTCTTTCTTTAGCAATGAGCAAGTACAACAGATTGCTTAGTTTGCCAGAGTCACTATGTCACAGAATCACAGAATATCAGGGATTGGAAGGGACCTCAAGAGATCATCTAGTCCCATCCCCCTACAGAGCAGGAAGAGCTAGGCCAGGTCACACAGGAAGGCATCCATGTGGGGTTTGAATGCCTCCAGAGAAGGAGACTCCACACCCTCTCTGGGCAGCCTGTGCCACTGTTCTGTCACTCACTGTGAAAAAGTTTTTTTCTTATATTTCTGTGGAACCTCCTGTGTTCCAGCTTGCACCCATTGCCCCTTGTCCTATCACTGGAGGTCACTGAGAAAAGCCTGGCTCCATCCTCCTGACACTCACCCTTTCCATATATATAGACATGAATGAGCTCACCTCTCAGTCTCCTCTTCTCCAAGCTAAAGAGACCCAGCTCCCTCAGCCTTTTCTCAGAAGGGAGATGCTCCAATCCCTTCATCATCTTCATGGCTCTGTGCTGGACTCTCTCCAGCAGTTCCCTGTCCTTTCTGACCTGAGGATCCCAGAACTGGACACAATACTCCAGATATACTCTCCAGGGCAGATTAGAGGAGAAGAATCTCTCTTGACCTACTTGACTACACCCCATTTAATACTCCCCAGGATGCCATTGTCCTTCTTGGCCACAAGAGCACATTGCTGGCTCATGGTCATCCTGTTGTCCACCAGGACCCCTGGGTCCCTTTCCCCTACACTGCTCTCTAACAGGTCAGACCCCAGCTTATGCTGATACATGGGGTTGTTCTTGCCCATATGTAAGACCCTACCCTTGCCCTTGTTACATCTCCTTGAATTTCTTCCCACCCAACTCTCCAGCCTGTCCAGGTCTCATTGGATGGCAGCACAGCCTTATTTTCTGATAGTGCACTCTAGCCCCTGTGTCATCTGTTGGCTCTTCCATAACTTGGTGAAGGTGTAAAAGCAGTTGAGAAAATGAGAAAAAAAGCTAAAATCATTGTGCATGTAATTCCTGTTATTACCCAAAGCTGCACTTTGTCATTAATGGGATAATGGGATTCATATTGTACATCCCAAAGGTCATTTAAATGCTCAAAAGTAGAACAGAAAGTCTACAGCTGTAGATATTAGTATAAAAAATCAGATACACTTACTCTACATATCAATATTAAAAAATAAATCTGTGGATGTTCTAAAAAGAGAAATGCAGACAGTAGTGATTCATACCTGTCATATACAACTCCAGGCAAGATTTAAAAAATACCCCAAGTATGAGGATCTGAGACTAATAGATGCTTCTTTCAAAAGCAAGTTGTACATCAGAAGCTGGAGTGTTGTTTTTCCTTTCCTCCTCTCAAATAGGCAAACTGAATCCAGGTCTTCATTCTGCAGACATGGCTACACACCCAACTCTAGAACTTTGGTGAGGGAATGAAGTGGGATCATTTTTCTGGTTCCACCAGAACCTCATAGAATCATAGAATAACTTGGGTTAGAAGGGACCTCAAAGATCATCGAGTTCCAACCCCCCTGCCATAGGCAGGGACACCTCCCTGTTCGTGTTCATTCACTCCAGGGAATTCTATGAATACAAAGGAGGAATCTTGTGCCTCAAGGTTAAACAAAAGCAGTCATTCATTCTAATATTTAACAATGAAAGTGATTGCTGCAGCTGCACAAGTGTCCTAATTTATGACCAAAATGATCACTTCTCCTTTCCCACATGCTTTGCTGGTTCAAGCAATGGTATTGCATTGCATTGATGACTAAAAGAGATCAGACAAAAAAAAAAAAAAATGAACTTTCAATTAAATTTAGGTACAGACATGGATAATTATTACTGTGAAATCCTTCCTGTTAGAATAATAGCTTCTCTCTCTTGTAACTCATGGGATCAGACTTCAAACGAAAGTGAACAAATCCTCTTCAGCTCACTCCAGTGCTTGTGAAGGTACTGAGATTGTCTGCCACTTCTTTCCAACTCCAGTAATTTTAATCTAAAAATACCCTTGCTAATCCCTATTTTGTACTTCTATTGCCTGCTTTTGACACGAATCTTCACTCAACTGTTGTGATTTAAGGATTAAAGGATAAGTATTCTTTTCATATAGAAACCACAAAAATTACCCAACTGCCTTTGGAGACCACTCAGGAGAAAAAATTTGCCAGAACAAAATTGTTCCCGAAGTCAGTGTTTGATGAGCAGTACCCAAAAGTCCTTCAGTTTTGATTTATAATCAGCAAAGTACCATTTCCTCAGCATTGATATGTGATTGGTATTAATCTTTTGGTGTACTTGACTTACTGCAAACTATGTAACACCACAGACAAGTATAAAAGCTATATTTATCTGCTCTGCCAAGAATGCAGGGCTTCATTCCATCCTCACTTAGGTATTTTCCCTGGTTTTTGTCAGTAGTTTGTACCAGGCTTGGTTTTGAAATATGCTGGTTTAGTCCTCAGGAAAAACACCAGGAATTAAGTTGGCATTGAGGCTCACATATGTAAAAGGAAACAGTTATTTTAAAAAACACATTCTGTTAGAAACAAAAACTACTTCCTGCCAATCAAAATCCATAAAACTGGAGTTTTGTTTTGTTTTTTTTTTTTTTAAATGAAAAGTGGGAGCAGATGTACCTCCATTTTGCTGGCAATGAATAAAGAGAGAAGTCAAAGGAATTTAAATCTGTCCAGGCATCACTGGGCACATCCCACATTTGTACAAAATATCTGGTATCTTTTTGTAACAAGAAGCAGATCTCTTAAATCAAACTTAGCAGTAAGCATTGGTCATATTCTTGGCACAAAGGAAATGAATATATCCTAATGGGGGATGCTGGTGATGTTACTGCATGTTGCAGTATTAGTTCTTGTCAGACACCACTGGCATTTCTCTGGACTGGATTCATCACTCACAGTTGCAGAGAATCCCATCTGTTTGTGCTTTCTTTAGTGTGTTAGAGAGGTTGGTGTCATCACAAAAGATTTATTTGTTTCCTATTAGTAAATCAGCAATTTCACTGGACAAAACAGAGCCAAATCCATCACCCACAAACGATTGTTTGCTCAGAGACTTCCAGCTTCTTCTGGTTTAGGGAGCTGGAGATCAAGGGAAAGGATTGTTTTATGATCTCTGTAATGGAGTTATGCTTCTCCATCCTGAACACCACTACTGCCATAGCAGTTAATTTGCAGTATCACAGACATTTGGCCCTTGATATATTTCTGTATGTGCCAGATATTTGCTATGTTTATGCACTATATATTTTTCACTATTTCAGTATCTGCACTGTGCTTCTGAATTCACTTTGATTTTACATCAGAGAGACCTCTGTGGCCTTCTCATTTGCACCACTGTCAGATCAACATCAAGGTGTGGATTTAAAAGGAGAACAAAATGTTTTGATTTAAAGTGGTGTGGTAGGGTTTTAAACTCCTTGTGCTCTGTTTGAGCACAAGACAAACACAAGAGGAAAATATTAGTCTTAAGTTAGACATTCTTAACTTCTAACTTTGAAATCAGAGTTTTCATTATTAGCCCTCATCATTCATCAATGTCTGGAAAATAACCCCAGTAAGAGCTTTGGTCACCAACCCAAGGTTTTACCTCTGGAGCTCACTCTGCAGGAGCAGGGACCTGTTACTGCCTGGAACCAATCAAAACACTTTGCTTCAAGAGATGTCTGAAGAACATAATGAACTCCTTTCATCTCTTATCTAACAGAATTGATGAATTTCCATTAAAAAGATCAAGGCCCAGACTCCAGTCTCTCTTACAGCAGTGTAAATCATAAGTGAATCCATTAAGTGACTAGCATTACCCTAATGGAGTGAACCAAGTGCTGTTCCTGGAAGACACATCTTAAAACCTGTTAAGGCAGGCACTTCATATAAAAAAATCTGTCTGTACCAATAGGTGTAGATAAAAATCATATATTTTCCAGCAATTCCAGCTTCGTAATCAGTAATTAACTAGACTTCTCTTGGTTTAAGCAATGAATTACAAAGCACACTTGAAGGCAGGAACATTTTGATGCTCTGCAAGGTTGTCCAAGATCATTAGGTGTGAAGTTCTCCAAGATCCTCGCATAGAAAGCATAAGAGAAATATAAAAATAAATAGAAAATAATCCTCTGACTCATCTCAGTGTGGCAATAGGCCTCAGCTATTCTTGTGGGTTCCAAAACCAGGAAGGTTTACATCTTAATACCACAGCTTCCAGCTCCAAGCTCTGACTCAAGCCATTGAAATTCTGTCCACAATTCATCTTTGGAATTTATGGTGGCTGATTCCTTTCATAAGCTATTTTTCAGTGTTTCTAGTTTGTGTACTTCAGGAAAAAATAAACAATTTTTTTTTTCCAGACTGACCACTTAGGATGTAATAATGATCTCTCCTTCAAGGGCAACATGATGAAATGGCAACTGAAGTGAGGCCAGAAGTGTCACACAAAGACATTCCATATAAATTTAGATTCAGGAAAGACAGAGTTTTGTTAATGGTATATCAGTAATCTTCCCACAAGGCCAGGATCAGCTTGGCACTCGGGACATAAGCTGTGACCCTTTCCTGCCCTCTGAGTATGTAATTGCCACTGAAAATCCACCCCCGTACTTGTCAAGATAGAAAGGGAATCTCAGAATCTTTCTGATGGCTTTTTCCTCCTTAGGGACACCTAATAAAACGTTAGGTATTTTCAGAGAAAATATCACCAGAGTGCTTTGCAGTATGTGCTATGACCCAAACATAACAACTAAAGTAGGCAGGGTGGGAAGAATATGTTTAGATAATTTAAAAGATAAACGGTTTCCAGTTTCACTGATCCATGCAATCTGTCAATCCAGAATTTGTTAAGTGCTTCCAATTCAGATGATATATTTAGGAAATGATGGAGCTCAGCAACAGAAGACCAATGAAGCCCAAGCCATAAAGCCACTAGGGAAGAGGACTCAGCTATATGCCATGAATAATATTTACATTCAATCAGTACATCAAGTACAGATTACATTTCTCTCCTACCAAGAACATACCACCTTCTTCTTAAGCAATCACTGTGCCATCATGACTTTTAAGTGATAACAACTCAGTTTCCAACAAATAATCTGAGGATACAGACCCTGTAGGGTTTTTTTTCTTTTTCTTTTTTTTTTTACATTGATAGAAAAGAGAGTAAGATTATCTCCTCTTAAAATTTCCTTGTTTAATCGTCCAGCTCTAAAAGCATATGGCTTTTAAAGCAAAACCCTTTTTCCACAAATTTTATAGGACTGCTGTTTTGTTTAAGGCACTTAGAAACCCTTTAAAACTGTAACTCATGCCAGACCAGCAGCCTGGCCTCCTCAAAGCAATGCAGGAATTTTGCCTCCACTTGTAAAAGCAAAAGCAGAAGCTGAAGAAAAATTAATTTTAAGCAATACAAAGCTCAGCAAAATACAAGGAGCAAAAATAGGTGTGAAATACACACATTCATCATTGCTCAGGACAAATTTAGGATTCATTCCTTAAAATCCTGCTCCTGTTGATGAACAGGTACTTACAATGGCACTCATTTCTTGCTTGGAGAATCAGGTGATAGTCATGGCAAATCCACATGAATTTTGCCAAAAAATATCTCGAGATAGCTAATTTCTAAAGAGACACAACAAAAATGATACTTTTGTGGGCAGGAGAGAATGACCTCTCATGCTGATCTTTTCTTAGATAAGAATTACATGAAAGCACAGTATAGCCCAGGTTGAAGGAACCTTGAAAAACCATCTGGTCCAAATTTTGATTTCTCAAATGGAATTTATCTCATATATTATGATACAAAGAGAAAATAGTTTTGTTTAAATTCTGGTAGAGACACAGTTGGGCAGAACTCCCTGCTACAGAGAGCATCCCCAGAGCTCTCTGGTCTACCAGTAGTGCAAGAGCTGATGCCTTCTAGAATTGAAAAACAAAAGTTTCTCCATACTAAAAGAAGATGCTCATGGTATTTACAGAATGTTGTCTTAAAAATATCAGACTTGAATGAAGTTACTGGATCATGAAATTTTAAATTCTTAAGCTAATGTAATAGCTCAGTGGAAAGCTAATCCTTAGACCTTTTTCCTTCTCAAATCATAAAATGCTTTGTGTTGGAAGGAGACCTTAAAAATAATTTCGTTTCAACCCCCCTGCCATAGGCTTGCTCCCACTAGACCAGCTTGCTCAATGCCTCATCCAGCCTGACCTTAAACACTTCCAGAGAGGGGGCATCCACAACCTCTATGGGCAACCTGTTCCACATGCCCCTGGTTAGTTCATTACTTCCAGTTTGTATTTGTTTGAATGCAAAAAAGGAGGTAAATTATCTTCTTCACAATCCACAATGTCAGTGTTGAATCCCAAGTGACCTCAGCTTGCTTCAAAAATCTTGCTCCATGAAAAACGGTGATTTATTTCCATTATATATTCTCAGAACCTAAGAGAGGAAAAGATGAAACACAACACTGTTGTTAGCTGTAGTGCAGCTACCCAATGTCCCTACTGGCTCATCCTGATGTTCTTTCTAATTAAAAAACACAAGCATTAGAACTGAAAGTCTTCTGACATGACTGTCCCCAACATCTTAACATAGAATTATTTTGCCAAGAGCTGATGACCCCAATGTTTAACGAAGCAGTGAGCTGCAGCTAAATATTTCAGGAAATGTTGCATTAGGAGCATGAGTTGTTCAGATGGAAGAGAAGGTTCATCATTGCTGACCTACTGGTGACAGTGAAAAACTCATTTGGTTAAACTGGACACAAATTAAGACAAGGACCTAAGAATATTTGCATTATACCATCTGAAATCTATCAAAATTGCCTGGTTGGGTTTTTTTTTTCTTATATAAGAGTGAAAATACATATTTTTCAACCTAACTTTAATCAGCTAAAATTGTGGAGACTCCCATACTCTCACTGAAAGTATTTATAGGTGCTTCTATGGTATTAAAAAAGATTCATTACTAGTTTCCAGCAAGGCATAGTTCAGATTGTTCCTTGGCTTTCATATGTAAAGTAACTCATTTTTCTGTGTTTACAGCCCAAAACAACATAATTATAGTTTTAGCTGACTTACTTCTTGAATCAAATAAAAGGAGAATTTTAGTAAAATATTCAAATAGAAGCTCTTTTTTTTCTCTCTCTTTGAAGCAGCATTATGGATTTTCTTTTGAAGAATTGTTATGAACTTTCTTTATAATGTATTATTACAGTTCTAAAGGAGCCTACCTAGATGTTTCAGAGAATTAGATGGGGATGCTTCAGAGAGGATCTGTCTTGATTTAGCCTATTTTGTATATATCTATCAACCTGTCCAAGCCATGAGGGAGTCTGAAGGCCCATGAGGCATCATCAGATAAGAACACAGTTTTTATTAATTTTCTCCATCTCTCACAGCACCAAGAAGTAAAATATCCTGCCACTTCTTGAATAGAAAGAATAATTTATTTTTATGAGCTCTATCTTAATACTGTCTTTGTAGCTGTTGAAATAATACAGTTGCAGACTGCAATAATTGGAGACAGTAAAAACAGAAAGAGGAGAGGCAAAAGTTCAGATCTGAAAGATGGACAAAGAATAACAAAAGCAAGGACAATAAAACAGTGATAAGGGGGTTAAGTGGATGATCCAGGGTTTTTTGAAACACAACCATATTTCTCCTTTGCTTCCTGTTTTGTTTGTTGGGTATTCAGAGAAAAGCAGACGAAAAGCACTTCTAAAAATGCAGCAGAGAATAGTTTAGACCCAAGGAATGTAAAGAGCAGAAAAAGAGATGTAGTAACAAAGGAGCAAGAGGAGGAAGTCTCCTGTGCAAGGGATGAGATTACATCAAACATACCGAGTTTTTCCCACTCCAGGAGAGAACTTTTCAATTAAATCTTGAAATAAAATGGAAGGTAGGAGAAAACGTTGTTTGTACAAAAACAGCTGGTTTAGAAATCTAGGTATAAAATCCAAAAGAGATACTTATAAAGAAAATTTCTGATAGAGGGGGGGAAAAAACAATCCCCCTAGGAGAAAACCTCTCAATTAAATCTTGAAATAAAATGGAAGGTAGGAGAGGTGTTTGGGAAAGCACTGTTTGTAAAAACACAGCTGGTTTATAAACCTATGTATAAAATCCAGAAGAGATACTGATAAAGAAAATTTCTGATCCTCATTTGGGGAGCATGCTCATATCTTTGAAATCAGCAATTTCTACACAATTTTTAAAAGCATGGTCTCTGGTGACTCTGACATTAAATTTCATTATTGAAAAATTACAGAATAAAATCACTAAATTAAAAATAAAATAAAACAACAAACACCCAACAACAGAGTCTGCAAACAAAGTAAAAATAATTAATCTTTTCCTCAATATTCTACTTTTATCTACAGCTATCACTGTGTTCATCACTTTATAACCTTCTTGTTCTTTGCCTATGTATGATATCTTGTTCCAAGAAGAGCATCAACCAAAAGCTGATGGATACCTCCTTGGAATACAGACAAACATATATTACATAAAAGCACCATGTATTATGATAAGTTTCAGATTTAAAACTGTTTTTTTACTCTCAGACTGGAGTGTCAGTCTAGAAATTTGGTTTATAATCTGATACTAGTATTATCTATCCAGGATACCTATAAAAGGACTGATCATTTAAAGTCATAAAGACAACAAAAGATCTAAACTTAAGCTCCTACCTAAATTTATAATGATATCACAATTTCAATGAAAAAAGAAAATAATACTGCAGGTATAGCTTTTGTAAAACTTGAGCTGAGGAATTCATTCTAGGAGTTATTGCTTGTGATTGCAAGAGAAGGGACAACAGTGACTGGTAATTTCAATCAGCATCTAAATGTGGGGGAATTCTGGATGCTTAAGAGAAAAGAAGGGAAAAGAAAAGTTATATTTCTGAATATTTGGGAGGGAGAAGGCACTAGGGTATGCTTGGATGCCTAGAGAGAAGACTTAGGAATTAAACACACTGAGTAGAGGAGAAAGTTGTGCCAGAACTTAATCGTAGAAAACAGCTGATTAAGAATTGATGGGAAAACAAAATTTCCCTAGAGGTTCATATTGACAGCTGTTCCTTTTCCTCTTTCTCACCAAGCAAATACCAAAAAAAAAAAGAAACACTGATGTGGGAAAAAAAAGTAGAGAAAAAAAAGGGACAATCCTTAATACTCTGGTAACAAGACTTCTTAGACCGGTGCAATTTTTCTATTCACTCTTGACATTTTAAATAAGATTTATGTGCTGGTAGGTGTTTCAAATTTTAAATGATCACCCACATGGTGTAATATGTCAGAAGAGCATTTCTCTTCCAACATTCTTCTGAATGAGGAAAGTGCTACACAGTATGTGCTATTAAATGTTAATAGCTCTGAAACTACACAAATTGTAAATTTATTGAATTGTGTTAATAATGAGATTAATTCCTAACCCATTCACGAAATAGCTGTAAATGTGGGATGAATTCAAAGGTGCCCATAGTCCTCTGAACTGACAGGTGGAAGAGACAGGGAGAAAGAGCCAGACTTCAACCAAAGAGAGGGATGGTTTGAGAAACTTTATTAGACTAAAGGAAAGAGAAGCCTTGAGATTACATAGTGTCCAATACCATCTCAGTCATGTCATTAGATAAAGAAATGACACTTGCATTTAAAAACCAAAATTATGGAAGGGATCTTCAAAGTTCATCTAGTTCAGCCCCTCTAAGTTTCTAGCACTAATAGCTACAAAGACAAGATTAGAAATGAAAAGGCAACAAACACTCATGTCTACAAGAAGCTTAAGCCAGTGTTTGAGGTGTCACCTGCTGGTTGTAGGTGCAGAGGGCTTAGGAAGAAGGATGTGAAGGTGTTTAAGTCTAAAACCAAGCAAAGATTTTGGTGAATGACACAGAGGAATATTATAGGGGGGAGGAATATGGCAGAGGGTTGGAACTAGATGATCTTCAGGGTCCCTTCCAACCCAAACCATTCTATGATACTATAGCCAACCCTTCCCAGGCAAATAATGAATGAAGTGTGCTGTTTCCCCGAGGACAAAAATGGTTGAGGTCAGAATTGAATGTCATTTCTCTTAATTCAAGTCTGAATGTTGCCTTTTTCCAAAAGTTTGTAAATGTGAAAAAATAGCCAGAAACTCAGAAGAGAGAAAACACGTTAAGAGTTTCTTCTCTGTCTTTCATTGCATTGTCACCTTACTCTGGGTTTAAGAGACTGTTGAGCACATTCTCTGATTGTGAACTTCTATTTCACTAGCTTATATAGTCATTTTATTATCTTCAGAATGAACACAATCCCTTTCAACCCCAGATGCCTACTAGTTCACTACAAAATACAATTCAAGGACAGAAGAATACAAAGTTTGCTCTACCTTAACAACACTGTGATGGTGCTGGCAAGCATGAACCAGAGACTGCTGAAGAATAATTCTGATTCATGAGTTAATGTGAGAAGCATAAAATACATGAAACATCAAAAGATGAAGCTTCTCATGTTGGCAACTCCTGCTCTACATAACTGGGAAGTGTCCCAGTGTTAATTTGGAGGAGGGATGTTAAACATCTGTCTCAGAAACTTGATCTCTGACACCCTTGTTCTAAACTTCCCCAGACAGAGGGACAACAGAGGCATCTATCTTCTCAGGGCCTGATCCATCCCAGCAGTATGCTGTGCTCACCATGCTGTAACTCCATCAATACAAATGGATCTCCTGCCATGCACAACTGGAGAATGGCAGCAGGGTTTCAGTCTCTTATCTACCTCTTGGAAAAATAAACTCAATTGTTCCACTGCTGCACATTTCACCATTTGTACAGGCAAAAACACTGACAGGTAGAGAAAGTGGGTTTCTTTCTCTACCGTCAGATAACCTTGAGCACTTTGCCTTGTCATCTCTTTGTTATTTTCATCCAGCCCAATATGTGATCACCCAGTGGCATCACAGAGAAAACCAGATTCACACAATCATGCTTCTGCATTGATAATGGGTTATACATTTGAAGATATTGATCAGCAAGGAAAATAAATTGAGGTAACACAAGATTTGAGAAAGCTGCTGACTGCAGAGAACTGAGTCTGCAATCTTTTGGTATTCTTCTTTGTTTTAGCTTATTTAGATGCCTGGAAGACTGTAGAAAGACATTTTGGAGTACTCCAGAAGAGGAATATCATATTCCTGTCCTAAATGAATTCCTAACTAAATAGTATCACTATAACTAAAAACCTGAAATTATGGAAGTTGAGAAGGCAATCCACCACATCTAAATCACATCAACATCTTTATGGTCAGTGTCTTTAAGGACAACTTTAATGGTCTCTACAGAGTGATTGAGTGACCCTGATCAGTACATATCATAATGAACAACAGCCCAAAGGTCCTATTACCAGAGAGGTACTATGCTCAGAGAGGATGTGGATGTCCCCTCCCTAGAGGTGTTTAAGGCCAGGCTGGATGAGGCACTGAGCAACCTGATCTAGTGGGAGGTGTCCCTGCCCATGGCAGGGGGGTTGGAACTCGATGATCTTTAAGGTCCCTTCCAACCCAAACTATTCTATGATTCTATTATTTGAGATGTAAAAATTACCTTACCATACATACACTCCAACAACATGCTCTGTTATACAGGAGAGGCTGTAGCTTATTTGTTGTATCAGCAATAACACCTTTTCCCTTTCTCAGGTAGTCAATCTGATCCTCTTTCCTAGTTGCTAAAATTCAGTTAGGAGGAATTATGGCACAGGACTTCCAAGATATAATCAGGGCTTATTTTAGAAATAAGTCAGAGAGCTCATTCATCCCATCACTGTAACTTCTGTTGACTTCTGGATCCTGAATGACATTTTCTAATGGCAGTAATGATCACCTATTTTTCAATGAAGGGGGTTTTTTTTCATCTTTCTCTCACTCATTTTTAAAAATCCTGTGACTTTACCTGTCCTCTCATGTTCTTTTTGCTGATGCCCTCCATGCTTCAACATTCCATTTCTTCCATTCTGTGTACCTCACCATTCATCAGCCTTCTTTTGGACAGTAAAATCCATGTATTTACCTACAGCTCCTCTAAATACCATATATTTATCTAATGATGTCCATAGCTTGACTCAGTGCCACTGTAAAAGTAGAAAAGGTTAGGCTTGAGGGCAATAAAAACTCATCAGCCACTAGTAGATGCCACTGTTTATCAATCAAATAAACACAGCTTTGGATTCCAGGATGCCCTAACTTACATTCTGAACTTTGCCAAGCATCCAAATCCCTCTCCTTGCTAACTATGGCTAATTTTCTACATCAATAGGAGTTTTCAGAAAGTGATTAATATCTGTATTTAAAATGAAGAGGTACATCCTGCATGGGGTTAACCCTAGAAGCAACTGGGCTTTTTTGTCCAGGATCCAAGACATTCCATTTCCTATGGAGTAAGTACGCCAGAACTGGTTAAAAATAGCTTCTCCCATTCATTAGAGTCAGCAGATGGCCATTAATCTTCCTGAAAGTATTGATTCCAAGTACTCGTCTCCACTTTCAAGGCCCTTCACAGAGTACCCTCTCCCCATCTATCATCCCTCCTCACACAACTGAGAAGGTGGCTGGCTTGGTGACAAGTGGGTGACAGTTACAAACCAGCTCACTCTCTTACACTCTGCCCCTCACGTCTGGAGGGAGCTGTATGCAGCATTAACAAAGCTTTTCCATTTGTCTCCTCTAAATGCTCTCCTAAAACTTCCCTTATAAACTGGTGTGATGAGACTTAGACTCTCTCTAGGACATGATCTTGCCAAGGACCACCTTAACTTCGCTTATTTCTTCATCTCCAATATCTGTTTCTCCCAAACCTCTCTCACCCTTCTCCTAGACCATAAGAGCTTGAGTGTAAAATCTCTGCATTAAATGCTGTCTAGCAGAATATAGAATAGTTTGGGTTGGAAGGGACCTTAAAGATCATCGAGTTCCAACCCCCCTGCCATAGGCAGGGACACCTCCCACTAGATCAGGCTGCTCAGTGCCTTGTCCAGCCTGGTCTTGAATACCTCTAGAGAGGGAGCATCCACAACCTCTCTGGGCAACCTGTTCCACCACCCTCACTGTAAAGAATTTTTTCTTATGTCAAGTCTAAATCTACCCCCTTCCAATTTACATCCATTGTTTCTAGTCCTCCCATCTGATATCACATTAAAAATTCCTTCTCCTGCCTTTCTGTAGTTACTATATCACAGCATCACAATATTGCAACATACACAAAAGGAACAAATGTTAGCTCAAGTGTTCAAGAACTCTAGGGTTCACCATGCAAAGGTGAACAGCAGCAAAACCTCATAGACTAGGGGAAGGTAAAGCTAACAAACCAGCATGTCAAGTGGTTTTGCCTGGCTGCAATTTAACCACTGTAAAGAATAATGTCAGACCTTCACTGAGACTTATTACCTCAGGTACAATGTTAAGATACCACACATGTATCTCTTGTAGCTCAGGAACTATCACCCAGTACAACCCAGTTTTGCAGGTTCCTGCACTCTGTCAGTGGATTTCAACTGGTGGGGCTGATTAAACAGGCTGCCCAGAGAGGGTGTGGGGTCTCCTTCTCTGGAGACATTCAAACCCCACCTGGATGGCTCCTGTGTGACCTGATCTGAGTATTCCTGCTCCAGCAGGGGGATTGGCTAGATGATCTCTTGAGGTCCCTTCCAATCCCTGACATTCTGTGATGGTACCCATAGCAGATAACACCCTCTCATTTCTGTGCCAGCCAGTACAAATGTGCCCTGAGCATGTGACAGATAAACTCTTTTACTCTAGAACTGATGGTCTTTGTTTCCCCATAAGCTAATTGCTCACCACAGTGCCTTTAAATATCAAACCACTGAATTTGCTAATATATATCTTCCTTCTGCCCTAGTTTCAAGACCTTCCCAAAGCCTTGTGGATTTTGCTGGAAGAAATATTGAAGACATTAGAGGCTCTCACCAGGAAGACATATTAAAGACACCAAGAAACATATATTCCCTTCTTTCCCAAACCCAAATTCCAAGACATGAAAGCACATACTTTGGGGAAAGAAAGCCCACAGTGATTGACACTCCAGCACTTACAATGAAGAGGAAGACTCCCCAAGCTCAGACATCATCAGCAAAAGAACCTGATATGGATTCCATAGCACCCAAGAAACAGTCTTTTCTTGAAAAAATAAGTGATACACACTCTTTCCTTCTGCATGAGGAGCCAGATCCCGGGGCCACAACTATCAGTGTGACAACCCATAACCCTCTCCATCTTAAACAACTCAAATCAGAGACAACAGGGACTGCTCCTTCTCATCACAATACAAATGCAAGTTCATTCCTGGTGAGGACACACACTGGTCAGCAAACTCATTCCAAGCATGGCTCTTCTCACAGGAAATGGACCAGTCGAGTCACCATCTCAAAGACTAAACCTCCCCAAGATTTACCAAGAGAGCAGCAAAGAGAATCTCCACTGGCAAGAGGTCTCACCTCCCCTCTTCATGTAATAGGTTCTTCTCTTGATTCAGCCATCCAGGGTCCCAGAGTCTCAGTGGGGTCTGCTCCCCAGGCAAGGCTTTCATCTCACAACACAGTGGCCAGAAAGGTGCACAGCACTGCAATGGATCATGTGCAACTGCCAAAACCCAATGGTGGGACCCATCAGAAAGTCATTTGTGCCAGTTCTCCATGTTTCCCTGGTGTGCAGTGTCAGCTGGGCAAAGATGGAGGATTTAAATGTGGGTCTTGTCCCACTGGATACAGGGGCGATGGAATTAATTGTGAAGGTAAGGGAGGAATCTTTGCAATTCTTTTATATCTCCAAATCTAATAACTCTCCAAAGTAAAAAAATTAATTTTTATTATGGATTTTAAGACTTTTCTAGCTGGGAAGAATGGTTTTCAAAGACAATTATCTTTCAAAACACTAAATGAACGTTCTGTAACTTTGAAAAAGTTCCTCCTGTTTACAAAAATTGATATATTTATTTGATAATATCTTATCAATTGAAACCAGGGACAGATTGCAATTTTGCTTACCCTTGCTTAAGGCCAGATTCATTCTACTGAAGTCATTATATTTGAAAACATAGAAAACTTCTGCAGGAAAGAGGAAAATTGCCCACATTTCTCTGTACAATAAAATATTCTAGGATAACTTAATTGCTCTAATACCTTCAAGATTATTTTAAATATCTAACACCTTGAATACAAAACTGAACTTGTCATCCAGCTGAAATATATAGCACCAGAAGGGCTTTCACAATATATTGAGTTATTTCTCAGATGGTTTAGAATACTTCTGTAAAACAATAGGATTATGCACATTGTTGAAACAACTAACTCCCTGACTTCACTATTATTAATTACACCTTTTGTTGAAAACCAGCTGATAAGTTGATATCTTAATTGGCCTTTCACTACACAAAGGAAAAGCATTTTCATCATCTCTTTCATTCTCTTTCACATCCAGCTTCTTGTGCTCTGTGCACAGAGTAGACAGGAGGAGGGAGGATTCTCAGTTTTGACCCATTGCCAAGGACCTTGCAGAGATTCCTTGCTGCAAACAAGGCTTTGTGGGGATGCAAAGCCTCCAAATACTGCACCCCTCAAAGAGGGCTAGAGATATATTAAAAACATGCAAGAAAAGGTTAATGCCATCTTGGGTGATATAATTTTTGCCTGTTTGAACATTGCTAGAATGCTCCTTCTGAAGGACTTAAGGCTACTTGGCACTAAAGACCCTGTCTTTGACCACTGTCTTAGACATGGAGCTGGAGAAGCATCAAGTAGCTCCCAGTACTAGGAAGCCCAAAGCAAGTTTGCCCATGTCCTCTCCTCAAAGACCAGCCCCACATACATGTGAATATTGATGAAAATAATCATAGGGCTGCTTTGTGTACATTTAGCATAGTCCTTTAAACATAAATCTACTCTGCCTTTTACTGTCTTGCAAGATGAGAGGCTTCCTTCAATTACTGGTATTACTGAAAACCTCTCCAGAGAGTCCTTAGGATGAAAAACTTCATCACCAACATCATTCTTGGGGCTTGATGACACAACACACAAACTTCCTTTATTTGTCCCTTGTCACTGATCACATCACCTGACACAGTGATAAGCCTGTCAGCTTTCTGATTTGGCTTCACCCCAAGACCTTGCACACACCTGTGAGCAGCTCCTGGAGCATGGCCAGGAAGGTGAAGAGCACCCATTGTACCTCCAGCCATTGATAGACATTCCCATGTCAGACACAGTTGATTCATCATGACATGTGAAGCTGAAAGATGAGGGTAATTACTTGGATTAAGGCCTGTCATAAACCTCAGCTCTCAGCACTTCACAATGGTCCTGACTTCCCTCAGAACAGGAGTACAGTCTAGGAACAGGAGGCAGAAAAACTGCACAAGTGATCAAAGATTAGGTGAGACCAGTGAAATCTTCAGGCTTTGATGCAACATCCGTGACAAAGTGAGCAAAAATGTCAACAGCCTCAGACACTATTGATAGTTGTCACCAGCCTGTTTGATGTAAAAATTTGCCAAGATAAAAGATACAGGCCATCCACAGGTAGCAAGTTTTAATATCCATGCAGCTTGAGGGGATGTGACCTTTGTTTAATAAGCACATCTAAAAATATTCTAAGATAATAAATACTTTACCGAGTGAAATTTATCATGTGACAGAATGTGAAGGGATTTTTTTCCAGTGCTGCAGTTCAAAATCAGGCTTTGAGGCAAAAAAATAAGATGCATCCTGAAAATCAATCTCTTTTCTAAAACAGACGATACCAAATTTTATTTCTCTGATATCCTTTATAACTTGGTACAGATTCTTCTGTGTCCCTATTATGATTTTTTTAGTGGGAGGTGTCCCTGCCCATGGCAGGGGGATTGGAACTAGATGATCTTGAAGGTTTCTTCCAACCCAAACCATTCTATGATTCTAAGATTTTTTTTTTAATTCTCCTCTTCCTACTCTGTCTTCTTGATTTGGGAATCACAGACTCATAGGAGCTCAGGTTGGAAGAGACATCTGGAGATCATCAGGTACAACTTCCCATTTTCTTTCAGAAGAATCTAGGTAGAAGTTACCGTCTGGTTTATATTCAGGCATCTAAACTGAAACATGTTTAGTTTAGGTGCTGGAATGTTCAGCTGCTCTTAGCAATTTTCATATAAATCACTTCCTTCACTGCCAACAACTTTGTCATATGTAAGAAGAGGGACCTTGTTTTTACCCACTTTTCTTTCACATAACAAGCATTACAGATTCTTAACTCTCTTACTACTTACTGCCCAGAGAGGTTGTGGTTGCCCCCTCCATGGAGGTGTTTAAGGCCAGGCTGGATGAGCCATTGAAGAACCTGATCTAGTGGGAGGTGTCCCTGTCTATGGCAGGGGGGTTGGAACTAGATGATCTTTAAGGTCCCTTCCAACCCAAACCATTCTATGATTCCATTTTATGATTCTACTTACTCAGCAGACAAGGTTGGATGAAATATTTCTTCAAAGATCTACTCATAACTCCCATGCCCTTTCCTACAGTTGGCCAGGCTCTCAGCTTGCAGAGCTCTTTCACTTTCCTGCAAAAAAACCCTCAGTATTACCATTTATTACTGGCCTAATTTTAAGACCAGTCTGCTAAACAGGCAAATCCTTGAAAAACAACAGTTCAGAGTAGCACTTTTGAGTGACATTAGAGCATTATTTGTCACCCTGCCTCCATTCCCCACTCCACAACAGGGACATGAGGCTGCACTTTTCAAAGATCCCCTGGACAAGGAAGTGAATTCTGTCTTTTCCCTGGGCTGGGTTTATTCACCAGGGTCTGTGCATATGGCACTGCCTGAGAACAGCTGCTGCATTTCTGGAGCTCCTTAGGGTGCCCTAAGGTGGAACATGTCCTTTCCCTTCCATAAGGGAGTTGAAATTAGCAAAAAATTCTGCTCTAAGCTTCATTGTTGTGCTTCTTTCTGAGAGACTTAATCCTTCTACCTGAAGAAAATTAAGAACTTAAGTCAAATTCCTAGTCATCCTTGTTTTTATTTCTCTTATCCCAAGTCCATTCAATTAGGAGTGTCTGGTTACTAAAACTGTGCTATTAAATATCAAAGACTCAGTTCCGTGGAAAACATGGAATTTAAAGCTGCTTTGGATTGACAGTTGAGGGCTATTATCTTTCTAGATTTTCAGTAATCATCAAAGGTCTTCATAATTCTTAGAGAAGACAGAGTCATTCTATTTTAGAATTGACTTTTTAAAAATATGTCAGTAAAACTCTCAGATATTTTATAGGCTTTGCCCAGTATTTTCTAATGGAAGAGGCAGACTAGACCAGCAGCATTCATGCTTTCTGCTCAAGAGTTTAAAACACAGCATTGCTTTGACATTACAAAACCACTGTTCAAATAATTTTCAAAATAACAGGAAAGACAGAGTTGTTGGGCAAGGTTTGTGACCTCAAGATGCACAGCTGGACAAAATGAGGCCAAAAAAAATCAAGTAGCTGACATTCATCTGTTCTGACATTTTTATACCCAAAAAGCTCTACTCTCACATAGCAGACCAAAAGCCCTTCCCCTGTCTCAAATAGCTACCAACAGCAGATGGGAAAGATACAGGGATACTGCCCAGAATAGTCTCTCAGCAAGTTATGGATCATGTGCTTCAAAAAGCAAAAGAGATGCCTTTGAACAGCCCTTGGTCAGCCCTTCCAGGCCATGTCTAATTTTGGAGTTTTCTATCTCCCCAATTCATATCTTCCCCAAAGAACTAATCTATTCACCCATTCCTTGTACAGAAGCTGTTCTAGAACTTTGGTCAGCCCTGTCACTTTCTTTGGAAATTTTTCACTTGCACTATGTCTCTTCTGAGCTGGGGGACCAGACCTAACCATGGTATTTAAGATGCAGCTCACCACGGATACCAACCACAATTAAAGCCTGGCATTTTGTGCTCGTCTCATTTCTTAACAATTCCTAACACTTCATTTGCTTGTTTGACTGCAGATGAGCACTAGGATGACATTTCACAAAACAAAACCCATTAGTACAGCCCAACCAGAGCCATTGCCTGCATTCATATTCCAAATTTATTCAGTCAAGTTAATCCTGCTAATTTTCTATTTGTTATGATGGGGTTTTATTTCATATCTGGCCTCTGGACTGCTGAACTATTTCAATATGCACAACCCAATCCTGAAGTGTATCAAGAGAACTGTAGCCAGCAGGTCAAGGGGGGTAGTCTTGTCCCTCTACTCAGCTCTGGTGAGACCCCAATTGGAGTACTGTTTCCAGTTCTGGAG